>MUAA02000048.1:0-430384 GCA_014180765.2 Marchantia paleacea
ACGAGGTTCTAGAAGATTCTTCTACGTACCAAAGGCCGGGCTGCCTCGTAGCAAAGAAATGTCCATGCGACAACGGAGTGTCCTTATGTATGATTTTGGAGAGTAGAAAAAGATTATTGTGGTACACTTGTGTTGATGTATGAGAACTTATACTTAGATTACATGCTTCATTATTCACAATGTGCAAGTATTGAATTGTATAAGTACGAGACTCGCATCTCAGAAGAATGTCAAGATGCTTGTGTGCAACAAGAGTGTAGTGTAGAAAAGATCTGACTTGGTGTTTGAGTAGAAAGATTTTACATTAATGGAGGAAGTTTAGAATAAAAAATATTTTTTTTAATCGAGAGAATGTGGAGGATATTAAATGTTGGAAGTTATATTATAACTTGGAACAAAATTTGGAAATTCAACGTGAGAATGTAGGTTTGAAAATCAGATGATAAAACATAGCCATGATTGTATTGTTTGGATAGTGTAAAAAAGTGTACGAAATAATAAAAAAATATAATAATAGTTTTTTGGTATCTTATTGATTTATTTTCGATATTACTAGCAAAAAAATAAACGAAAAAAATTATAAAAATTCAAATAATCAGAAGAATATGGTTGAAAATATACAAAATTATATAACTTTTATGTTATATATATATTTATATATATTCTAATTTTAGAAAGGTTATGGTTGTATATTAGAGATGAAAATATATAGAATAGAGTATAGATAACAATATGACTTATTCAATCGGCTTTTTGGTTACATTTGAAAACACCCTTCGTGTTTATTCAAGTTCATAACTGAACTTTGACCTGAATGATGGATAGGTTTTCCTACCTATCACTCATCCGTGGACATAATCTAGTCTCTCGATGATTCTCCTTCATGTCAAATATCTCATAAAGATATGGAAATCTTCAACTTGGTTTGCTAGCTTGTAATATAGTCTGAAACGATAACTAGGAGTAACAAAAGGATTGCATAGGGGTATGCAAAAGGTCAACTCTTTTGTTCCTCTAACTTTGGAATTATATGGAGCTATGGACACCAACTTTGACATGTTAGTATGGAGAACATACCATACTATGCGGTATAGAGAATCAGTCTCTTTAGTTTATTGTATAACATATTTTATCCAACGTATTTCTATTACTCTACAGAGAACACTAGTTGGTGTAATCCATAGGAGAGCAATCATGTTAGGTGTTACTTCTTTGGATGCTCATGTTGTTTGTAGACTATTTGACTTATATAGTTCGAATATCTTAGGAAACATACACAATAAAATAACAAAAGGATGGAAAAACTCCATCAAGTCGTACAAGGATGAAATCAAATTGTTAATATGGGTCATCACATTGAAAATATGTCATACTGCATCTAAGATATCCGAACTATCTAGATCAAACGGTCTACAAACAACATAGTATCCGAAGAATCATCACCTAACGTGATTGCTCTTCTATGAATTGCACCAACTAGTGATATATGTATATATATTGAGTACAATAGGACATATTTCCCAATCTGATGCTATTGGGGCTAGTAGTCCTATGTTTACTCTTTAGTTTCATCCTTGTTAGACTTGATGGGGTCTTCCCATACTTTTTTGTTATTTTATTGTATCTTATACCTTTTCTGGGATACCAATAGTCCATTGTCCTAAGTACCTACGTGTTAAATATGGAATTATATAATCAATGAAGCTTTTTCATAGTTGACACGTTGGGAAAATTATTGGGAATATAATTTGTCTTTTTGGGCTATTTCACCATAATGATTCAAGTAACACCTATTTTATTCGCGGAGAAGTACGGAATGAGGGTCACTCACATCAAGACAAACGATCAAACTTCAGCGAATGTGCATTCGCTGAAGTTTGGATGTGAGTTACCGTAAGCCCCATGTGGTTAACGCAAAATAGTCGTTGTCGTCCACGAAGTATTATCGGTGATTGTATTGCTTGCAAAAAACCAGTGATTTTAATTTAATGTTTATTTTCCAATTCAACGGTGGTGAGGATTAAAAATTCCCTGTGAACTTTATAAAGGTCAGTAAATGTCGAGCATGATGGACTCTGTCTTGATTTTTGACCGCGCAGATTCCACAATCGTTTTACCGGATAAAGAATTCAGAATTTGGGCCTGTCTACATTGATGTCAATGGACTTAAAGTAATCTTTCATAACCCAGAATTCAAAGCCCCAAAGTCTAATATGGAGTGAACGTACCCGTGACCCTAGGGTTTGAACCCCAAACTCTATCATGGAGTGGAGAGGGGGTAAAAAAAAACTATCAAATTTTGTTGAAGATCCGGTTTTCCCATAGAGCAAACTAACAAAGATGATCAGTCGAACAAGGTTAGGTCAATGGTTGAGACCCTCCTCTCATAAGGATGTAGATATCATGTTCAAATCATTATATGAGTAACGTTTAAAGAATTATCCTTGTTATGCATATCTCTTTTGTCCATATGTGAACTACTTGGTCGCATTTTGTGTCACCATATGTTTAAGATGCACTATTCATGAATTTCTCACCATACGTCGGACTATGATCACACTTAGCAAAACAAGATGGAAGTTTAATAAAATAAATAAATAAAAATATTTATTCAAGAATAATATTAAACGATGATTTTTTATGTCAATTAAAATATTATTAAAAATGTCAATTATGGAGTTACAAGCTCTAACCTCGTAGTTGGAAAATAATCGGTTTATTATCTAGCCCACATGCACAAGTTGGGTGCTAAAATCCATACGAATAAAGCCAAGACTGCACAAGACAGGCATATAAATGGCTATGAGGATGAGGGTAACTCTATAAACATGACAAATTTATGATTTTCTAATGTGAAAATAGAACCATGATTATCATGAAAAAAGTGTTATCATCATATATGTGAAGGTTTTGTGTATTCGGGTATCATTTTGAAGTATTTAACATGACATGATGACTGAAACCTTCTAGTGGTTAGTCGGACAACAAACAGTGATACAAAATATTCAACAAACTATCTACATTCCATAATAGAATGAGAGAGATAAAACCTAGCATGAGGTTACTACGCTAGGTGTCGAGGTTGCTTATCAAAAGAAGCGCCGCCCTAGGTTTAATTCCTCCTTGTACTCTAATCTTAACAGTTGAACGTATCACACAGTCGTATAGATATCACACACCAATTATGTCACTTAATAAAGGATGGAAAATATCGTTCAAACTGATCTAGTATGATGATGAGTTACGTTGCATAGACTAGACTGATGAGGTACAGTGCATAGCGTAGAATTGTATTTTGTAAGCTACGTGGCTCTGTATGCATCACCTGCAAAATTTGTACAGTATTTAGGGTGTTTGTATGGCAAGTGACTCTAGCTTCTACAATTATCATTATGATATCCATGATAATTTAACCTTGGTGGCAAAGTTGGTGCATAAGGAGGTTATATTTAACTTTTTTGTTTCCTTGATTTGTTAGGAGAATTTGACATTATAATATGTGAAATCAATAAAGTCGATGATGCATTTAGTTATTTTGAGTAGGTTGAATGGGATGTTTTGTATGTGGAATTTGATCGTCAATTCCAAATTCATTCCATTTGATGATCACATTAAATGAGGTCCTCCAATCAATCAAATCTTCTTCCGCTTGTTGATCAAATCTATTCAAATTTAAAGTTCTTTCACATGAATTTAAATTCAAAGTCTCCTCATTTGGATTTAAACTCAAAGTCCAATAAGCAAAGTCAAAGTCATTTTTTACTTTCACTCATTAATCAAATTCATAAACTTCCAAATTGTATTTGACATGTTCACAACTTGTACTTGATTTTGTATTATATTTAGTAAATCAACAACTAAATGACATATCATGACTTACATCTTGACCACATAAGAATAAACTGTGTAACAAAAAAATAAATAACATTGAGTATTTTACTAGTCCAATGTATGAACATGATATGTCTGATACACATGAATAAGTGGAGATGGAAAAAATTCATCAACGTTTTAGTAGTTTATCATCATATACTAGTTTGGTTACTTCAAAAGTCACGAGGATTTTTGATATCATATGAAGAGATTGATGTGTAATGATTTTTTTCATATTATTATTCATACATGATCAACGTAGCAAAGAAGAAAAAAATCATATTTTGAAAAAGATATGAAGACTATTTGGTGACAACAAGCTATATTAGAGGAGATTGTAACATTGGATCAATGACTAATAATAAAATTTATCAAACTTTGAGAATATTAACTTGCTATTAATTACAATTTGTTTTACAAGATCAAAAAAAATCTCAAATTAAATCTCTCATAAATATAATATAAGACTTGAAGCAAAGATTTATTTGTAGAGTTTTGAGATAAATTAAAAGGAATCATCAATTAATCATACCGCTAAGATATTTATAACTTATATTATTTTTAAAATCACTATAGAACAAAAATGTAAGATGCATGCGAATATTTTTTAAATTGCATTGCAAATGATGATTTAACAAAAATTTTGAATGGTGTAGACAACTATTATAAATCTATTAAGTCTTCATAACTTTTGTAATTCCTTGGATTCAATTTACAACTCCAAAACCCTTAAAGCAAATTCTCATAGTATTTTTAAAACTTTAATACCAAATCCTAAATCTTTTGAGCTAATTGAACCCCATATGAGAAATCATAAACCCTTTAGCCATATATCTAAAATATTTTTGAACTTGGTTTTGACCCTTATAGAGTTTGTTGAACTTTATTTTAAATTTTAAAAACTTTCCTCTCTTTTTTTACAATACTTTTGAAATTTTTTGACAAAATCATAATCCCTCTTAGAGCTTTTCAAACTTTTGAAATATTCAATCCATTTCAATATTTTTTTGTAAACTTTAAAACTAAATCTAAATCTTCTACCCTCTTGGAGTTACTTGAATTACATTTTTAAACTTGAGGAGTCTTTTATCTACTTTGTATAGTAATTTTATATAGTTTGATTTGAGTCTTGATCTCTCATGGTATTTTTTGAATTTTACTTCAAAATTTAGAAGACTCCAACTCATTTTTAACAATGCATTTGAAACATCTAGAGCAAACCTTAATTCCTCAAAGAGCTTTTTGAGTTCCATTTTTGAACACCAAGAGCCCCCCATTTACCTTTTAACATAACTTTTCCAACTTTTGAACTGAATTTGATCTTTTTTGAAGTTCCTTGAACTCACTTTTCAAAAATTTTAAAGCCTTCAACTTAGTTCATCAAATTACTTTTGAAATTATTGGACTCACTTTCAATGTCTCCTCAAGTTTCTTGAACTGAATTATAAAACTTTAGAAGTCTCTAATCTTCTCCTTGTAGTATTTTTGAAACTTTAGAACTTAGATTTGATCACTCCATGAGCTCCTTAAACCTAGTTTGAAAAGTCCAAAAGGCTTCATGCCAGTTCATATAATGTATTCAAAATTTTAGACTTAACCTTGATCATTCCTTGAGCTATTTGGATCTAATTTTGAAATTTTATGAGCTTTCATTCATTTCTTACAATATTTTTAAAACTTATAGACTTAAATTGTTATCCTCTTAAACATCATAAACTTCATTTCAATAATCAAAAAAGATTTTTTTTCCAATTCTCATACAACTTCTTAAACTTTTGACTTAGTTTTGATTTTTCTTGAAACTTCTTATACTCCATTTCAACCTCTAAAATATTTGTTTTGCTCCTTACAATACATTTGAAATTTTAGGACTATATCTTGATCAATCTTGGAGTTTTTTTTCAATCTAATATAGAGTTCAACAAGCCTTTAACCTCAGTCCTTACATTTTTTTTGAACTTAAGAATTAATTTTTGATTTTTTTAAAAGTTTTTTGAGCTTCCATTTAAAATTTTGGATACTCTCAACTAAGTCATTAAAATTTAATAATTTAGTTTGTCTTAAAATAAATTTCCTATTTTAGATTTAATCTAAATAAAATAATTTAGTCAATAGCATTGAAAATATTTATATCAAGCTTCATAAAGTATGAGCTCGAGGAAACACAGCTAATATATTTATTATATATAATTTCACTTAATTAATATAAGTCTCATCTATCTTGGCAATAAGACACATAGCCAAATTAAAGTCTTTTACATCTTTATGATTATTGTACTATTCTTGTTGTTCTCTTTTGATTTTATTTTTATATAAGAGTAGTTTAGTCTACGGAGCATCTTTAAGATTGCTAGATCATGATATGATTCATATATTTTGGGTTGGTGTTGTTTTCTTGATTTTGAGATTTACATCAGAATGCTTTTTGTTTCTACAACATCTTCAAGATTAGTATGTCATTTTAATATTCATATATGTTAGATTGGGTTCGCTTTTTTTTGATTTTGACTTTTTACAATAGGGTGCTTTAGTCCCTATAGCCCCTTTATATTTACTATATCATTCTTAGATTCATATTTTTTAGATTGAAATGATTCATTTTGAATTTTTACTTCTTTAACATACTGGTTTAGTCCCTATAGCACATTTAAGAATGTTATTCAATATTAATTTCAAATGATTTAGGTTGGAGGTAGTCATTTGTAACTTTTTTTGTTTTACATCAAAGTGCTACACAAAGAGCTTACATGTCTCTCTTCTCTTTTGCATATGTTGTTCTGATTTTGTAACAAAATCCATATGCATAAATACTTAATATGAGGAATGTGAGTTGTGAGATTGTAGTACTTTAATGATATATATATTTTACTCATTTGATTTATTTTTAAAAAATAAACAAAATTATTATTTGAATTGAAAAATATTTTTTAAAATTAATATTTGATTAATATAAATATATATAATACAATGAATAAAATTAAAAAGTTATTTTTGAAATATTTAGAAAATTGGCTAACATTATTGAGACATTTTTCATGAAACATGTTTGAAATTTTAACATGTAATAGTTTAATATTGAATACCAACATTATGTAAAGACCTAGATTGGGGTTGTTTTATTTTAATTAAAAAAATTGATGATTATCCATATAAAGTTTTAGCAACTAAATAATTTTTTTTATAGATAATTGATGAATAGATACACTATGTTCAACATGTTTACAAATTGAATGAGGAGCATTGATTGCTTCCACATATATATATATTTATTTATTTATATATTTATTTAGTTGAGAATGTGTTCATGCACATATGTATTAGTATACTTAAACATAAAAAAAATGTGAGAATATGACATCCAACACAATTTTATCAATACTTAGATATAATCCTAATATCCGGTTTTGCCCGCGGCAACGGGCGCCGATTGTTCGCTTTTGTTTCTTATCTCTAGCCACACCTGTTTTAAATTCTCTGAGCTTATTACAAGGCTAAAAAGATATGTGAAATGAAACATGAATTTGAACATCTAATAAACTTAAATAATTCAATTTTATGCAAGCGAAATGTTTTTATTTTAAATCTAAAATTTAAATTTTTAATTCAAAACATAGAATATTATTCATGATCTAACATTTAAAATTATTTATTATTTGAGTGAACAATAATATTGAATATTCTAGACATATGATGCATACAATAAATTTAAAAATATTTCATTATAATTTTTTATCAGTTAATATATCTTATATTATTTATAATCATAAATAATTTAGATATATATTACTTTTTAAATGAATTAAAAACTAAGTTATTTTATCTATTAAAGCCACTAAATTTATCTTATAATTTTATTTCATATTCAATCAAATATTACTGTAAACCATTTAGATGATTTTTAGTACGTAGATGGTTTGAACTAGGTAGGAAATTGTGATATATTAGAAGCAATATACATATCATACATTGTGATGCTATTAGGGTTTAGGGTTTATTGTAGCACCCAAAGGGCATATCATGTTATGGACTAGATGGCTACTTGATGTTAGAGGGACATAATCGCAAAGTTAGGGGGGTGATTGAAATACACTTGTGTTGGTGTATGAAGATCTATGTAGTTTGATGTTTGATGATAACTATGTATATTGTGATGCGATATGTTCCGTATTACTCCATGGGGCCTGTCCGACTTAGGTAACAACATTCCTAGTTAGATAGATGCACGCAACCAAAAGTAGACACAAAGAATTAGAGCCGATTGTGTAGTTAGGTCATTTGTAGTACAACTGTCGTTAAGGCCAACAGCGCCAACAGCAGACCCATGGCTCGATGGATAGAGTTCGAATTATGTCTAGTTGGGGTGCAGTTTTTGAAGTTGAACCTATGTGAGTGTGGCTATTGTGAAGAGTGGCTAATATGGGAGCATGGAGTCTTTGAAGCACAAAGTGGATTTGGTTCGACTGTAATCTTCTTTTATACTATCAACAAACCTTCCGCAGTCTTAAAGAACATTCTGGTGCCTATGCAATGCCTTTTCCCATTAGAGAAGGTAGTCGCTTGGCTGCTGTGGCAGTTGCCTATCAACAAATTCCGCCCCTGACTTGAAGAACACTCTGGTGTATCTGCAATGCCTTTCCCCACTAGAGAAAGAAGTCCTTTGGCTCCTGTGGCAGTTGCCTATCAACAAATTCCGTTCTTGGATTTGAAGAACACTCTGGTGTATCTGCAACGCCTTTCTCCGTTAGAGAAGGAAGTCCATTTGGCTGCTGAGTCACTTGCCTATCAGCAAATTTTTTCCCTGACTTGAAGAACACTCTGGTGTATCTGCAACGTCTTCCCCATTAGAGAAGGAAGTGGCTTTGGCTGCTGTGGCAGTTTCCTATGAACAAATTCTTTCCCAGGCCTTGAACAATACTTCTGCAATGCTCTTTCTCTGATTAGAGAAGAAAGTCTTTTTGGCTGCTGGCAGATGCCTATCAACATTTCTTCCTGGTTTTAAAGAACACTCTGGTGCATCTGCAACGCCTTGTCTCATTAAAGAAGTAAGTCTCTTTTCTAGTGGGGAAAGGCATTGCAGATACACCAGAGTGTTCTTCAAGTCCAGCGACGGAATTTGTTGAGAGGCAAGTGACTCAGCAGCCAAAGGGACTTCCTTCTAACGGGGAAAGGCGTTGCAGATACACCAGAGTGTTCTTCAAGTCCAGGGACGGAATGTCACCCAGGACCTGTGAGACTTTACCTGTTACTGCAATGCGAAAACTAAATTAGACAATGATGGGGAGACGAGTTTACAGAATAGCAGCCGCCAATGTGCATTCTACGTAATCAGTCTGTAGAAATAAGGGCTTTTCTCCCCTGTTCTGCATACAATATCCAAGGATCATCCACTTATAGAAGATGGCATCGGAGTCTTTTTGTCAAAAAAACTTATACTTAGATAAGTGGAAATGAAAACATGACAAGTACATTGAGCCGTAATTCTGCTCAGGACACAAAGTATTAACAAGTGTAATCCTTAAGCAAAATCTTATCTTCATCTAAAGTCAGCCTATTTCTTTGTTTCCCTTGAGTATTAAACAGCTAAAGCCTAGATCACTCTCGGTTATCACCTAGCACAAAGCGCCTTCTGTGGGGAGGGCGTGTCAGCTGCCCCCTTCTATTTCTGCCCTTCAAACGCTGTGCTATTTGTTTCTTCCCGAGGAGTTAGATGGGTCTTCCCATCATCTTCTTTAGCTGATATCCACCCTTCTCTAGTTGGGTAACTTCCTTGGTGATTCTCCAAGTTTGAAAGAATCTGAATTCTGTTGCAGATTTGATGATTCTAGTCGTTTTCTGCGAGAAGGTCTCCGTCGTCGTGATTTGGAGTGGACTTTGATGGTCTCCCGAGGTTCCCTCCTACTACACTTGATGTGGTACAAGAAGAAACCTTCTCCACTGAAGACTGGAATGGTTCTGAAATTCTTTTGCTCTCCTGCTGTTATTTCTGAAGCACTTTTTCTTCAGAGAGCTTATTCCCTGCCGATGGAGAGGAGGTGGATTTTCTGCAGTGGCCCCTCTCTATCTGAGAACCCACAGATACCGCTCCCTGTTAGCGGAGACGATTGAGGTTTTTCTGCCGTGCTTTCTTTTTTGGCTGATTCGTCAGTGACTACCTTTCCTAGGGCAAATTTAGTCAACTGGGAAAACTCTGGTTTTTCTGGAGTCCCACTCCTCCAACTGAACATCCAGAGACTCTCTTTCCTTCACCAATGACCCTCTTTATGATTGAAAAGACTCTGTCTGAGAGTCAAGTTCCCTTCTACAAGTTGCCCTCCCTGCTCGAAGAGAAGTCTTGGCTCCTTCTGCAGTACCGATGTTTTTTCTTGACGTTCCAGAGACAAGCTTCACCTCATAATATCTCCTGACGATTGCAAGGACATCAATTGTTTTGCAGCAGGGGAGGGTTTTACCTTAGCAGAAAGTAATTTTCTTTTAGAAAAGCTCGTCCTGCTCGTGGAGAAAACTGTTCTGCTCCATCGGCTTTCTTTCTTGCTGCCCGAAGACTGGACTTTGTTTGCTCGTCCAATTGTGTTTCCCTGCAGTTTGAAAAACACTCTGCTTGTCCAGCTGCTATGAAAGATACTGGTTTTCTATCAACAATTTCCTTTCCTGTCCTTGAAGAAGACTCTGGTGTATCTGCAACGGCTTTCCCATTAAAGGTGGAAGTTTTTTCGCTGCTGTGGCAGTTTTCTATCGACAAATTCCTTCCCTGACGTTAAAGAAGTCTGTGGTGTATCTGCAACGTCTTTCCCCATTCGAGAGCGAAGTTTCTTTGGCTGCTGTGGCAAGTGCCTATCAAAAATTCCTTCCCTAGCCTTCAAGACAACTGTGGTGTATCTGCAACGCCTTTTCTCATTGGAAAAGGAAGTCTATTTCGTTGCTGTGACAGTTTTCTATCAATAAATTCCTTCCTGGCCTCAAAGAACACTCTAGTGTACCTGCAACGCCTTTCTCCATTAGAAGGGAAGTCTCTTTGGCTGCCGTGGCAGTTGCCTATCAACAAATTCCTTTCCTGGCCTTAAAGAACACTCAGGTGTATCTACAACGCCTCCCCCCATTAGAGAAGGAAGTCGCTTTGGCTGCTGTGGCAGTTGCCTATCAACGAATTCCTTCCCTGGCCTTAAAGAACACTCTGGTGCATCTGCAACTCCTTCCCCAATTTGAGAAGGAAGACTCTTTTTCGCTGCTGTGGAACTTGCCTGTCAACAAATTCCTTCCCTCGCCTTACACAACACTCTGGTGTATCTCCAACGCCTTCCTTCATTAGAGAAGAAAGTCGCTTTGGCTGCTGTCGCAGTTTCCTATCAACCAATTCCTTCCCTGACCTTAAAGAACACTCTAATGTATCTGCAACGCCTTCCCCCATAAGAGAAGGAAGTCTCTTTGCCTGCTGTGGCAGTTGTCTGTCAACAAATTCCTTCCCTGGCCTTAAAGAACACTCAAGTGTATCAGCAATGCCTTTCCCCATTAGAGAACGAAGTCGCTTTGGCTGCTGTGGCAGTTGTCTATCAACAAATTCCTTCCTCGCCTTTGAGAACACTTTGGTGTATCTGCAATGCCTTTCCCCATTAGATAAGGAAGTCCATTTGGCTGCTGTGGCAGTTTCCTATCAACAAATTCCTTCCCTGGCCTTGAAGAACACTCTGGTGTATCTGCAATGCCTTTCCCCATTAGAGACGGAAGTCGCTTTGGCGTCTGTGGCAGTTGCCTATCAATAAATTCCTTCCCTGGCCTTAAAAAACACTCTGGTGTATCTCCAATGCCTTTCCCCATAAGAGAAGGAAGTCCCTTTGGCTCCTGTGGCAGTTGCCTATCAACAAATTCTGTCCCTGGACTTGAAGAACACTCTGGTGTATCTGCAACGCCTACCTCCAGTAGAGAAGGAAGTCGCTTTGGCTGCTGTGGCGGTTTCCTATGAACAAATTCTTTCCCTGCCCTAGAAGAATACTCTGGTATATCTGCAATGCCTTTCCCGCTTAGAGAAGGAAGACCCTTTGGCTGCTGAGTCACTTGACTATTAGCAAATTCCTTCCCTGGACTTGAAGAACACTCTGGCGTATCTGCAACGCCTTCTCCCATTAGAGATGGAAGTTTCTTCGGCTCCTGTGGCAGTTGCCGATCTGCCAATTCCTTCCCCGGCCTTAAAGAACACTCTGGTGTATCTGCAATGACTTCTCCCATTAAAGAAGGAAGTCCCTTTGGCTGCTGTGCCATTTGCCTATCAACGAATTCCTTTCCTGGCCTTAAAGAATACTCTGGTGTATCTGCAACGCCTTCCCCATTAGAGAGGGAAGTCTCTTTGGCTGCTGTGGCGGTTGAGATAATTCCGATTTGTCGGTTTTCTTGTTACCTCCCGAAGAAGTTTGATGACAAGGAAGTATAATCTCTGATGCACATTTCTTTTCTGAAAGTGAACAATTGGGTGGCTCATCGTCATCGTTCTCACTGTGAAATATTCGAGGGAGGAGCTGTAATCCAGGATGCATACCTCCTTGTGAATCATTATACACCCTCCTCGTTCTTTTGCTCGTTCTTTTGAATGGCCAGCCAGTAGTAGTTTCAGTCCAGAATGTCCTGTAGATTGTGATTTCACATCCACGGATCTCTTTCCACTGGACATCGAGGTGAGAACTTTGGACAGTAGACCACGCAGTCTGTTTCTTGGTAAAGACAGAGAAGACTCCGGTTGTACTGAAATGTGCTCCTCTGTGGCTAGTCTTGAAATAATTTTACTCCAGAAAACTTCTCAACTGCCGCTTTCGGAGAAGAGTTTTCTGCAGAAGAGATCAAGACGTGTTCCACGTTCCAAACCCTTTTTGCACTATTAAGAAATTCCACATCTCTGTAGCTCGTACATGTCGTTCCATGTTTTTTGAATATTCCTCGCAAGGAATTTTCAAAATACGTGGCCGAAAATTCTTTGAAATGGCCTGCATCTCGCCAGATGGCTTGGACATCTATACAGAAAGGGGATTTGCTCAGTCGCCCTGACTGGAAAGAAGATCCTTCTCCGCCTTGGACCGTGCTGCAGAGACTCTCGACTTTCGCTGGTGGTGCCTCCAAACCTTGAAGTTGACCTCTTGAAGCATCTGACAGATCTTGATTGAGCCTCTTCAAGTTCTGCTGGAGATTGACCGCATCACCACTATGTCCTGCAGAATGAAAATAAAGATGCTGTGTCAACGCATATACAATACACAGTTTTGCTATTTAAGTTGCTTGATCTGTAAGAAAACTGAGGAGTCCGTCGTGTTGCAATGCAAATCACAAAATTTATGTCTCTACAAAAAGCATGCTTGAGTTCTGAGACAGGATTTGAGTTTTATGTTTGATTATTATCTCTAGTACATATCTGAACTAGAGAAGCTACTCCTTATATGTCACGAGTTATAAGCATCCAGAATAGGAACACGTTTTTGGAACGATAATTCAGAACTAGAACATATGCAAGATTTATGCATCAACTTTACTATGCGAGAGTTCACCTCGGTGGCTGGACTGGGCCAGAATAAGTGAATTCTTTTGAAAAGATTCAAGCTCGAGTCTTGATCGGGTGAGCCGTTTCATTTGAAACCGTTCATTAAGTATTCTCGGAAGTCCTCTGATCAAGAATATAAAAACCACATATTAGTTTACTCTCGGAAAAAAAGGAAAAAATGCCACTGCTCCTAAGACAAGAAAGTAAAGCACACACTGGAGAAAATCTAAGCATGTTGAAAACTTCCAAGCTTGCTTGTATTAGGTGCTAGTAGATGCAGACCTGAAGCTGCGGAGTAGTTCGGGATACATCGTCGGTTGTTCAAATGCTTGCAAAATCTCAATGTGAAACGCCAAGGCGGCAGATTTTCTGATAGATGCTGAAATGTATGGGCTGCGCCTGCTCTCCCTGAGAGGAAACCCAAGAGTATGCTGGATCTCAAAGGAAAGCAGGAAAAATTATTACGGCACTTCTGTCCTTGCACAATGAACACGCTTGATGAGTACAGTTTATCACTGGCTAGACAGATTTGTGAAAGCAATGAATATGAAAACAAATTTTAAGAATACACAATGAATCTGATGATATGTTCTTTCATGAGATGTATTCTGTTAAGATGTAGTTTTGCCTCCATGCCGTTGCCCACGTTGGCCTGAGAAACGGCCTGTAGGGCATAATAACATACGCGGTGACCGTCGAGAATTATTAGTCCGCTAGTTTCATGTTGTGAATTTGAATTTGGGATTTAAATTACAAATCTCTAACTCTTCCACTGAGCATGTTCGTTCATTTACAGTGTTTTGAATTAGACCTTTCTAATGCAGAAATCAGCTTTTCAAAGAGTTAGTACCAAACGATTCTCCAAGATGTTCTGCCCCCACGCGCGCGTTTGTGAAATAACGAAAAACAAAAATGATGAGTTTGTACTCATGAAAATTCTTTACTGTATCATACGATATTAAGTAGAATCCACTTGACTTTGGTTTCTGCTGACTATGAGACTCCAGGTCCAGCACAGTTACCTTTCAAAAGAAATCTTTTGGGAGCTGGGGTGGGCCCGTGAGAGAATTGAGATTGGATCATGTCATTAATATGGACTGAATTTGGCAGGCCTATTCTGACAGTTTGATCTCAATGTATTGTTCTCGACAGTCACGCGATTGTCTCCAAGAGGTTAAAGTGTCGACACAGTCTACGGTAATGTCTCGCGAAGGTAGTCCTCAAAAGTTTTTCAGATCGATTTTCTCAAACTCTACGGAAAAATATGATTCTTGCAAGTCCACACTGAGCGCACAGGCATGAAGGAACAACAGTGAGATGGCACATAGTCATCTGATTTATGTGAAATATAAACATGTTCGTTGACCACAACCACATGGAAAATATGAACTCCTAGGAACTTTTTGGTTACTGGTAACAAAAAAGAAAAAGCCAGTAAATTCTGATTATGGAGCATCTCCTCTTTTATGTTTATGCTTTATTACCACTCGCTGTAGTTATGGCGGAGGTGCACGGAGCATCAAGGTGCGAGCGGTGCTAGCAAAAACATAGTGCACTGGACTTTCGCTTATTGCAACCTCTGTGGGTGCAATATCCTCTTTTCCCTCTATAAATGTGAGCTTCGGTGTTACTCCCTTAAAAAATACACATACCCGATGTCACCACAGATTTTCCACGCTCATGCCGAATTCGCTACTTTCCCCCTTAGTAGCGACCTTAGGGATTACAACCATCCGCAGTGAGGCAATGGTAACGCGCAGGACCTAAAATCTCCAAGACTCCAACTCAGTCTCTTGCCCGGAAGCATGATGAGCGCCGACATGCATGGAACTCCGATCCTTTTTTCGGGAGTGGACAGACACATTATACCTAATCTTCCATGGCTCCTGCTCTGCTTGAACAACGCTACTCCGGGGCTGCTTGCTGAACGGAATTCAGTTTGCTGGCCGACTGCTCTTTCCATATCACGGTAGATCCGGAATAATGATCTATCTCGACCTGAAGTTGAAGTATCTTGGCAGTCCCATAGCAATGGATGGACATCGTCGGCAGTGGAAGACCTCAAGCGCACTGCTAACCTTCTCCACGATTCAGACATACCAGAATACGTAAATATGGCCAACAATGCGAAGATCATCAACCTGATTTTGTCCATCACCTCTCCTCTACTGGCAACAGCAGGTGTGGCACTGAACATCGCAGGCTGTCCATCTGTAGCTGCAGCAGTCACCGTGGGGTCCCTGTTCGCGCACACTTTGACACACGCTCTTCAGATGGGTGTTGTGTACGAGGTTTATAGAAACTGCGCTGGCTACTACGCAGACGTGGAGAAGTCCATCGAGCGAGTACTGCGATTACCTGTACAAAACCGTGAAGATGCTAGAATTTTTCTCCAGAAGACCTCGACGTTGCTAGGGAGGACACCCGGGGTGACACCGATGGCTGAAATCAGTGATAAAAAAGCAGGCATATTATTTTAGAACTCTGAAATCATTGCTTGATCTCGATGACATATCTGGAACACAGGTCATGAGCCTAGATACGATTGTCTGGATGACCACTCGGGCTATGTCAGAGTATCAGCAGTCGAGCAGTAGAGAGATTTTTGATATAAAATTTTACACCTTATGTACATGATAGGACTGAATGTAGAAGTCAGATAGTCCCAAAACGGAAACTAGGACAAGAGCACAAACTGTATATATTGTACAGGAACGTTGGTGTGAAGGGAGATTTCAACACAGATCCCCAAGATTGTCATCAAAGAAGATTATACTTGTAAAGAATGTCAAGTGATCAGGGCATCTCATTTGATTCACTCTTTTTTTTGGTCCAAGAGCATGAGAGTGGTTCAGATGAGGAGATTTTGATACTGTTTCGTTTTCTGCAAACCAAAATGCCAGACATGTGTACTGTTTCTACTGTACGGTGATTTCGACCATAACCTATCACGACTCTTCCTGACGGATGGTTCTCCTCATGGGATCATCTGCTCATGGAGATCTAACAACTTCTTTCTTTTCCATTTGCGTAAATAAAGTAAGATAAAATGCACCTGTATATTCTCAGGTTAAACGGCTGACTGAGACGGCTGTAAATATTGACTACATCTTTGAAATGCATGGACAGGAATCAAGATCTAAATGTGCTTTAGAGCAATCCCCTTGAGAGTCCATACACAATGTCATCAAATTTTGGTGAGGTACGTTAACATTCTTGTCGAATATTGAAGACTCAGTACCTTCTGGTATCGAGAAGGTGCAGTTTTCTTTTTTTGAAGGTTTCTCTCGTGCAGGTCCTCAAGAATGAGGACCTGCACGAGAGAAACCTCATAAACCTCTATTGCCCCAAAGTCTGATGTGACTCCAATCATGTGTACCTTGAAAATGTTTAGCAGGGTGGGGGAGGCTTCTGTAGTGGTACTCTTGCTACTTCTTGTCAGCCATGAGATTCCTCCAGTCACCGTTTTCCGAGATGCCATGATGTGGAAGTAGATTCCTGAGTGATGCTATGTGCGGGTGGTATTGCCCACCTTATCAGTCGGATGGAAAGTGACAAGACTTGCTTTTGCTCAAGAAATATACCAAAGCCGCTATTTGCTTTGAATTACTTGAAAATTGGTAACACAACCCGTGCTCTTGCCGGCCCTACAATATCACTCGAAACAAAAGTTGAGTCGCACCCTTCTCTACTTCTACTGCTTGTACAAGTAAGTGTCCTTCATATTGGGGACTGATGATGAGATCGATCCCCTTAATATCTACGTACTTATTAACCCTGTGTACATATATACACCTCTGATTATGTGATCATCACCTTGGAGTCGACTGAATTGTCGGGATTTACATTTCTATCCTAGAATTGAATTTTTGTGCATAATTTTCTGTTGACTGTTGCGTCCTCTCGTCTTTTTTTTCCTGATATTCTCGCTCACTGTGCTGCCGATGAGTGTTGTGCTACGATAAGAGGCCAGTATTTCAAAATAGGCTTCCAGCAGTTTTATTGCTGATTGGTACCATTGGTGTCATCGCCGGTACTCGCCCAAGCGACATAGAGATCTTGTGAAGAAATATCGTAGCATCTTCACGTTCTTGTACAGGTAATCGCAGTACTTGCTCGATGGACTTCTCCACGTCGCCATAATACCCAGCGCAATTTCTGTAAACTTCATACACAGCTCCCATCTGAAGGGCATGTGTCAAAGTGTGCGCGAACAGGGACCCCACGGTGACTGCCGCAGCTACAGATGGACAGCCTGCCATGTTCAGCACCACACCTGCTGTTGCCGACAGAGGAGAGGTGATGGACAGAATCAGGTTAATGAGCTTGGCCTTATTGGCCATATTTACATATTCTGGTATGTCCGAATGCTGCAGAAGATGAGCAGTGTGCTTGAGGTCTTCTATTGCAGACGGTGTCCATCCGTTGATATGAGAATGACGGGATACTTTAACTTCAGGTCGAGCTAGATCCACTTCGCCACTGAGTTTCGATGGACGCAAATGCTTGGGGAATTTCTCCACAACTATCGGTGTCAGGGGCAGCGGAAAGGCTCGGTCCAGAGCATGCAAGGTGGTGACCGATCTCTCCCAGTAACTTGATGCTTCTTCACGCAGTCGCGGATCAACTTGTAAAGTGGCTTCAACATCAGCTCCCAATCGCTTGAAAAACCGCGCAGCATGGCGTTGCTCTTCGGCAAGCTGCGACGGCTGGAACTTGCTCACGAGAGCCATCAGCGCAGCTGCTCCCACGCCGAGAACAATGGCCACGACCTGTAAACCGGGAGCGGGTACAGCTCCATTGACAGCGGAAGCTGTGGCAGCGAAAACTGAGGCCATGGTGGTGGTGGAATGGAAGAGTCGGCTCCAGTTATCACGTTGTTGCGCAAGAATTGAATGCATCTCAGTTCTGTCCGAAACCAGGACTAAGAGTTCTTGGAAGTGGCCGAGAATTCGCTCTTCGGTCATTCCTCTCGCGTCCGTCCATCCCTTGTGATAATCCGTGCCATTGAAATGGCTTACTCCATCATCGTCAACTACCTTCTTGTTCGTCGACGTCGAAATGGCAGCTCTGTTAACAGCGCTCCGCTGAAATCTACGAATATGAGCTTCATATTTTCTTGTACCTGAATTCAGTTTTGCGTGAGAAAATCCGTGAAGGAAGAGCGAACGACCATCTACTGGTACAACCAACGAGACAGCCACAGCTGCCATAACTGCCCCACCCCCCCTGTAAATTTCTAACGCCTCTGTAATCCGAAGCTGAATCGACTGAATCTAAGGATCGCAACCTGAGAAAATTCTCCGAAATTGGAGTCTAATCACGAGATGAAGTCAGAGGCAGTGTATACTGCTCCCCGCTAGGATTTGTATTCTTCCCCGCTTCTCGATCGTGACATTGTGGTTCTGGTCAGCTGCATATAAAGGATGGCTGTGGAGACATGGTGCGCTCCTGACACAAAGTTATCACCTGGCTGTGAGTCGATGACCGAGTCAAGGTATCAGCAGTCAAGGAAACGCGGGGAGCCCCTGAGCACGTGGGTCCTACTGAAGGGCTCCACCTGGTAGAGTTTGACGACATGCACCTGACAGACACAGCGAGAAAGCACCGTGTCTGTCACCGACTCTGAACTCATTTTGATTATTTTCTTGTGAATCATTTCTGTGATCCGACCTTAGTTTGGAGAAGCAGGGGGAGCTCGCATGGCCAGGGCCTAGGAGACGTAGCGAACGCCGCAGAGAAAAATATTTCCTGATTTCAGTTTGAAACTTAGAAAGAAAGGGTTTGAATGGATCAGGGTCAGTAAGAGTGGAGTTCTAATCAGTGCTACAATTGTTTCTCTTCTCCCGCAGGAGTGTTAAGACAGCGAGAAGAACTAGATTTTTGTTCCAAATCTTGATTTCCCCTGAAATCATCTAGCTGTCGTCTTTTGTAGCATCTTGTTTGCTCGACTGCACTCCTCCATGTACTAGTAATATAACTTCTTCTTGGTTGATCTAGTGAAGGACTTTTGTCTAAAACTGCATAGAAACTTCGAACATATTTTGCCGATGACTTTCATCGATGCGAAACGTTACTAACTTCGTTAAGCTTTGAACATAATCTCAAGAAGCAAACTCAAAAGACTCTCACAAAGACTGTCCAGGACGAGCTTGACCTCGCTTTACTATGTCGGCCGGAATATTCACGATATCGTAGTGAAATTATTTCACTTTCTAACTAACTAGTGCAGAACTGGTTGCTTACTCGACTTATTAGGCGGGGGCTTTGACTGGTCGATTTGTCGGTCCCGCTGATACAGATTATATGTCACTTGTTACCGGATGGTTTTGTTCGGCAAAATAGCTAGGCATGTGAATTCCCTCTCAGAAGCTGGTATCAGGTTGCAGTGATTGTAGGGGCGGCGGACGCTCGATGTTCGACATCAGCGAAGTGTACAGAATCGTCCATTCCAGATCTATCATCAGTTGTTCCCATGCACATCACGTGATACTAGAACCGTATATACTGCTGTTTTCTTGTCAGTCGACAAAGACGCAGGCCTTCGGGCCGCCAGCATGCCCTCAAACACTTTAGGCCGGCCTGCCGAACACTTTTCATCGATATAAGCCTCCACCTATCAAAAATTTCGAGTTGCATCTGCTTCGAAAGTCCTAGAATTGGAGACAGCAGCGAGAGTCCTTAAAACTTGGGAAAATAATTTGTATCATTGGTTGAGGGACCATAGGCAACTATGATCTCCCCAAGCTTTGTGACACACACAAATTATTAAAAAGAGATTTCCTAGATGTTTGACAAGGTCCACTATTCATATTCATACTCCTGCCTTTAGTCGACTTACCTAGCACATTACATACAATTCCATTATCTATCTATACTATACTATTTCGAGTTGGAATTTTAGAGTCTCCATCCCTTATTTAGTGTATAGTTTTTTGATTACATTAACTAGGGTAGAGTAATATATTATACACCAATAATATAATCCCTCATTATATGATATTATTGTATTGAATCTGATATTTGACTGAAGGTATATACGTTAATAGTGATTACTTCATTAGTGTTGAAATTAAATTATGTATCACATCAGAAAAATACAGCAGCATCTTTTGTGGTGAAGAGATACTATGCGAAATCCAACTCACAACTGCTACATAATATTTTGCTAGAATGAAATTTGTTTATCAATCATACACAAGAATGTGAGTCTTTATTTCATCAATGTATTCACTTAAATGACACTATTCTCACAAAACCAGATTTTTGGCATGAACAACTTAACAAAACTTTGAATAGAATATTGAAGACTTGATATGATAACTTTCAAATGCAAGAGGTAGAAATTGATGAGACAATGATGATTAAAAAGTAAACATTTTGCCTATAAAGATTACAAAATAGTACCCAAAACATAATCGTGTTAGAAGCGCTTCTTAATTAATGTATAAAGTCTAAATCTTATAATATGAGAAATTATAATTAAATATAAAGAAAAATAATTTTAAATGAAATTTAATATTTTAACAAAATGACAATATCACTAAAATTTTAAATCAATTTGAAAAAAGATCAAATTAATCCATTTTTAATTATAAAATGATGAAAATAAAATGAATATAAAATTTTATTTTTTATCGATTAAATTTTTTTAAATTTGATAAAAATGATCAAAAAAAATATAATGTAAAAATAACATTTTAAAAAAATTCAAAATTATTATATTTTTATCTACTTATTAAAAAATTAAGAAATAATTTTTTTAAATAATTTTTTATTATTTTAAAAGATATATATAGAAATAAAAAAATTTACATGATAAAGTATTTAATATACACTAGTAAAAAATATCAATCAGATCTTGATATATTTAAAATTTAAAATTTAAATAAAAATTATTTGCACAAATAAAGATAAAAAATATTGTTGAACTTTGATGTGGACTTGAATTGTGTTATTCAAAAAAAAAAAAAAAAAAACATCTGCGTGGATACTATGCATCTCCTTGATGCTATCTTATTGTGGATCCTTTTTCTCATTGACAACTTATGGGTATACAACCTACATATTGAGCTTCCGGTTGCTTTTTGCCAAGTGGCGTCTTGGAAGTCAGCACAAAATATTTACATGGTTGAAAAATGGATAACCTTGCTTATGGTTTCCTCTTCCTAACGTTTTGGGCATCCACAAACAAATTTCCACTATAAACTTATCATAA
Organism: Marchantia paleacea; assembly: GCA_014180765.2. Classification (NCBI taxonomy): domain Eukaryota; kingdom Viridiplantae; phylum Streptophyta; class Marchantiopsida; order Marchantiales; family Marchantiaceae; genus Marchantia; species Marchantia paleacea. The sequence continues at coordinate 21,609 of MUAA02000048.1, forward strand.
ACTCCGATAATCAACATACTTTCCTCTTGGATGTCCATTAGAGTAACAAACCTACAACTTTCTTTCTCCTGGATTAACAACAAATATTTTCTCTTTCTATTTGACATGTCCTCTACAAGTTCTCGAGCAAGTGAATCCTCACCATCACTATTTCATGCATTACTGGCTTTACATCTGCTACCATGGTTTGTATGAGGTCAAAAATTAATGTCCCATCACTATTAGAGAATGAGTTATCTACTCCACCATTTTGAAGTAGAGCCATGATAACTTCCTAATGCTTGATAATAGAATCAATATCATGAAACTCCTTGTGCAAATTTTGAGACACCGAATTGAATGATGAATGTGCAAGATAATTCTTGAGTTAAAGAAGTATCTTGGTTCACTTTGCATGTGTAGTGTTCATTGAGAGAAGTTTCATGAGACAAGTAAGATATCCATTTATCTCCAATGAATTTTTCCAAATCTCTAAGACACTTGGCAAGAGAGTTAATGATGAAGTTAGAGAGATTTGTACCATGCACTCTGAACCATGCTCATGTGTCATCATAGTAAGAACCATGGGAAATGCAAGTGCAGGAGGCCCAAGGATCTTTAGTTTGTTTTTGTGTGAATTTCAGTTTTTTTTCTTATTCATCTTTTCGTGAATGATACAAAAATATTTAAATACATTTGATGTAGACAAATAACGATGAGAATAATACCCCTCTTCTTGTGGATTATTACTCTCTTGAGGTCTCAGATTCTATCCTCTGGTCAATTTTTCTATCTTTATCAACAGCTTTTATATTATACAATAAATATTAATTTTTTTCAAACAAGCTTGTACATTGAATCTAATAAATTGCAAAATATAAAGCCCACAACTTGTTAAATCTTGTGTTGAACATTATTAATTTCCATTTTCACTTGAATCTTCTTCATAATCTTATGTTTAGTATAGTAAAATGAAAAACTATAAGTATTTTTATCTATGCTATTCCCTCAAGTATTTTCAAATGACACGTGAGAAATATCTTTCCTCATTGTTTGTAGAATTTGATGCAAAAATCCCTTTGCTTTTTTTCTTGTTGATAACCATGGATTTTTCAACCTTTGTTGCCATGAAATCTCATTTTGGCTACTTTATGATACTGATTCTTAATTCTGTAAAACGTGACCTTACAAAATTCAAAAATTTTGTAAAATTTGAGCACACTAAATTTTTCTCCAAAATCATCCAATTATTCTTAACATACTTTGCATTACAAGAATTAATCTTGGAGAAGCTGTACGTTATTTTAATATTGGAGCTCAAACCAAGAAAAAATTATATTTTCTCTTTGATTATTTGTTGGTTGGATATTCAACAATGATTAGAATGATAACATTCAGTTGTGGGTGCTTTGTTAATTTCTTCATCTCAAACATGTTTCAACATCTTCTTTTCCATAACATTTTTTTGTCTCTTGCTCATTTTTCCCTTTATACTTTTTGTAAAATTTTGTGGTCTTTTTATGTCTTACATTAGGTTGAGACAAAGATTGAAACACTTCATATGCATCTTTATACAAGTCAATAAGAAATGTATTTAGATACAAAAAATGCCAACATGATACTAACCACTTCAAAAGTAGAGGCTCATTGCTTATATAATTTGAAAGAATATTCTTCAAGATTTTCTCATCAAGATTATTCGCCATAGTTATCACCAAAATTCCAACATGATTCTCCCCAAACACTCACAAGCAACACTTGATGTTGACAAAAAAAAAAAAAATGGATAGGTTTGCCAAGTCACATCTAGTATCTTGACATAACAACACAACTTGTATGTTGAACTTGTGTGCTTCTTTATGTGGCATTTCTAAGAGATTGTGTATCGATGCTCAAGATTTAATGGCTTCTCTATTGAAATATACTTCTTTTCACCAACAAACTAAATAATCTCTATGCAATAATGAAGAACCAGTTTCTTCTCTTTTAAGGAAAAATCTTCCTTGTTTATCAGAATTATGAAATCTCCAACAAACTATAGATCAACTGATCTCCACCAAATGTTAAACACCTTGACCTCATGAAGAGTATCTTCTCTCATGTATGGAAAGGGTAACTAAAAGTTTGCATTGAATATATCGTTGAGAGATACTATGGCTAGTTCTCCATCAACTCTTTCATCATGGCAAGTATTATAATAAAAATTTGAGAAAATAACCCAAATGTCATGCAGCATTCTTTCGTGGACGGATTAAAAGTTTCATGATGTCTATGATGAAACTTACATCAAAAAAGATTGAAGTCAATTAAACTTAGCTTGTATATTGTCAATCAAACATAAAAACACTAATACAATACATGTCTAGTCATTAGTCTAATACTTAAAAATCATGCTCACTAGGTCTGAACACATCTAAATCTGTTTCTTGGAATAATTTCATAGTATCAAACCTTGCAAGATACTAAATACAATTTCATGGGATTTTTTGTGAGAGCTTCTTTGGTATCCAAACTTTAGAAGTCTTTGCAAAGTCTCATGACTGTTTGCTTTTTGCGACTAAACCTTTGAAGGTCTTCTGTTTAATCAAATGATGATTTAAGAAAAACCAATAAATGTCCCAATCTCATGAGATTTGAATTTAGTTAAGAACATTTTGTTATATGATGAGACAGTTTTACATCCATCACAATCTCGCAAGGGCCCTCAAGGTTTGAGTCTAATCCGGAACATAGCATTGAAAACTTGATAATCCAATTCTAATTTCATCCCAACCTTGCAAGCACTTGCTAGGATTGATTCTATTTAGAAACATCATGTTAAAAATCTGATAATTAAATTTCAGACTCATCCCAACCTTGAAATCCTTTGCAAGCTTAAAATAAAAACATCTTGTATTTTGAGAGATCATAATACTTCAAATATTTTTGTGATGTCATTTTGAAAACTAAGTGATTTCATGACATTTGTTCAAATCTTTTAAAAGATTTCTTTGAGCTGTTTTTTATTATTTTTTATCTACCTATATGAAATAAGGGAAGAAAATTTATAAGAAATCAGGTTGGAACAATCTTAGCATCAATTTGCTTGAAGTTTAGCAGCCTATGGGGCCTGGAGAACTTGGAGGTTGAGATAAGAGAAGTGATGTGAAAATGCTTTTATATGTGGGCTTGTACATGGAGATACCTTAGACAACAATTATTCATTTGAATCATGCATGATCCGAAACTATATTCAACAAATCATATGTATTGTTGACATAAGGGCACACGGCTTAGCAAAAATCCTTCTCATTTATTTTTGTGTCCATCTACATGTCGTGGAAAGCTTAGTGAAATTTGTTTGATCGACACACTTTGATATTTTCTTGAAAACCTTTCATTCCCACACCATGCGGGAATATATTTAAAGCTAAATGTACCCAAGTGGTCCATTTATTACATAAAAATAATAGATTTACAAATAATGATGTTTACTTACAACTTACAATGGCCAAGAAAATATCAACTTGGCCCATACCATATTTTATATCCTTTTACAAGTTAACATGAGAATAAGAATAAAGAATATACACTTATGGTTAAGTCAAGAATCTATCTCCCAATGAAGTATTGCACTTGCTTATGCATTTGGATTTAGGGGAGATAAGGAAAGACGCAAAAAATACCAACTGATAAAGGAGAAAATACCTACAAGTTAATGATAAAGATTCCAACACGTTACAAGTTTGACCAAAAATTTTTCTTACCATGAAAATGATGTTATTTTATTAAGATAGTTGATTCTTTTAAAGACAAATATTCCTGTTCAAAACCATATGCAAGGATTGTGTATTTTACTGATTTTTTGCATGTTCAGATTTTAAGATTAATCTTTAAATTTTTATATTTTATTATATTTTAAGATAAATATAATAAATTTATAACATTAAATTTATTTATTTATTTAAAAAAATTAATGCATCATTTATTTAAATTAAAATAGATTTTTATGAATTTTATTGCAAAGATAGTTTATATTTTGAAGATTGATAGTTAAACCCTCAACGTACATCATATTTGCACACAAATGAACTCAATTTATTTATTTATGTTTTTTTTCATGTGAGATTGCAAAATTTTAGGCTGAACTAAAACTAAACTACTGACTTGTATGTTTGAGATAAATAGTGTGAAATTTTTATACTTTTAATGAGATAAGATCAAACATTTCATGTGCAGTACTTGCAATATTGAATTTGAATTATTAGACATTTTGATTAAACAAATCCAAAAGCTGGACCCCATGATGTTTCATTTTAATGAATACATTATTTTTTTTACTTCAACTTATGCAATTCTTTATTTTATAACTGTATTCTATTCTCCTCAATACTCAAAATCACTAATTTTTTACTTTTGATTGCAAATAAATAAAATTATCAATAAAAATTATTGTTAAATATAAATTATATGTAATTTATAATTTTTTATCATGGATAATGGAGATATTGTAAAAAATTATTTTTTCAATGCTCATGAATGTTGAAACAGTCAAATATTTTATTAGTATATAATACACTAATGCACACCAGTAATTAGGTTTATAAAAAATAATAATTTGTAGTTTAAAGTATCAGATGAATTGTGCTATTAAATTTGGTTAAAAAGTTTCAAGAAAATAATGGTATGAGCTACAAATAGTAATACAATGTTGTTTATATTTCATGATATGCCCTTAACCTTTTTGAAGATAAATATCAGTTTTGTAAGATGCCCGTGATAAATTTGGTATGATAGTCTTAATACATGCTATGATCAAGATGAGATCTTTATGGATTCAAACATGGATTTTTAGATTTCTGATGAGTGGATCATTATTTATTTATTTTAATAACTTGATATAAACATCTATTATTACTAGAGATGATGTAAAAATATATTGTTTATTTTCATTTGGAGATGTGTTATGTTATAGGTTGCAAATTATGGTGATGTCAGATTGAAGTTTAGCTAAGCATGTACATCGTATGTTGGGGCATCCATATGGTACAATTTTACTATGAAGAATATATTTGTGTGTGTTTATTTTAAGGTACGCAGTTGTAAAATATTCTATCGTGTGCATGAGAATTATTTAAGATGAAAAAAATCATGTGATGTAATGATTTATTATATCCTATCTTTATTATATATATATATATTCCTTCTATCTTTGAATTTTTAATTGAAAAATGATTATATTTGTAAGTAACTAATGCCAAGTCTTTGAGTGTGGTGAGAAATAAAAATGTGAATATTAAGTTAATATATATGTTCAGTTGGTAGAAAAATTGTTTAGTAACATTAGCTATTAATTTTTCATGTTGTAGTTTGAGTAGAGCTATGAGGTAGGGCTATTATATGTTTTGGAATTCAAATCAAAATTATATACTCTCTGAACTTTGGAGTTCAAAGGATTATTATTTATCCATTTTATTATGCATGTTTTATCTTTAATTTTTTTTCAAAATGCATGTTTGTGATTATATTGTCTATGAGTTATGTATCATGTGTATTTTGAAGGAGGAAATTTGTACTGATGAAATACAAGAGGAGCTATTGATAATAATTCTTGATGTTGATTGTTTTATACAGATAGAATTTTTGGGTATTTATTTATTCTTTAGTGTATACTACACTAACATCCAATAATAAGGATAACAACACTTGGTAAAAATACAAATCATTTACCCTACTTAAGAAACATTTGATTAGTGAATGACACTTGACTTGAGTTATATACACAATTGTGATATATTGGATTGATGTGTAAATTTTTTTATGAATCATATTAGGAAAAAATATATATAACACACACAAGATGGAAAATAAAATATAGATTTTAAATCATTTTGCTCTTTGGCTAAAAAAATTCATTTCTATTATTATTTGAATTTATGCCAATTTTTTTTAAAAAATCACTTATAATCCCTAAGTTTTTTTCTATATACAATATTTGAAACTCAATCACTCCACAAATTTAGCTGCAAAAAAATTTAAAAAAATTAGTTTCAGAAAGTTTTTTTAAAAAAAAAATATCTTGGAAGATGCAAATCATGTGAATGTCAATAGCCAAAGTTGATACCGCATTCCACTATGGATGCAAAACTAACTCTAGCCGTCTCTCTCTTGGAATCTGAAGAAAACTCCACATTGAAGGTACCACAAGGTGCTAACACCATGATAACCTAAAACATGCCATCACCATAGGCACTAACGAAGTCTAAAGGTCTACAAGTCATGTGTCATTGAGGAGAAACAAAGATAGTTGGACTCATGTGTAAATCTAGATTCACTATCGGTAGCACACATGAGTATTAACACTCAGAAAAATAAAGCAAGAACACAAACCAATATGATGCATAAACAGAAAACCAAGATGAAGTCATATCAATCAACAGAAAGATAAATCATGATTCTTCATCTCAAAACATCCATCAAAGGGGTCAAACCCATCCAATCCAAATTGACATATCCTTGGCAAGGCAGTAAAAATACTAAAACTCAATTTTTGAGATATTATTCTCTCCAAATCAATATTCTAACACTAATAATCTAATTATATAAAATGTTACTTTTTTAATTCTCTACGTAATGTAATTTTTTTTTGCAAACATAGATTATTTGTATCTTCTATGGAATTTCAAAAATCTTCCTCTATTAAACTGATTCATAACTTCATACCAATGGAGTAAGTACATCGAGTCTACGGAGATAGGTGGCTAATGTCAAAATTTGTAGCTAGTTTTTATTAATAATCATATGGTAGTTGCTCTATATAAGGATATTACATTAGTTTTTGTTCTTGTTCATTGGCCATACTTGGCCAAATAATATAAAAGAGAAATGGGAAGACCCCCATTTCTTTTTTACATGAATGAAACCAAAAGGGTAACGTGGCTAGCCCCAATATCAATACATAAAATGTGTCATGTTGTAGATAAAATATCATAATTATCTACGCCAAACATTCTACAAATTACATAAACTAAAAATCATCATTAACTCGATCATAGACTCTCGGTCATGGTTGTTCTCTAGGTTATTTATTCTCGCCAACTCATGTATGCAAGGAAAATCTACAGTAGCTTCAAGAACCGAAAAAAGAGTACAAGCTGCTGGAAGCTGCTAGTTAGCCCCATGTTACATGTTACATGCCCCCGGTTTGGTTCCATCCTTGTACGCTTTGATGGGTCTTCCCATCCCTTTTGTGACATTCCAAGGTTTGGGATAAACAGAAAAAGACCACCTTAATAAACATGAACAAAACAAAGCATCTTTCTTGTACCAAGTACCGTAATACCAGACCGTATCATGAGACTTACGTGCAGTAGACTCCTTGCGTACAATCACTCTGTGCTGCCACCTCGCGGAGTCCTGATCACTGATTGCGATTCGGTGTTTCGTTACAATTATTAAGCTGCGCCGTCAAATTTACATATAGACTGCACATTGATTATCATCGTAATCAACTTCATTTCGTGTGATTCACATGTTCCAATCTCTATAGAGATTTAGTGGTTTGCGGCTTCGACGACTGAAGTGGGCCTCCATACATTCATTTCATGCATATCACAGTCGGAGGAACAAACAGCCTAAACCCAACACTCTGGCGCTTCCCAGCCTGTTCGAATGATGTCACCATTTTAGCTTACACGGAGTTTTGTTGTGAAGAAGCTCCGCACTGCAAAATGAGGCACAGCTTTTCGAGAGGTTGGCAAAATCTGCACATGATTTCAACTGCACGATGAGACTATCGATTGGCCTTCGCCAGCACGTATTCCACGGAAATTGTCATACCAGCTGGAGAGGTGTCATTACGGGGTTTCATGGTGGATAGCTGTTGTCAACTCGGAGTTGTTGGTCTGGGGTCCTGGAAGCAGAAATACTCCTTCCCCATGGAAATTGTTCACATCTGTCTCACATCTGGACAGACAGTTCCGCTGACTATCAAGTTTGGTCTCGAAACCTTCATGCTGACTGGAAAACACGTTTTTTTCAGTCTTTGGCGACGGTCCACTAGACTATCGAGCGAACGTAGTATTCGCACGAACTCAGTGGCGATTGTCTTTACTATGAATTAGCTTTCGATGAGAATCCGGCAGGCACGTGTATATACTACATGTACAAGGAGCGATTGAGTTCATGTTCAAATTGGAAACCTGCGTTGAGGAAGATTTTCACTGTAACGAGGATGCTGACGGTGGCATCTGCGTGCGCTGTGGCGGCGCTCGACTCACTGAGGTTCGACGTCAGTCCCTTCTTCGAAGCCCGAGATTTTCTGAACCCTTAGGAAAACATGCATTAGCACTTGACTCAATCTCATCTCTAGCCGTTACACCAATTGCACTTTATAAAATCAATTCTTAACGATGCGTCAAGTCAGGATGGCCGAGTGGTCTAAGGCGCTCGACACAACCTCTCGTGAGGGGCATGGGTTCATATCTCCCTTCTGACATCTTGCAAACAAGCCGGTCATAGGGCGAGCTTGTAACAGAACTACTCTCACAAATTTTGGAAACCTCAGTAATGCTCATTCCAAGGAGGAATTCGATGTTCAGGAAATTTGTTTGTACAATTATTTCTTTCACCCGATTCCTGTGTTTTCCTCGAAAGCTGATGATGCACATTTGGTTGGTTGATTCAGAGGCAGTCTGTTGCTGTGTGGAATTGATCTGGAGTCACGGAATTGCTCACAAGTCCGAGGGCTTTTGCTTGAATTATTGCGACGTGCATTCCTTTTCATGCACTTGCGGCACTTTTTTTTCCTGCTGCAATCAATGAGTCAGATAGAGCCGGGTCTCTAAAGAGGCTGGATACCGACGCATTTTGGTTTGGAGCACCGAGGACTTGGAAGTGGACCTTTCTGTAGTAAATCACATCTGTAGCTGAAGGCATTCTGCCTTTGTGGGGTTGAAACATGAGTTGTTCTCGTGCAGGAGCCCACTCCAATAAGAAGTTGTCTTTAGCGTGCACGATGTCATCACTAGCAGGGATTCAGCGCTGCTGAAGTTGCTTGCCATAAGGACCCGAACGGGGCTAATTGAGCTCAGTTCTTGCGATAGGCAGACAAATCTTGCAGATTCAAGTGAACTTGGCTCAACTTCAGTCATCGCGCAGCTGCAAACGAGGAGGGACAAATTTACAAGCCAAAGAAAGAAGAATTACACAGCTCTTTACCAAATTCGTCGTTACACTGCTTGTCCGGGACTTCGAGCACTAAAAAGAATACATCAATACCAAGAAGATACATGCCGAGACAGTGAAAGCGAGGCCAGAACAACCCAGCCCTGCGGGCAAGGAAACCATGGGGCAAATTTCCTTTCTAGTATGCCCTCCACCTCCTCAGACGAAGTGGCCGAGACCAGACATGAACTCCAAGCGGCGGCCGGGGCAGAAGGCGGATCGTCCTGTTGAGAGCCGAAGTTAGCACAGGTGATTTACAGTACGCTTTGTAGAATATGCAGAGATTCACGATTGGAAAGAGGGCCTACGAACTCGAATACGCAGATTCCAACACTGGGCAGTCGAGAATGGTTCTTTCGCTTGTCCCTTTACTTTTCCAGTGTCGGTACAAGAGGCTGTTCTGTTTACGTTCAATGCTGTTCTCTACAGAGTTGTAATGAACAGTTAAAATGTGACCTCGTGTGTTCACGTGTTCGTCGATTTTGAAGGGAGGTCATAAAACCCATAAGCTATGTACCCTTGATGACATTTCTGGGTGAATATAATCCTAACCACGTTTCTTCCGTCGTATACCTTTCTCGGCCTTTTGGCTAAGATCAAGTGTAGTATCTGTTCTTATCAGTTTAATATCTGATACGAGGGTCATCGACCCTCACGATATTAATCTTTTTTCTTTCAGGGTGCGATCCCACTCAGGCAGCTTGCTGTCTGGGGACCGCCAGTGTCGCCTTGGTATTGCACTACCTCCCAGGCCGGCGCAGCCTGTCCGTCCCCTCTTGCGGGGAGACCCAAATGATCACAACTTGGAAACCTGTATGACTGCCATGAAGGAATAACACTAACATTTGATGAGATGATTTTACCCGCTTCTACCCTGCGCTTCTACCCCGCCTGACGTCACATGCACAGTCCAGATCAGTGGTATGATCTGTGGACAAGATCTCGCAGCTCTGGGAGCTGAAGAAGGTTTTCCATTGCCTCCAGTCCTCTGAATGCGGCATAATGCAGGATAGTCAAAACCTTCGCAGTGGTTTTCTTTTGACATCTCTTCGAGCATTTGAAGCCTTTCCCCTGCTTCAATCTGTCGTCGTTCTAAAAGCAATGCCATCGACCGCATGAATTCTACCCAAATCGCATCATGATCCTCTCTATTAAAATGTGAACCCTCAGTTCCACAAACAAAAGGGCTGCACTTTCCAATGCTTCGAACATGGGAGAACCTGCTTCTTGACTTCTTTTTACATCAAAACGAGAACAGAAGATACCTGGGCACAAGGAGTTATCCTTGGACGTCCTGCTCGTTTCCTGCCCAATACTATAAAGAGGAGATTCCAAGGACATCTGAAGTGCTATAGTAAAAGCTGATGCTCCATCTCCTGTTCTTGACAGCAAGTCACGAACGTTACACAATGCCATCATAAACTGGAAAATATTTCTCTATGGCGTAGTGCAGAGGAATGACTCCGTCTCGCTCCTCATTCCAGAGAAACTTTAGTACATGCCCGGTATTGGGGTCATAAGCAGGATCCTGCCCAATGGACTTTCGCACAGCCTCACGTAAGACTTCTTCTCCGTCGACGCACATCGCTCCTTTAGCGCTGTAAGTAAACCTCTTTTGTTCTGCATTCAACTCCATATTTAGAAGACATTCAATCAGATGTGAGTGACCTTTCCTTGCTGCCAAATGCAATGGTATATATCCATAAGAGTCCGCGGAAGCTACGTCATATAGAAGGCTAGCAAGCATGGAGTTAAAACTGGTGATGCAGTCTTCTAATCTTTCCGGTTCACACTGACAAGCAGCAGCAGCTAGATAATGCAAAGCTGTCCGTCCTATGATATCTCCAGCATTAATGTATTGAATTATGGCAAGGTATGCGTCTGTCATGCCCGACAAGTTGAAGAGATTGCACCAGAAGAATCCACCCAAGTCGGTGGTATTTGACTGGATACTCTGGGCACTTTCATCCGTACTTACATACTGTCCCCAAGTCTTCTCCAGGTCAATCTTAGCGACCCAACCAGCAAAGTTGGAACCAGTCCTGTTTATCTGCTGCAAGAATTCTCTCCGTGAATCTTGAAAATAAGTTTTCAAAGAGATTAATACTAGTTTAGTTATAGTTGTTTACACCGAGCTAGTAGAGCATGGTATGAAAGAGCAAAAGAAGTTTTTTCTCAAGAAGTTATGGTTTAGCTACTAAATACTATGTGTTCTACCTCTAATAATCATGGAGAGAAATGTGAGATATTAAGAGTAATCCCAATTTTTGGCATGTATTTTTAGAAATGGTAATTGCTCTCTTACTAAAAGTTTGATCACAAAGTTAAATATTTTTGCATGTGATCCCTGACCTTGTGAGGCAGAGTCCTGCTCGAGGTGCAACTTCACCCTCGAAATTGTTGTCGTACGTATCAGGATTGTAGATGTACGCCAGTTGTTCACATGAAAACCAAGCACTCATAAACGATAGTCACCGATTGATTTCTTCTCTGTCGAATAAATATCTTCAGAATCTTGTGGAGTGTGCGCATGGACTTGTTTTGACACTCGAGTGATACTGATACCTTTTCAGCTAAGCCTGGGAACTCAATTCACATTTTAACCGTAGGAAGAGACCGAGTTTTCCATGTGTGGGAGAGAGGCTATATGACAAGAAACTTTATCCGAAGGCCCATTTGGACTCTCGCTTCGCAAGTAGTGGACACTTGCAAGCTGTGCACGTAGTCGACGCTTGTTCAGTAATTTTCAATCCAGGAGGCCAAGTCTTGGAGGCCCGTGCTTAGTTACATTCATCTAATTCTATTATCGTAATAAACTTACTATCATGTATTGTGGATGTGATGGGTTTTACGCGACTCTTGCTCTACACGTTAAGAAACGAAGCCATTTTTTATATCTATTATTGATGGTTATGGGAAAAATCTGCGATTTCAGAAAAGAGAATTTGGTCGAAATGCTAAAACAGCAGAACCTTGAGCATCGGATGACTGGATTTGTTTATTGTTTGAGATTTCAGCCAGAGATAGAGATATACTTGAAAGTGTCTTTTCTGAGAACAAATACATGGTTCTGACATGAAGTTTAATCAACAAATCACATGTCAGAACCATGTATTTGTTGGCACAAGTTTTGCAGGTTGTCAAAGGGTAAGCATCACATGAAATCATCTACTTCCAATCATGGAACAAGTAAACGATCAGAGTAACTTGGAGTCACACTTTTTATATGTACATCTTCAATATCCAAGTGTTGTGAAGAAACTAACTAGATCAGCCGATATATATGAGTCAGAAATGTTTTCAAAAGAAACGAGGCTACCATTGCATATTATATCAACTTCAAGGAGTACCAATTTGCTGACAGGTTCCCTCGGATGAAACATGGATACCTAACTTGTTTGAGAGAATTTGCTTCAAGCATCTTCATAACTCAGACAAATTTCTCATGACACAATAATTTTTTGGGAGAGGAATTTTTCACGCTGAGTCGGATTCTTTAATATCCGCACGTTTTAAATTGTCATGACATTGTACATTTTCTTTGTACGACCCATAATGGGGATTTGTAATGGAATCCCCCTTGACAGCTACTTCTCTACTTTCTGCTATTGTCATGAATCCCACATTCCATGGGCTGCGTGACGTTCAATTTTACTCTGCAATCCTACCTATAGTTGCAAAAATGGTTTGGTGGACCAAGTGCTGGTAGCATCACCAATGGTTTGTTCTAATAAATGGCCATTAGTGCTCTGAAGTTGTGATGAGCTGAGTTGACCAGGTTTTCAGAACAAAACTCCGGCAGTTTTAGCGCCGACGGGCACCATCGGTGTCACTGCTGGTCTCCTTCCTAGTGACATTGAGATCTTTTGCTGGAAGATGGTAGCATCTTCACGTTGTTCGACAGGTAACCGCAGCGTTTGCTCAATGGACTTCTCGACGTCAGCATAATACCCAGCGCAGTTTCTGTAAACCTCATAAACAGCACCCATCTGAAGAGCGTGTGTCAAAGTATGCGCGAATAGGGAGCCCACGGTAACTGCTGCAGCTACAGATGGACAGCCTGCCATGTTCAGAACAACACCCGCTGTTGCGAACAAAGGAGAACTGATGGACAAGATCAGGTTGATGATTTTAGCGCTGTTGGCCATACTTATGTATTCTGGAATGTCGGACGTGCGCAGAAGTTGAGCAGTGCGCTTGAGATCTTCTACTGCAGACCATGTCCATCCATTTTTGTGAGAATGTTGGGATACTTCAACTTCAGGTCGAGCTAGATCTACATCGCCACTGATCTTCGATGGATGTACTTGCTCGGGGAACTTCTCCACCATAATCGGTGTGAGTGGCAGAGGGAAAGCTCGGTCTAGAGCATGCACGGTGCCGATCGATTGCTCCCAGTAAAGAGATGCATCTTCGCGCAGTCGTGGATCAACCTGCAAAGTGGCTTCCATGTCTGCTCCCAATCGCTTGAAAAACCGCGCAGCATGTCGTTGCTCTTCGGCAAGCTGCGACGGCTGGAACTTGCTCACGAGGGCCATAAGCGCAGCTGCTCCCATACCAAGAATAATTGCCACAACCCGTAAACCGGAAGCGGGTAGAGCTCCATTGACAGCCGAAGCGGTGGCAGCAGGAACCGAGGCCATGGTGATGGTATTATGGAAGAGTCGGTTCCAGTTGTCCCGTTGCAGCGCGAGAATTGAGTGCATCTCAACCCTGTCCGACACCAATACTGAGAGTGCTTCGAATTGACTGACAATGCGCTGGGCTGGCATACCTTCGGCATTTGTCCAGCCCTTTGAGTAATCGGAAACTCTGTCACGGGAAAAATCTACCTTGCTACTGTCAACTACTTTCTCCGTCAAAGTTAAACTGGCTTTGATAAGTGTGCTGCTGTTGTAAGAACGAATGTACGCACTTCGATGTCGACTTTGGGAGTACAATCTTGTGTGCGAAAATCTGCGAAGAACAAGTGAGCTACTAACCATCGGTAAGACACAGGAAACAGCAATAACCGCCATTTCTGTGATGCGTTTCTGGTGGCCCGTGGAAATTGACACCTGTATCAAAGGGTGCTGAGGAATTGACAATATTGGGGTTTGATCAGGAGATTGAGGGCTTATATGCTTCTCGGCTAGTCCTAAGTCGGAGTTGTAATGGATCATGACATTGTGGATTGTGAAGTGCTGCTGCTTATAAAGGTGTGCGATGGAACCATGGGACTCTAGCGACAAGGTCAGTCCTGAAACGCGGTTCAGTACGTGGCATAAAGCTGATTTGCCCTTGGTACTTGACTGGATCATTTGACTTCAAAGTAGTAGAGGGACGCGACTATTTTACTGTGTGTTGATCAAAGTCAAATTCCTACGTGGACTTTGATGCCGAGAACTACAGCATACGGATGCTGGTGTAAGGTCCTAACGGGAGGTAGGACTGGAGCTTGACGACTGCGGCACAAGAACATTCTACTGAAGATTCTGACTTAACCGGCTGAATTGTCGGAAATGGACCATGCAAGGAAATAGTTACTTTAACCCTTATGGAAAGAACCAAACCAGTAACATGGGGCTAGCCCCAATAGTATCACATTGGGAAATATGTCCTACAGCACCTAGGATATGTGAACTATCCAAGTCAAAAAGGTACAAACAAAAGGATATCCGAACTACAAACAACACAACATCATCCAAGAAGCATCACCTAACGTGATTGCTCTCCTATGGATTGCACCCGCCTAGTGCTATCTATAGAGCAATGGAAACACGTTGCCTAAAAATAGGCTATACAAGAAGCTAAAGAGAGTGATACCCCATGTCGCCTAGTACGGTAGGCTCTCGCACTCCCTCACAAACATGTCGAAGTCGGTGTTCATAGCTCCATATAACTCCAAAGCTAGAGGAACAAAGAGGTGACCTCTCTCGCATACCTCTATACTTGAGACTTAGGCGCCGCCGCTCCACTCGCCGCCCATCTTGGAGGATGGGTGATCACCCCCTGAAACCGCTGGTCTCTAGTAGGATCGGTAGAACCACCACATCGCCCACAAAGTGACCCTGGTCCTCCCGAACCAAGCATGCAGGCGCTCTAACCCTAGTCGATCGCAAGGCATACCAACGCTCTCTCCATGTGAGGTATCCACCTCGCGCCATAGCAAACACCACATCCCTAATGGCATCATGGGTAGCTATCCTTTGCCCTCCGAATGGACAACGAGTCATATGAACACCGCTACATCTAAAAGTGATACCACACTCACATGTGAGTAATGAAGATGTAGATGGATGGACCAAGCCAAGACGGAACCTCATGTTTGTGGAGAAAGTAGGCGGTGCGAGTCGGAAAGCCCCGATGCATGGTCAAGCCAAGATCCACGAGCCCCGCACTCCTTGCCTCGAGCAAGAGCGTAGACGAGAGCTCTAGTAGTACGAGGGATGGCCGGATCCACTAAGAGTGAATGTAGAGCCTCCTGAAACTGTCCGTCCATCAAGATAGACTGTAGACCCTAGTCCAATCGGTAGCCAAAGAGGAAAAAGATGGGAACTCATGTCGTACCTCCCGTGGTAAAGCGTCTCTCGTATGTTGTAATAATACCTGTAAGGGAAATGATCCCGTATCGACGTCCCTGGTATATATCTCCAAAATAGGTCTATAGGCCTAGCCCCATGTTAACGGTTTGGTTCCTTCCTTGTACGATTTGATGGGGTCTTCCCTATCCCTTTTGATATTTTACTTCGTCTTTCATTACCCTTTTGTGGTTAATTTCAAAATCTCCCCGTTGACGGTCTGAAATGTAAGAATGTGTTCAGGACCGTTTGAGGCTAGACTGTCGCAAGGTTCAAGTAAGTAAGTCGTGTATCAAGTTCTGGGTCAGTTTTTCAAGTCCTCAGCATGGTTATTGAGACTATGCTGATGGGTCCAAAGATGGAGATGTTTAAATGTTGGGGTTCGCTCACGAGCGTTACTCATTTTATTTGCTTTTTTGGGGAGGGCGAGGCGGCCAAGTGCCTACCTCTTCTGTCGTTGCACCCCTGGCTCGTTGTCAGCTGTATCTAAAGGGTCGCTATGGACACATGGTGGGTTTCCGACACAGTTTATCAGCAGGAATATACGGTATCAGTGCACAACTGTTCTTGATGAACAAGTCACAACCGCGAGTAAGTTCAATGTATGCTTTACTAGGTAAGATTCAAGTTCCCCCATGTCCCCACCTCGTCGTGATCGACGACGCGGTGATGACAGACATAGTGCAGGGGCAACGAAGCTCAGGAGTCAGGTCTCATGTCCACGTTGAGTAATGAGGTCCGAAATCTCCCTTGGAGAACAATCGCAGGTAGCAGGAAACATAGCCGACGCCAATGTGGACTGCGCCTCTTGATTTCAAGCCGTGAATGTGTCCCACACAGAAACCTTACTTGATTGGCCAGGTCATGTCGATGTACAAACTGAATAGGAGACAGTGCCAAACATCAGGAATGAACAATCAATCTTTAGAAGCAATCGTTTTTTACAAGAAAGTGTTTTTCTGGAATATGAACCAGCTTGTTAGAGTGGAATTTGTAATTTGCAAATAATTAAAATGAAACTCCTGGAAGTGTTTCAAGCAGAGAGTTGACACTTGGGAATGAGAGGAAATAAATATATATCATATAAACATGAACCTTGATAAACTACACAAATTTTAACCTTGCTAAACTACACAAATGAAAACAGACTCCTGTTTAGAACTTGTATATATATATATATATATATATATATATTTGTTATTTACGAATTAATTTCTTGAATTGAATATTAATTTTAATTTTAATATTAATTTTTAAAAAAAATTTAAAATTTTTTTTAATCTCAGGGAATAAAATAAATAAAACAAATGTAGTATCTGAAATTTTAATGATTTGTGATATAGTTATTTAACATCATTAAAAAACTATATTTTTAGCTTTATATGTTTTATTTATAAATTTAAAATAATTATTTAAAATAAATTCAATATTTCAGATATTATAATAAATTTTTATAAATAATATTTAAAATTTAGACTTTATTTAAATCTCATTTTTAATAACTTTTTTTAAAATTATTTCTTTTATAAAAATATTTAATTTTTTGATACTTTGTGATTATTTTGATAACTCATATGCTTTTTTAGTTTAATTTTTTTTACAAAAAAGTAAAGAGTAATCAAAGATAACTTATTACAAAAACTAACAATTACTCATCTGAATTTTTTCACCATATTTTATAAAAAATTATGATTTTTATGATGAAAATGTTCTAATGAAGAAATAATACTCATTTTTTTGAAATGAGATGTTATTCACATTATTTTATCATTTACAATCACTAGCAAATCAAAATTAAAATAATTATTTGATGTAATTGGATTATACATTTTATGATTGCAATGACATAAATGAGAAATTGTAAGGATTTTACTCAAGCCTATTATTTTTTAAATGTATTTCACAATATGATGAAAATTTGACAATGAATAAACAACAATTATTTTTTGAAATGATATGTTCACATTATTTCATCATTTAGAATCGCTAGCAAATCAAAATTGAAAAAAATATTTGATGTAACTGGATTCTGCATTTTATGTTTGCAATGACATATATTCATTGAAAGATTGTAAGTATTTTAATCAAATCTTTTCTTTTTTAGGTGTATTTCAAAATATGATGAAAACCATAAATTTCACAAACATATGACACACTTGTGGGCATGATGCATCATGCTTTATGATTTGTGGGATTAGATCAATCTTAATTTTTATTAATGTTAGATAAAAATGATATAATTATATTTCTCAAAACATACCAATAAAAATTTCAATAGTATTTTTATAATGATCAAATTTAGATTGAATTGATGCCACTTTAATATGTAAAAAGAAAAAAAAATTGCTCTACATTTATATTTTAGAATTTGAACATATAGTCTTTGATGGTTAAAATTTTATTTTATTTTTATAATTTTGTAAGTATAAATTTGATATGAAATTTATTATTTTTTTATTAATAAATTTTTAAAATATAATTATTTTACATGATATATATAAATAATTTTTTCAATATTTTTGATAAAAGACAGCCGTTTTTTGCAAATTCACAATGTTATGCATTGTGTGATCCTTACTAATATATCAATTTTTTTTGTATATAAGATTTGTCAAAATTATGATGATGGA
Source organism: Marchantia paleacea (assembly GCA_014180765.2). Taxonomy (NCBI): domain Eukaryota; kingdom Viridiplantae; phylum Streptophyta; class Marchantiopsida; order Marchantiales; family Marchantiaceae; genus Marchantia; species Marchantia paleacea. The sequence goes on from MUAA02000048.1 coordinate 39,982, forward strand.
GAGCATAATCATATCACAAGTATTGAATGTGCATGAAGTTGAAAGATTTAATATGAATTTTTGAAGTTAGCATTGCAAATTTTTTGAATTATCAGTTGTGAAGTTGGTTCAAAAAAATGAAATTAGTGTTGATATTATATTGTCAGCTTTTGGCATTGAATACCAAAAAACAAAAAAACTCATGAAAGACTTCAAAGCAATAAAGTTATAAATAGAGACCAACATGTATTAAAGAATGTCTTGCAGGAGAAGATAATAAAACCTTGACATGCATGACATTGAAAATTATTTTGATTTGTCAAAAGTTATATTCAAAAGTTGTACACTATATACTCAAAAATTGAAATAAGTTTTTTATTTTTTTCTTTAATTCTAAAGAGTCATATATTCTTTCATTCTCTGAAATTATTTTTATCTTTATGTCATATCATATAAATTCATCTCATGTATAATATATATAGTTATTTTTTTGGTTCATACTAAATCAATATAAATGACTCTACTCAAAAAAAAAAATCAAATTTTTTCATGAAAACCCTAGAGACATGGTAACATCACCGATCTTTTTTAACCTTATGTAATAAATTAGAATATTACATATATAAGAATTAAGAAAATACTTAAAAGTATAACTACAAAATATAAAAAATAGACCTTCAACTTAAAACATACTAATCTTAAAAGGGTTAAACAACAGTAAAATTCTTGAACATGCTAAAGATCATTGTATGTCTATGTGGTATACCACCAAGATATACCATTTTATTAGTAACCAACTTTCATGGCTTGCAATTGCAACAATAATATGAGTTTCATATATATATTAGCAATATGATATAGTATTTTTTTTAATCAATTCCGTGTTCATGATAATAGCTAAATGTGATTTTGTATCTACTGATATTTCCATATGAGGTTGATTATCAACACCTTATTATAACAAATAGTATGTTTACCTCTTGAAAGTTCAACCAACCTCCATATTTATTGCTCATACAAAGCTCTAATTTTTTCTTGAATCTATATCTTCATTACTCACATGTGAGTGTGGTATCACTTTAGATGTAGCATGTGTTCATATGACTCGTTGTCCATTCGGAGTGCAGAGGACAACTACTCATGATGCCGTTAGGTATGTGGTGTTTGCTATGGCGCGAGATGATGGATACCTCACATGGAGGGAGTGTTGGTATGCATTACCGTCGACTAGGGTTAGGGCAGACCTGTACTTGGTTCGGGAGGACCAGGTTACTGTGGCGGATGTGATGGTTATCTATCCTACTTATGACACAATTTTAGAGAGGGTGATCACCAATCCTCTAGGATGGGCCGCGAGTGGAGAGACAACAACCAAGGTCTCTATGTATAGCGGTATGCAAAAATGTTATCTCTTTGTTCCTCTAGCTTGGAGTTGTATGGAGCTATAGACACAGACTTCGATATGTTCGTGAGGGATTGTGTGAGAGCCTACCATACTAGACGGTATATAGAGGGGGTATGACTTTCTTTAGCTTACTGTATAGTCTATTTTAGGCAAGGTGTTTCCATTTCTCTATAGAGATCACTAGCTAGTGCAATCCATAGGAGAGCAATTACATTAGGTGATGCTTCTTCATATACTCTTGTTGTTTGTAAACCATTTGACCTAGATAGTTTGGATATCTTAGATACCGTAGGACATATTTCCAAGTGTGATGCTATTGGGGGCTAGCCCCATATTATCTATTTGATTCCATCCTAGTACTATTTGATGGGGTATTCTCATCCCTTTTGTTATTTTACTATGTCGATTTCATGATTTTTTCTTAAATACCTTGTTGTCACTAAATATTTTGCATATATTTTTTAAATTCTGATGACTCCTTTTTCCTAACTACATTTATCATGTATGCACAATGTATAGTCTTAGGTTGATGCATGAAGGTCTTTTAGGCTTCATGCATTAACCTCTTCATAAGATATCTAATCATGTCTAATCACCTTGGTTTTAGGGTTGAATGATGGAGTTCAATGAATCGTGCGAGCAAGTTACTTGGATTGCAATGAAACGAGGTCTTCTTCAGAATTTTCAAGCAGTTGATACCATAATCACGGCATGGATGAGGTTGTGAAAACTTGAATAGAAGATGAGTGTGGAGGAGTACATTAAGTAATTTTGAGATTTTGGATTTAGATACAAGATATGAGTAGAGCTGAAACCCTTGATTTATTCAAGAGAGGGTTGAAAAAAAAGATTCAACATGAGGTGATTCGGGACAATCCAAGCAACTTGACCGAGACTATTGATTGTGTATAAAGAATGTCCAACGTCTACCACAACGGAGGAGAGGTATATATTTCCACGAATCAATACTATGGACCAATGCATATGGAGTTGAGCAACATAATGAAGAGAGAAGATTTCATTCCAAGAGGAGTGAATGTACAAGGAAGAGATTATCGCAACTCGAATCTTTATCGAGAAGCAAATTCAAGAGGAAAAGATGGATTGGAGGGGTGACGAGAAATGAGTCAATACTACAATTGTGGAAGATTTGTTCATATTGCCATGAATTGCCAAACCTAAGTCCCAACAAGAGGAGCTAGACCTCCCTATCGACATCCTATCAATAATCTTGAAGGTGGACAAAGTGACCAATGATAATCATGGAAACGACGAGCACCAGTAATCTTGCCTCGTAACCTTACTTGTTTGATGAAAAGGAGGAAAGGCAAGGGAATGAAGCAAAAACATGAGGTTAATGGTTTGAGAAAGATGGAAACATGTTTGATTGTGATTCATGGCGAGATAGAAGGAATAAAAGTGAGAGTGTTTATTGATTCAGAAGCTCCAGAAAATTTCTTATCTCAATCTATTACTATAAAGTTGGGATTAGCTTTAAAGAAAGATGAGAGTGAAGAATTAGAATTGCCAAACATGCAAACAAAGAGCATTGAGAGCATTCCTAAAGAAGTGAAATTGAAGCTTGGGCAATATAAGGAATCGTTGGAGTGGAGAGTAATTTCATTAGCTTGCTATGATGCTATTTTGGGTATGCCTTGGATGGAAAAATATAATCCTAAGGTAGATTGGCAAAGGAAGAGAGTAAAAATTACTAGTTGGAGGATCTTTGGAGATAGCCTTTGATCGGAAAAAAAAACTTACCTCTATATGTGATAGAAAGAACCGCTATCAGTCACAAAGATGTATGTTGTTGGCATAATAAGAGATGTAAGCACTCCAAAAGAGCAATCTTTTATACATGAGGAGTTAACTTGTATCTTGAACGAGTTTCAAGATGTTTTTACACATGATCTACCTCAAGTTTTAACACTAAGAAGGAGAGTGGATGACAAGATAGAGATCTTACTAGAAAGTTCTACTTCTTGTAAAAACCCATATCGACTTGCATCAAATGAGCTGAAAGAATGCAAGGCATTATTGAAAGAGTTGTTGGAGAAAAGGTTTATCTAACCTAGTGTCTCATTATATGAAGCTCCAGTGTTGGTTGTGAAAAAGAAGGATGGCTCCATGAGGATATGTATTGACTATCGTGCTCTAAATCAACAAACAATGAAAAACAAGTATACATTATTGCGAATGAATGAGTTGTTTGATCAACTTCATGGACCTAAGTATTTCACCAAATTTGATCTTAGAAGCATAAACAATTAGATCAGAATAGATGATGAAGATATAAAAAAAAACTTTTAGAACTAGATATGGACACTTTGAGTATCTAGTTATGCCATTTGGTTTAACTAATGATCTTGTCACATTCATGGGACTCATGAATGATATTTTTTTGTAAATATCTTGATAAATCAATGATTATGTTTTTAGATGATATATTGATATATAGCAACTCCTTACAAGATCATCAAAAATATCTATGAGAAGTACTTCAAGTGTTGAGAGAAAATAAATTGTATGCTTAGATGTCAAAATGTGAGTTTGGCAAAACCGAAGTAGATTACTTAGGCCATACAGTTAATGTTGAAGGCATTCAAATCATGAGTGACAAAGTGGAAACCATTCAAAATTGGAGTGCTCCAAAGAATCAGACTCAAGTATGTAATTTCTTGGGTTTAATCGGTATCTAAAGAAGATTTGTGGAAGTTTTTGCTTGTATTGCTCAAGCTTTAATAAATCTCTTAGGCCAAGGGCATAAATGTCAATGGGATACAACTCAAGAGCTTGAAAATTGAATTTCAAGCTTTGAAGGATGTGTTCTCATATGAATCCTTAAGTAGAATCTCTTGAGCTGTATCCCAAAACACGAATCCTTAAATGCTATGACCTAGGTAGACCAACAAAACTTGCTACGGATGCATGAGGTGTGGCAATTGGAGGATATTACAGTAAGAATGGCAAGATGGATGACACACAATTGACTTCTTATTTCGGAAACTTTTGCTGGTTGAGCAAAATTATCATACCATAGAGAGAGAGTAATTAGCCATTGTGTTAGCTACTTAACATTGGAGGCACTATCTCAGAGATAAGGAGTCTATGGTTGAGACATATCATAAACCTTTGGTTTATTTAGAAACTCAAAAGTATCTATGAAAGTAGCGGATTCGTTTGTTTGAATGGCAACAACGTTTCAATATGAAGATCGTGTATGTGGAGGTGAAGAAATTGCTTGCCGATGCATTGACACGGATGTTGTGCACTAATCAAATCACGGAGATGAAAATTCACTTGGAATGATGGGAGAACCTGAGTCGAGCTATCAAGGAGGATGAGGAGATTGCACAAGCCCTTCAGCAGGGTAGAGCACAATTAGAACGAGGGATTGACGTTCTTTAAAGGAAACATTTGGATACCCTTAGATGTTGCTCTTTGTACAACAATGTTAAAGGAGGCACATGATTCAGCCATTATTGGCCATGTAGGAATGGAGAAGACTATTGAAGGCATCCATAGGGTATACTTTTGACCAAGACTAAGAGAAGACATCACTAGCTATGTACAAAGTTGTGTGGCATGTCAATAGAACAAGGCTAACAATCAGAAATCAGGTGTTAGTAGAGGTTGTACGAACCTCTACTAACACCAAATACAAGATGGGAGCATGTGAGTATAGACATTGTATGTGAGTTATCAATGATGTCTATGGGTTATGATTTGATAATCATTTTTGTGGATAAATTAAGCAAGATGATCCATATTAGGCCCACAACAAAGACATTTATTGCATTTGAAATTGCTTGCATTTATATGGATGTAGTTTTTGCTCAACATGGTTTAGTTGCAGTTCTCATCACAAATATGGGCACTCAATTTACTAGCATATTTTGAAAAACTCTATTTGGGCTGTTCACAACAAAACTAGCCATGTCCACAACTTATTATCCTCAAACATACATGCAAACTGAAAGAGCAAATATAATTATTGAGGGCATGCTCAGAGCTTTCACTTTGGAGGAGCAAGAAGGTTAGGATGTGCTTTACTCTTAATTGAGTTTGCTTATAATAACTTAATCAATGCATCCACAAAAATCAGCCCTTTCTTCCTGATGTATGGAGAATATCATATCACACCATCTAGCTAGATGAGAGTGGGTCACATGTAGAAACCATCAACTCTTGTCAAAGATGTGAACGAGTTTGTGGCACGAGTCCAACAAGGAGTGCATCAAGCTAGGCAAAAATTGGCCATTGGCCAAAATCTACAAAAACAATATACCGATGCTCATCGACGACATGTGGAGTTTCAAAAAGGAGATCACATGTGATTGTATACCATCAATTTCTCATTAACAGGGGTTCGAAAGTTAAATCTATAATTTATTGGATCCTTATTGATCATCCATCAGATTGGAGCAGTTGGCTACAAGTTAGAGTTGTCGACACATATGAAAATATATCATGTTTTTCATTTGTATCTCTTGCAGAAGTATATTGCTTGATCTTTTTCCTTTAGTATTCCACATTAAGCAACTCCTTTATGAGCCATGATTGATGACGTAGAGAAATATAAGGGAAGGAAGGTTTGTAACCAATCTTGGTTAACTTGGTTTAGCCAAAGCTTAGATTGGTCACTAGATCACACAAGGACAAGATAGTGGTGTGTATGATTCAAAAAGCAAAAGGTAAACTTTGTCTTGTATGGATCAATGACGAGATGGCTACCATGCATTGGTGGATCGGATTGTATGCTAGATTTATTTTAGGAATTAGTCAGAATAAGATAAGAAAATATGCAATATACGCATGTTAACTATGTGGCATAGTTTGATTCACAAGTATCATGTGGCTTAATCTGACTCCTAACCTGTGTGATCTATACAAACTCTCCCTACAATGAAGCCTAATCCACTGCTCGAAATCTATGTAATCTAGATGCCACCTCCATATGTCCCCACTCTAATATAACTTAAACAGCATTGTAAGAGAAACAAAAATCACTCTAACTCATCCATTGGAACAAGTGCCAACTGATTGAATGATAAGCAAAAAGCACATCTAGCCTCATCATGGAGAGCATAAGGGAGCCTATGAAATAAACCTGGATATGGTAATCTAGTCTAGAAAAGCCATAGAATAGAACATGCATGGGAAGCTAACCACTACCACGACCTGATTGATATACCTAGAACGATCAACAAAGAAATTGATGTAGTCTACGTGTTCCCCGAAGTGATAAATATTGATGTTAATTTGATCGTCCTCTTGATATGTGCATCCCAAGTGATCATATCATTATCTTTTAGCATTTTTCCCACATGGGTATTTAAACCTAGTGAGGTAAAAAGACTATGACATATTGGATATGATGTATTGTGCATTACTTTTGGCAGCCCAATGATAGGAAGTGAAACTATAGCTAGCACGAAGTGAATGATAAATGCACACAATACTCTATTTTAATCATGTATCTACTCTCACTTGCAAAACCACAGCCCATTACACCCCACATCACATGATGAAATGCTAACTATGAGAACACTAAAATCTAAAAACACTAATAATTTTTTATTCAGATCTCTATAATTTTCCAACTAGGTCCCAATAATACCAATGCAATAAAAGAAATAGATTGAAAAAAAAGACCCAAACCATATATCTCATTTGTGAAAAATTACTCAAAACTCTAAAATTAATAAAATCACAAATAATCTCGATATTGTTCAATTTAGGTAATAATGGAACTCAATTTGAAAAACCATGAGAATTTTGTATTCAATCTCCATGTTGGGCAAAGCATAACTATACAAAATGAGAAAAAATGATAGCTCCTCCTAAACTAATCTCCCCTCTCCCTCAATAGGTAACTAGCTAACTGTTTATATGCATAGAATCCAAAATTATCCATTAGTGATTCTTGGATAGTTGTAACCATGAACAACACGTGCTATCCGAAACGTATGGACTCTGTTGATGTATTGTCTGTCCCAATAGTGTCTGAATAATGTAGAATTAAGCAAGGACTTGTATTGGCACTTGAAACGTAACTTTCCAGCACAGACGTGCAAAGAGACACAGTTTTTGTAGTGCCGGAGAGAGGGTCATTCTTGAAAACCTATAGCCGAAGGTCACTTCGGATTCTAGCTCCAGATAATATTTGTGGACGTTTGCCAGCTGTTGACGTAGTCGACGTTCGATCAGTCATATCAAATCCCAGGAGGCTAATTCCTGGAGACACTTGGTCGGTAACAATAATCAAAGTAGTAGATGATTAAATTCATGACTTATAATTATGTTACAAGCTGTAGATGTGATGAATTTAACGTCAATTTTGACGCTCCACCACTCTTTCCCTACATGTTAATGATGGTTTTTTTTTAGAATAGTAATGTTGCTTGTGGCAAAAATCTCTGATTTCATGACAGAGATTTGAAAACGAAAGGGATCTTATCCCGATGGGCAACACAACTGCCCAAGCCCTGTGTCCGAGTCTCAGGTTAGTCACACTTCCACGAATGATGAGCTAGGGACCCGGTTGCTTCCAGCAGCGCATTGCAGGGGAAGGTATGGCGATTGACTTCATTTTAACAGGCTGCCACGAGCTGAATTGAACCTATTTTCAAAGCAAAATTCCAGCAGCTTTATCACTGACGGGCATATGTCAATTTAGTGAATTCCATAATAAAATAATAATTGATCCCAATATAAACTTATACAAAATACAAGTGATCTATGAAACTATAAATAAGCGAAGGTTATTCATCAATTGGATAATGTGGTGCTTTTGATGATGTCCAAGAGTTTATGCAGGTTCTTATATCGTCCAGATGCATTGACAGAGATTTCTCTACAGAAAAAAATATTTTTAAATGAAATTGTCGCTAAATTAAATATTTCCAACCGTCTAACACTCGAACTTTTGGCTTGATTCTATTAAGAAAAGAACACATGTGAACGAATTGAATGTACTGAAGTTAGGATACTAATTGAGAAGTGTGCATGTGATACATGAAGAGCTGTGCTCGTGCTGCGACTTGAAACTCAAAACAGAAATTATGTGTGTGCAGCGTAGTGAACTCAATTTAATCTCAGATTACAACATTTAAGTTGCAAGAATCAACAAATCACATGATCCGTATTCAAACGAAGGATGTAATTCCAAAGATTGAATAGAATACATTACTAATCTCTAAACTTGAGAGTTCAACTAAGAATTAAAAGTCACGGTGCGGGTCGTAGCTTCAACCCTAAGCTAAGATGCAAACCTTAGTTTCTGTTTTTCTGTTTTCCTGATTTACAACTTAAACTATGGGATATTCAGGATCAGCATAAGCAGCAATTGAAGCTTTCTGTTCAAAGAATGCTTTGAACAGAAAGTTTGACCTTCAAGCTTTGCATGTGGAAACTTGTTCCTAGTTCACAAAATGAACTTGATATGCCAGAGTAATTGCCTGCTTGATTCCTTCAGCCTTGAAGCCCATATCCAGGGTTTACAAGTGGGGAAAGTGGGGACCTTTTTCAGTCGCCAGAGTGGAAATGGACACGTTACTTCTCTCGCTCGTTACCGTGAGCGGGCGTAGGGGCTAGGAGAATAGGTGAGGGGCTCGGAGCACCTCGCTCCATCGCAGGCGAGCTGAGATCCTCATCCACTGTGTGGTGTGGCAATGATGCCACTCAGTAGGGCTACGCCCGCTAGCGTCCAAGATCACATTTACAAGTTCCATGGGTCATGAATGAGATCCATGGCAAATTTCAAGAGTACTATTGTTCCCACGGATTATAATATATAATTTTAAATTATTCACAAAAAGGAACCCCATCTTTCGGAAAATTCAACTGCACTTTTCTTCACAGATATATGGATATTCTAAGTTATTCGCATGAAGGAGCCCCATCTGTTGGTAAATCCAAGTGCACTACTTTTCACAAAGATTGAAATATATGAAAGATTGAAAACCCTAAACCCAGCCTTGAAATGTATGGTTCAAGAACTTTGTTCCTTCATCAATCAAGAATGTCTTCATCTTGCTCTCAGTTTTCCTCTGCACCTCCTTCTCCCAAATCTTTTATGTAATGGTAGCTTGATCTTTCGATTTGAGAAAAGCTAATCTAGCGTAGTATGAAAACTCATCAATCCAAACAACCATGTATTTTGCACCACCAAAGCTAGCTGTATATGAGATCACAACATCCAAAATGCCATTTGCATGTTTGTGTGTACCAGGAAATTATTGTATGTGGGTCTTGCGCATAATGCAAGCTTCACATGCTTGCATCTTCTCCTTGTCATTAGTGATCTTGAATCATGTGCCAGTATTAAGAGAAGGTGTCTAACAAATGGTGTGCAATGAGCATGTGCAAGAGATATATATTAATCCTAGAGTGAAAGTTCATAAGAAGTTGTAACTAAAGCACTATATTGGTAAATATTAATGGTAAATTGTACCATTCAACTTTTCTTGTTCGAGAAGACTTCATGATGGAAGAATCCAATCAACTCCATTCTCATCTAAGATGAATCTATAACCTTTCTTGCATAGAGTAACAGCAAAAAGTAATGTATACTTAGCTCCAAGGACCCAATGCACAGCCTTGATGATTATTGCAATTTGTTTTCATGTGGAAACAAAAACCATGAGATGCATACCACCTTAACCACTTGATCTGTCTAATGCTCCATCATATCCTTGCTGTTCGATATACTTACTCACATCAATATTGAGTATTTTGCATCTATCTCCTTGGATATAAACATCTGCCGCACTCTCAATACAAAGGTGCCAAAACTCTGATGTAGAACTGGCCTCTTGCACTCCATCATGTACATCTGCTTGTACTCGTGGTTTATTCAATAGTTTCAAATATTATTTTGCCCGAATATTGACGCTTCAGAAGCGTTATGTCATTTTCAAACTGATTATCATTACATGATGATATTGGCCTTCTGTGAGAGATATAGCTGCCACTAAGTCTTACATTCGTGATGTTTTAACGACACACCAGTTGTCTCGAATATTAAATTCTTATATTGGCGTTGGCGTCACAGGATACAGAGGGAAGTATCAGAGCGACTTCCAGATGTGATATAGGCTGATCCAACGATATATAAATGGTTTACCCTTGTCTGTTCTGTATGTTACTTGCTGCATTTTAGTCTACAACTTGCTTGCTTGGATATGCACTACAACTTTCCGGTTGGTTAGTCAATCGTTGGGGGCTACTGTTTCACTTTACATGGTGACATTGTCCGACGTATCAATGCTGTATCAATACGCAAATTTGCAAACAAGCTTTCAGAAGCTGTTGTCAGATTTGGGGAGGGCTGCAAAGCTCTGCTCGGCTGGGGCCGAGCAGCCCTCTCTCAACTACTCGTTAATTATAATGGACATAAGTGTATAGGTGTTGAAACTCTTGACGTACAAGCTTTTTTTACATAACCAAGCTAATCTTATAACTCAAATGTCAAGCTTTGTGTATAATATCGAATTTTCATCACATCCGCATTAAGTGGTGGGTTTGAAACTCTCAACTAAACTCTCATGTAGCTCAGCAAGTCTCAACAACTATAACAAAAATACATTCTTTGAATATGATCATGCATATTTGACAATGATTCTTATCTGAAGGTCAATGATTACATTTTCTGCGCTTTATTGTGGCAAAATTACTACAGACCTGTTGATACATATCGTTTCGTTAGATGGAATCTATTAAGAAAGTTGGAATCTAGGAAGAAGGTGACACGTGCTGTCGGCCACTATTGGAATTCTGTTAATACTTGAGAAATTGTGTACATGCGAATACGATACGAAAAGCCGTGCTCGTGTTCCGACTTGAAACTCGGAATTGACAAGCTTTATGTCAGCTCATAAGTCCCCAGAAATATCAGAGTATACTATTTCAAATTATTTTGACCCGCATAATGACCCCTCAGAAGCGTTCGTTGTCACTTTCAAACTAATGTCCGTTACACGTGATGAAGTGTTACGTTCATGAAGTGCTAACGACTTATCACTTTGCCTTAATCTCCAATTCTTTTAACGATTGATTTGCTCAACGAGGTGAACTTCATCGTTTGTATCTCATGTAAACAGCCTGCAAGTTTGTCTTTTGTCTTGTTCAGAAATTCTTGAGTTTCTGTCGTCCTCGACCCGAATTTTCTGAACACATCGTAGAGAGTTCGTCCCTATCTTTTCTCTTCTATCATTCACCTCAATCTACGGTGGTTAATCTGAATATCAATAGGTTGTGAGAGAGAAAATGGCATGCGCAGTATGTGCACCTTATTTTCCAGAACATTTGACTGAGAAGATATTGAGTAGACTTCCATTTCCACAGATTCTCAAGGTTCGATTGCTGGCAAAGTCTTGGGCCATCAGGTTTGAAAGTTGTCGAAGAAATCTCACGAGGACTCTACATGAGCAAGGGCAGCACTGCACCCACTGTGACATTCTTTTTTTTTCCAACAGGAAGTCAACCCTGTGTCTTCAAGATGGCCAATCTTTTGTGCCATTGTTCTGCTGGGAGTATTCTTTCATGGCATATGAACCTATATCTTCTCGTTGGCACAGATTCAATTTGCAATCAACGATCCCTCGACGAATTTGTATGGGAGAACCTCCATGCAACTTCCCAATCGATTTGCATCTACACATGGTTGCATGTGGAGGATCTCTATTCTGCGCTATATATCCCATGTCCCATGGTTATCCGAATTCCCTAATGCGAATGATTGTGGCAAATATTGTGACTGGTGGCTGGATTGAGCGCGAGGTCCCATATCCTTCGAATTATGTCGTCCTATTATTGACAAAATTCTACATCAAGATGATCATGTTCATCATTGAAGGATATTATGACTACAAATTGCTTTTCCTATATTCCCTTGGCATCAAAGCACGTCGTGGATATGTTACTGCCCAGCTATTTGACCCCGTGTCTGGTATCTGGGAAACTTTACATTCAGAATGCTCTCTACCAGCAGATTTAATCAATGCTGAGGTTGTTTCTCACTACTGCTTACGTATCTGTCAGCAATCATATCTGGTCGTAGGCAAAAGTGTCTACTTTCTGTCCACTCCCATCCCAGGGCTAGGCAATATTGGCATGTGGAAATTTGACTTGACAACTAGAAGACTGGACTTTGTTGGCTCGTCCAATTGTGTTCCCGTGCAGTTTGAAAACACTCTGATTCTCCAGCTGCTATGAAAGATACTGGTTTTCTATCAACAATTTCCTTTCCTGTCCTTAAAGAAGACTCTGGTGCATCTGCAACGGCTTTCCCCATTAAAGAGGGAAGTTTCTTTCGCTGCTGTGGCAGTTTTCTATCGACAAATTCCTTCCCTGACGTTAAAGAAGTCTGTGGTGTATCTGCAACGCCTTTCCCCATTCGAGAGCGAAGTCTCTTTGGCTGCTGTGGCAGTTGCCTATCAACAAATTCCTTCCCTAGCCTTGAAGAAAACTGTGGTGTATCTGCAACGCCTTTCCTCATTGGAGAAGGAAGTCGCTTTGGCTGCTGTTGCAGTTTCCTATCAACCGATTCCTTCCCTGGCCATAGAGAACACTCTGGTGTATCTGCAACGCCCTCTCCCATTAGAGGACGAAGTTTCTTTGGCTCCTGTGGCAGTTGCCTATCAAACAATTCCTTCCCTGGCTTTGAAGAACACTCTAATGTATCTGCAACGCCTTCCCCCATTAGAGAAGGAAGTTTCTTTGCCTGCTGTGGCAGTTGCCTGTCAACAAATTCCGTCCCTGGCCTTAAAGAACACTCTGGTGTATCAGCAATGCCTTTCCCCATTACAGAAGCAAGTCTCTTTGACTGCTGCGGCAGTTTCCTACCAACAAATTCCTTCGTTGGCCTTAAAGAACACTCTGGTGTATCTGCAACGCCTACCCCATTAGAGAAGGAAGTCTCTTTGGCTGCTGTGGCAGTTTCCTATCAACAAACTCCTTCCCGGCCTTAAAAGAACACTCTGGTGTATCTGCAATGCCTTCTCCCATAAAAGAAGGAAGTCCCTTTCGCTGCTGTGGCAGTTGCCTATGAATGAATTCCTTCCCTGGACTTGAAGAACATTATGGTGTATCTGCAAGACCTTCCCCAACTAGAGAAAGAAAGGTCTTCCCATCCTTTTTGTTATTATACTTCGTATTTCTGCTATTAGAGAAAGAAGTCCATTTGGCTGCAGTGCCATTTGCCTATCAACGAATTCCTTTCCTGGCCTTAAATAACACTCAGGTGTATCTGCAACTCCTTCCCCCATTAGAAAGGGAAGTATCTTTGGCTGCAGTTGAGATAATTCCGATTTGTCAGTTTTCTCGTTACCCCCCGAAGAAGTTTGATGACAAGGAAGTATAATCTCTGATGCACATTTCTTTTCTGAAAGTGAACAATTGGGTGGCTCAAAAGTGTTTATATTATTTTTAAAAATTTCATGTAAACTCATGGCAATTTAGCTTGCAAAGGGATATTATGATGAGTTTGACCAAGTGGATATCTTCTTGATCTTTCCAAAGTACTTTAAAAAAGTATTATGTACAATCAATGGACAACTTAGTTGCATTGCTCTCCAAATAGATTCCAATGTGATTATGAAAGCTTTTAAAAAAAAAATCAAAGTATGTGCATTAAAAAATTTTCATTTAGCTCTTCATGTCATGTTGGTGGAAAAGGAATGATAGAAAAGAAATTTTTGTTAAAACGTGTGTTCTTCTGTTAACAATACATTATCACTCTCCATTTTTTAAGAAAAGTAGTGTTACTTTTCATGATTATTATTTTTAATATTAGGAGACAATTTTTAAAGGAATGACAATTGCTTCTACTTCCTCATTTTTCAAGTAGAACTTTACAGTTGTGTTTTTTCATGAACTCTAAACATATGTATTCCAAGAAGTAAATAATATATTTTTAGTCAAAATTTATTTTTCTGATTCATTCATCAGAACAACATTTTTTTATAGTAGTATTTTTTATGTGGAAAATAAGATATTAATCACATTAATTATGTTGATTTTTTTTTACCTTTATAGGTGTAGAGTACTTTATATTTTATAAAAAATTATAAAATATAAATTTTTATATTTTTTATAAAATTTATTAAAAATCATGATTTAAATAAATAAATCAATATAATCACCATAACTTATATAATTAACGGTTATAGAAAAATAAATGATGATGCTTATGTTGTTTCAATTATATTTAATTAAAATATCATTTATAAAAAATATTTTTTGCAGTAAAATACTTTGATATATGTGATTAAAATTATTAAATTTGATCAAAATTACTTCAAGTAATAATTTCATCCCAAAATAAAAAAAATATATCAAAATTTTTGATTTTAAAACAATTATTTAAAAAATATTTTACTTAATAATTTATTTTTTATATTAATTATATTTAATGATTAAAAATATATTTAGAAGTCAAATAAAATAAAATTTCATAATTTATTTAGATGGATTTATTTTTATTATTCTCAGCATATCAATTATGATATGGAAGTAATAATTATGAGACAAATTTTGCTAGCTTGAATTTGGTGTTGAAAAAGATATCATTGCCTTAAAAATAAATTAATTATTTTGCGACTAGATTCCAAAGATCTATACCAAATTTAATAATGATAATAGTCATCTTGTTAAATTTTGTAGAGATTTGATTATACAAAATAACACATAATCATCCACATATATACACTACATTCCCTTGTGACTATTGTTAACTGGATTTTTTTCATTGATAATTTTTGTGTTTTATAATCATATTGCACATAATAGTAATATTAGAACGGTCCTCAATTTGATGATTTTGATGATTAGGGAATTCAATAGGTAGAGAAAACTCATCATACTTTGTATAGGCCATCCTTGATAGGATTTACTATTTAAAATTTATTTTACTACTTTTGAAAATTTGTATTATTTTCAACACAATTAATGTGATTAATATCTTATTTTCCACATAAAAAATACAACTAAAGAAAAAAATTTGATCTGATGAATGAATCAGAAAAATAAATTTTGACTTAAAATATATTATTTCCTCCTTTTGTAAGCTTTTATAATCACATTGGAATCTATTTGGAGAGCAATGCAACTAAGTTATCCATTGATTGTACATAATGCTTTTTTAAAGTACTTTGGAAAGATCAAGAAGATATCCACTTGGTCAAACTCATCATAATATCCCTTTACAAGCTAAATTGCCCTGAGTTTACATGAAAATATTAAAAATAATATAAACACTTTTGACTGCAACAAATATCTTTTTCAAACAATGTTATTTTTTTATTATGATTTTGGATTTACAGAAAATTTTGATTAGTATTAAAAATGTTGTATCTCTTGTATAATGAATTAAAAAAAAAAAGCTACAAGTGTATGACATAGTTTCAATAACAACACAAGTTTGATCAAAACCTTTTTTATTTAGCATGAAATGTTCAAAAAATAAATTTTTTGATATTTGTTCATATTATTGTAGATGTGTATAGTAATAATTGTTAAGTATTAGTTGCATCAATCTTAACAATGTATCAAGTTGGCATGTTAAAACCTTTACTCCTTCAACTTTTTCATAACAGTTTTACTCTTTAATATTTTATCTATTTTGAGTTAAAACTCTCTCTTGATTTTGAATTTTACATGACATTATTCTCAGTAAGTTACATGTCTCATTGTCTCTTATCCATGTGATGATCTAATTCGTAATATAATGTCAAAATAAAGAATGTTAGAATAATGAGTGTATTGCTAGACAAAATAACATAAACAAAAAAGAGATAATTAAAAGGCGAAACTAATACTAAGAACTAAGAAACATAAAAATTTTATTGCATTTTCAAAAGACTAAAAAACTTTGTTGGGCAATCTTTTGTAGCAGCTTGCAATATTTCTAACCTTGTGCATATAAAAAAAGTAAGATATTTGGAGTAAAACAAATAAAATTTTGGATTTTAATTTTTGGTATGAGCAAGTTCACATATGCAGATTGATTCTTCATATTTTGTTTTTGATTATATAAAATTATAAAATAGTTCAATTCTAATGTTTCTGAGCGCATATGACATGTTGTATCTTATTTTTTTAGTTGTTGCTTATTTCAATTGATTTTTTATTCAGCAAGTTATGTTACATCATACAGACTAAATAATCATATTTATTCAATGTCAATATTTTGCGTGATGAATTCTTGAAGGTCAAACGACTTTGTTAATTTTTCACTGAAAAAGCTATCAAAAAATGAGAGATAAGGATATCTGATCAATCCAATATAATATGAGATAATTTATTAGATTGTATATATTATATGAGATGTATTTAGTATGTTTAAAGTCTGCAAAAAACATGAATTAAGTTAGCTAAATAAAATCTCCTTAATACATCATGGTAGAGATATGTAGTTTTTACATTAATTTAATTCCATTTAATTAAAATCTCAGTATATAAACAAAACTCAAAGATGATATATTTATCATAATCACAATGAATGTACTAAGAGATAAATACTAGTACTTCTTGACTTGAATTGATATAATTTCTTAGTTTCATAAGTATCAATATTCAGTATATTTATTAGTGATTTTAAAAAAATAGATTTATTTAATAGCATATGTTAAATCGAAGATTATATCTATATAGTAGATAAAAGTAGATGCTCCTTTTTTAAAGATGATAATGCATATTGGTTCAACTATCAAACACCACATTAGTCTAAATAAAGTTTTTCCTTCAAAGATAAGAGTGTCAAAGGACCAACCTTAAGACACACAAATTACTTTTATAATAAGTGTGTGATAAATTGTATTTTTCATTCTTTTTACCAAAAATTATCATTTTAATTGTTCCATCTTAACCATAACTAGCTAAACATAATCATGATTAAGATAAACTTAATCATAAATAAAATTATATTTCATTTAAAATCATGTTCAAAATTTATAGCTACAATGTTGGATTTTATAATTTTTGTGGTATAATCTATAGGGGAAAAAGTTCATAATATGGTTGATGTTTCCATTTTATTAAGTAATAATTCAAGGGATTCGAATTCTTGAGTATAAAGTCCTCATAGATTCTAAATTTCTAAAAGCATATCTTTTAAGCAAGACACACATAACATCTATTACACATGATTAAATGAAATTGGAGTACATGTAACAATGTTTAAGCGTTTTGTCACAACTTGTAAATTTGAATACTTTAGAAGATAAAATGAGATTAAACATGTTAATATATTTTATAAAGAGGTTGATGCATGAGGGTTGGTTGAACATCATGCATCATCATGATTAGCAATCTTGATCAAGATCGCCAAAGAGAATGAACTTTCAATTACAAAAAGTTATGAACATTTTTTTTGAAGATTGGATAATCATGAGTTTTAGCAACATTGTATCAACAACAAACATAGAAATTGATAGCAGTTTCAAAAGTTAAATGTGCTATAGATTGCAAGTGGGTGTAGAATAAAAATAACTTTCGATGGAGTAATAAGTAGATACAAGGACAAACCATATCTACATTTGACCTTAAATTAACGTATTAATGATTCAGATGAATGTAAAAAATCTAATTTTGAATGATGATTTAATATATGAATACATGATACATCCATCTAGGATTCTATACACCTTGAAGTTGAAAGTACGCCATTAAGATGATTTTTAGCATGTAGATGGTTTGAACTAGGTAGGTAGTTGTGATATATTAGAAGAAATAGTACATATTATACATTGTGATGCTATTAGGCCTAGCCCCTACTACCCACTTGTTTCATCCACGTACTTGATAGGGTATTCGGGTCCTTTCTGCTATATTCCTCACTACTTAGAATTTTTAAATGCAAGTGCCATCCAATCTGCAATTTGATTTCGAACACTCTTCATTTCAGTTCATGTGAACTCTCTAAGTGAAAAGCACGAAGAAAACATGGATACTTCTGTTTCTAAATAAATAAAATTCTACCGGAGAAATACTACGAGGGGTTGGTGCTTTGAGATAAGTTCCGATACATCACGTTTCATGTTAAGCAGACTGTCACGACGTGTCTAGCATGAGAGACACCGTTAACCTGAATTCAAATATCCGAAATGGATGATGACGAAATTGAAAATTTGGATCTTCCATTTGGATCGTTGAAGAGCTTGTAAGTAGTCGTTAGTCATGGTCCCTCACCATCCCTTGAATCCAACAGTCCTTTGGAGTGACAGAGTGGTGAAATGGAAGCATATCGATCTGAAATTGCCTCCACTCATGATTCCGAGGTATTCTGTGAACTGTCGTGTACCAACAGGGATTTGGTTGCTTTTGAACTGCTCAAATTCGAAAAAACGCCAGGTCCAAAGCGTACATTCCACACCTGGCGTTATGACTAAACAAGCAATGAGAATACTAAACAAGAGTGTACTGAATCTGGTTGAACGTGGATGTTGAGCCTGCATGGGCTAAACAACTTCCACGCGCGCGTGGGGGCAGATCATCAGATGAAACGGAAGAACGTCTTACAGAATCGTTTGGTACTAACTCTTTGAAAAGCTGATTTCTGCATTAGAAAGGTCTAATTCAAAACACTGTAAATGAACGAACATGCTCAGTGTTAGAGATTTGTATTTTAAATCCCAAATTCAAATTCACAACATGAAACTAGCGGACTAATAATTCTCAACGTTCACCGAGTATGTTATTATGCCCTACAGGCCGTTTCTCAGGCCAACGTGGGCAACGGCATGGAGGCAAAACTACATCTTAACAGAATAAATCTCATGAAAGAACATATCATCAGATTCATTGTGTATTCTTAAAATTTGTTTTCATATTCTTGCTTTCACAAATCTGTCTAGCCAGTGATAAACTGTACTCATCAAGCGTGTTCATTGTGCAAGGACAGAAGTGCCGTAGTAATTTTTCCTGCTTTCCTTTGAGATCCAGCATACTCTTGGGTTTCCTCTCAGGGAGAGCGGGCGCAGCCCATACATTTCAGCATCTATCAGAGAATCTGCCGCCTTGGCGTTTTCACATTTGAGATTTTGCAAGCTTTTGAACAACCGACGATGTATCCCGAACTACTCCGCAGCTTCAGGTTTGCATCTATTAGCACCTAATACATGCAAGCTTGGAAGTTTTAAACATGCTTACATTTTCTCCAGTGTGTGCTTTACTTTCTTGTCTTAGGAGCAGTGGCATTTTTTTCTTTTTTTCCGAGAGTAAACTAATATGTGGTTTTTATATTCTTGATCAGAGGACTTCCGAGAATCCTTAATGAACGGTTTCAAATGAATCGGTTCACCCGATCAAGACTCGAGCTTGAATCTTTTCAAAAGAATTCACATATTCTGGCCCAGTCCAGCTACCGAGGTGAACTCTCGCAAAGTAAAGTTGATGTATAAATCTTGCATATGTTCTAGTTCTGAATTGTCGTTCCAAAAACGTGTTCCGAATAGTAGAGATAATAATCAAACATAAAACTCAAATCCTGTCTCAGAACTCAAGCATGCTTTTTGTAGAGACATAAATCTTGTGATTTGTATGGCAACACGACGGACTCCTCAGTTTTCTTACAGATCAAGCAACTTAAATAGCCAAACTGTGTATTGTATATGCGTTGACACTGCATCTTTATTTTCATTCTGCAGGACATAGTGGTGATGCCGTCAATCTCCAGCAGAGCATGAAGAGGCTCAATCAAGATCTGTCAGATGCTTCAAGAGGTCAACTTCAAGGTTTGGAGGCACCACCAGCGAAAGTCGAGAGTCTCTGCAGCACGGTCCAAGGCGAAGAAGGATCTTCTTTCCAGTCAGGGCGACTGAACAAATCCCCTTTCTGTATAGATGTCCAAGTCATCTGGCGAGATGCAGGCCATTTCAAAGAATTTTTGGCCACGTCTTTTGAAAATTCCTTGCAAGGAATATTCAAAAAACATGGAACGACATGTACAAGTTCCAGAGATGTGGAATTTCTTAATAGTGCACAAAGGGTTTGGAACGTGGAACATGTCTTGATCTCTTCTGCAGAAAACACGTCTTCGAATTGAGAAGTTTTCTGGAGTAAAATTATTTCCAAGACTAGCCACAGAGGAGCACATTTCAATACAACCCGAGTCTTCTCTGTCTTTACCACTGCCTTTCCCCCCAAAATAGAAGGAAGTCCTTTTGGCTCCTGTGGCAGTTGCATATCAACAAATTCCTTCCCTGGCCTTAAAGATCACTCTGGTGTATCTCCAATGCCTATCCCCATAAGGAAGTCCCTTTGGCTGCTGTGGCAGTTGCCTATCAACAAATTCCGTCCCTGGACTTGAAGAACACTTTGGTGTATCTGCAACGCCTTTCTCCATTAGAGAAGGAAGTCCCTTTGGCTGCTGAGTGACTTGGCTCTCAAGAAATTCCTTCCGTGGACTTGAACAACACTCTGGTATATCTGCAATGCCTTTCCCCAAGAGAAGGAAGTCCCTTTGGCGTGTGTGGCAGTTCCCTATCAACAAAATCCTTCCCTGGTCGTAAAGAACACTCTCGTGCATCTCCAATGCCTTTCCCCATAAGAGAAGGAAATCCCTTTGGCTCCTGTGGCAGTTGCCTCTCAACAAATTCCGTCCCTGGACTTGAAGAACATTCTGGTGTATCTGCAACGCCTTTCCCAATAAGAGAAGGAAGTCCTTTTGGCGTCTGTGGCAGTTGCCTATCAGCAAATTCCTTCCCTGGACTTGAAGAACACTCTAGTGTATCTGCAACGCATACCCCCATTAGAGAAGGAAGTCGCTTTGGCTGTTGTGGCAGTTGCCTATCAACAAACTCCTTCCCTGGCCTTAAAGAACATTCAGGTGTCTCTACAATGCCTTTCCCCATTAGAGAAGGAAGTCGCTTTGGCTGTTGTGGCAGTTGCCTATCAACAAACTCCTTCCCTGGCCTTAAAGAACATTCAGGTGTCTCTACAATGCCTTTCCCCATAAGAGAAGGAAGTCGCTTTGGCTTCTGTGGCAATGGCCTATCAACAAATTCCTTCCCTGGACTTGAAGAACACTCAGGTGTATCTCCAATGCCTTTCCCCATTAGAGAAGTAAGTCGCTTTGGCTGCCGTGGCAGTTGTCTATCAATAAATTCCTTCCCTGGACTTGAAGAACACTTTGGTGTATCTGCAATGCCTTTCCTCGCTAGAGAAGGAAGTCCCTTTGGCTCCTGTGGCAGTTGCCTATCAACAAATTCCGTCCCTAGACTTGAAGAACACTCTGGTGTATCTGCAACGCCTTTCCCTGTTAGAGAAGGAAGTCCATTTGGCTGCTGAGTCACTTGCCTATCAGCAAATTCTTTCCCTGGACTTGAAGAACACTCAGGTGTATCTGCAATGCCTTTCCCCACTAGAGAAGGAAGTCGCTTTGGCTGCTGTGGCGGTTTCCTTTGAACAAATTCTTTCCCAGGCCTTGAACAGTACTCTGGTATATCTGCAATGGCTTTCCCGATTAGAGAAGAAAGCCATTTTGGCTGCTCTGGCAGATGCCTTTCAACCAATTCCTTCCCTGGCCTTAAAGAACACTCTGGTGCATCTGCAACGCCTTCTCTCATTAAAGAATGAAGTCCCTTTGGCTGCTGTGGCAGTTGCCTATCAACAAATTCCTTCCCTGGATTTGAAGAACACTCTGGCGTATCTGCAACGCCTTCTCCCATTAGAGATGGAAGTTTCTTTTGCTCCTGTGGTATTTCCCGAACAACCAATTCCTTCCCTGGCCTTAAAGAACACTCTGGTGTATCTGCAATGACTTCTCCCATTAAAGAAGGAAGTCCCTTTTGGCTGCTGTGGCAGTTGCCTATCAACGAATTCCTTCCCTGGACTTGAAACACTCTGGTGTATCTGCAAGACCTTCCTCCATTAGAGAAAGAAGTCCATTTGGCTGCTGTGCCATTTGCCTATCAACGAATTCTTTTCCTGGCCTTAAAGAACACTCTGGTGTATCTGCAACGCCTTCCCCCATTAGAGAGGGAAGTCTCTTTGGCTGCTGTGGCAGTTGAGATAATTCAAATTTGTCGGTTTTCTCGTTACCTCCCGAAGAAGTTTGATGACAAGGAAGTATAATGTCTGATGCACATTTCTTTTCTGAAAGTGAACAATTGGGTGGCTCATCGTCATCGTTCTCACTGAGAAATATTCGAGGGAGGAGCTGTAATCCAGGATGCATACCTCCTTGTGAATCATTATACATCCTTCCTCGTTCTTTTGCTCGTTCTTTTGAATGGCCAGCCAGTAGTAGTTTCAGTCCAGAATGTCCAATAGATTGTGATTTCCCATCCACGGATCTCTTTCCACTGGACATCGAGGTGAGAACTTTGGACAGTAGACCACGCATTTTGTTTCTTCCAGATTGTTCTTTAAGACCAGGGAAGGAATTTGTTGATAGACAACTGCCACAGACGCCAAAGAGACTTCCTTCTCTAGTGGGGAAAGGCATTGAAGATACACCAGAGTGTTCTTCAAGTCCAGCGACGGAATTTGTTGAGAGGCAAGTGACTCAGCAGCCAAAGAGACTTCCTTCTCTAGTGGGGAAAGGCATTGCAGATACACCAGAGTGTTCTTCAAGGCCAGGGAAGCAATTTGTTGATAGGAAACTGCCACAACAGCCAAAGGGACTTCCTTCTCTAATGGGGAAAGGCGTTGCAGATACACCAGAGTGTTCTTCAAATCCAGGGAAGGAATTTGTTGAGAGGCAAGTGACTCAGCAGCCAAAGGGACTTCCTTCTCTAACGGGGAAAGGCGTTGCAGATACACCAGAGTGTTCTTCAAGTCCAGGGACGGAATTGCAGATTTAGCGATATCAGAATGTCACCCAGGACCTGTGAGTTTACAGAATAGCAGCCGCCAATGTGCATTCTACGTAATCAGTCTGTAGAAATAAGGGCTTTTCTCTCCCCGTTCTGCATACAATATCCAAGGATCATCCACTTATAGAAGATGACATCGGAGTCTCTTGTCAAAAAACTTATACTTAGACAAGTGGAAATGAAAAAATGACGAGTACATTGAGTCATAATTCTGCTCAGGACACAAAGTATTATTAAGTGCAATCCTTAAGCAAAATCTAACCTTCATCTAAAGTCAGCCTATTTCTTGTTTCCCCTTGAGTATTCAAATGAAAACAGCTAAAGCCTAGATCACTCTCGGTTATCACCTAGCACAAAGCGCCTTCTGTGGGGAGGGCGTGTCAGCTGCTCCCTTTCTATTTCTGCCCTTCAAACGCTGTGCTATTTGTTTCTTCCCGAGGAGTTGATGGGTCTTCTCATCATCCTCTTTAGCTGACATCCACCCTTCTCTAGTTTGGTAAATTCCTTGGTGATTCTCCAAGTTTGAAAGAATCTGAATTCTGTTGCAGATTTGATGATTCTAGTCGTTTTCTCTGAGGTCTCCGTCGTCGTGATTTGGAGTGGACTTTGATGGTCTCCGAGGTTCCCTCTCCTACTACACTTGATGTGGTACAAGAAGAAACCTTCTCCACTGAAGACTGGAATGGTTCTGAAAGTCTTTGCTCTCCTGCTGTTATTTCTGAAGCACCCTTTTCTTCAGAGAGCTTATTCCCTGCCGATGGAGAGGAGTGTGGATTTTCTGCAGTGGCCCTCTCTCTATCTGAGCCCCCAGAGATACCGCTCCCTGTTAGCGGAGACGATTGTGGTTTTTCTGCCGTGGTTTCCTTTTTTGCTGATTCGTCAATGACTACCTTTCCTGGAGCAAATTTAGTCAACTGGGAAAACTCTGGTTTTTCTGGAGTCCCACTCCCTCCAACTGAACATCCAGAGACTCTCTTTCCTTCACCAATGACCCTCTTTGGCGATTGAAAAGACTCTGTCTGAGAGTCAAGTTCCCTTCTACAAGTTGCCCTCCCTGGTCGAAGAGAAGTCTTGGCTTCTTCTGCAGTACCGATGTTTTGACTTGACGTTCCAGAGACAAGCCTCACCTCATAATATCTCTCTCCGGACGATTGCAAGGACTTCAATTGTTTTGCAGCAGGGGAGGGTTTTACCTCAGCAGAAAGTAATTTTCTTTTAGAAAAGCTCGTCCTTGCTCGTGGAGAAAACTGTTCTGCTCCATCGGCTTTCTTTCTTGCTGCTCCGAAGACTGGACTTTGTTTGCTCGTCCAATTGTGTTCCCCTGCAGTTTGAAAACACTCTGCTTCTCCAGCTGCTATGAAAGATACTGGTTTTCTATCAACAATTTCCTTTCCTGTCCTTAAAGAAGACTCTGGTGTATCTGCAACACCTTTCCTCATTGGAGAAGGAAGTCTCTTTCGCTGCTGTGACAGTTTTCTATCAACAAATTCCTTCCCTGGCCTTAAAAAACACTGTGGTGTATCTGCAACGCCTTTCTCCATTAGGAAGGGAAGTCTCTTTGGCTGCTGTGGCAGTTGCCTATTAACAAATTCCTTTCCTGGCCTTAAAGAACACTCAGGTTTATCTGCAACGCCTCCCCTTATTAAAGAAGGAACTCGCTTTGGCTGCTGTGGCAGTCGCCTATCAACGAATTCCTTCCCTGGCCTTAAAGAACACTCGGGTGCATCTGCAACGCCTTCCCCAATTCGAGAAGGTAGACTCTTTCGCTGCTGTGGAACTTGCCTGTCAACAAATTTCTTCCCTGGCCTTAAAGAACACTCTGGTGTATCTGCAATGCCTTTCTCCATTAGTGAAGGAAGTCTCTTTGGCTGCTGTGGCAGTTGCCTATCAACAAATTCCTTCCCTGTCATTAAAGAACACTCTGGTGTATCTGCAATGGGAATGCCTTTCCCCATTAGTGAAGGAAGTCTCTTTGGCTGCTGTGGCAGTTGCCTATCAACCACTTCCTTCCCTCGCCTTACAGAACACTCTGGTGTTTCTGCAACGCCTTCCTTCATTAGAGAAGGAAGTCGCTTTGGCTGCTGTTGCAGTTTCCTATCAACCAATTCCTTCCCTGGCCTTAGAGAACACTCTGGTGTATCTGCAACGCCCTCTCCAATTAGAGGACGAAGTTTCTTTGGCTCCTGTGGCTGTTGCCTTTCAACCAATTCCTTCCCTAGCCTTAAAGAACACTCTAATGTTTCTGCAACGCCTTCCCCCATTAAAGAAGGAAGTCTCTTTGCCTGCTGTGGCATCTGCCTGTCAACAAATTCCTTCCCTGGCCTTAAAGAACACTCTGGTGTATCTGCAACGCCTACCCCCATTAGAGAAGGAAGTCTCTTAGGATGCTGTGGAAGTTTCCTATCAACAAATTCCTTCCCTGGCGTTGAAGAACACTCTGGTGTATGTGCAATGCCTTTCCCCATTAGAGAAGGAAGTCCCTTTGGCTGCTGAGTCACTTGTCTGTCAACAAATTCCTTCTCTGGACTTGAAGAAGACTCTGGTGTATCTCCAATGCCTTTCCTCATAAGAGAAGCCAGTCGCTTTGGCTGCTGTGGCAGTTGCCTCTCAACAAATTCCTTCCCTGGCCTTGAAGAACACTCTGATGTTTCTGCAACGCCTACACCCATTAGAGAAGGAAGTCGCTTTGGCTGCTGAGTCAATTGCCTATCAGCAAATTCCTTCCCTGGACTTGAACAACACTGTGGTGTTTCTCCAACGCCTACACCCATTAGAGGAAGTCTCGTTGGCTGCTGTGAAAGTTGCGTATCAACAAATTCCTTCCCTGCACTTGAAGAACACTCTAGTGTATCTGCAATGCCTTTCCCCATTAGAGAAGGAAGTGGCTTTGGCTGCTGTGGCAGTTGCCTATCAGCAAATTTCTTCCCTGGACTTGAAGAACACTGTGGTGTTTCTGCAACGCCTACACCCATTAGAGGAAGTCCCTTTGGCTGCTGAGTCACTTGCCTCTCAACAAATTCCTTCCCTGGACTTGAAAAACACTCTGGTGTATCTCCAATGCCTTTCCCCATAAGAGAAGTAAATCCCTTTGGCTGCTGTGGCAGTTGCCTATCAACAAATTCCGTCCCTGGACTTGAAGAACACTGTGGTGTTTCTGCAACGCCTACCCCCATTAGAAAAGGAAGGCGCTTTGGCTGCTGTGGCAATTGCCTATCAACGAATTCGTTCCCTGGCCTTAAAGAACACTCTGGTTTATCTGCAACGCCTTCCCCCATTAGAGAGGGAAGTCTCTTTGGCTGCTGTGGCAGTTGAGATATTTCCGATTTGTCGGTTTTCTCGTTACCTCCCGAAGAAGTTTGATGACAAGGAAGTATAATGTCTGATGCACATTTCTTTTCTGAAAGTGAACAATTGGGTGGCTCATCGTCATCGTTCTCACTGTGAAATATTCGAGGGAGGAGCTGTAATCCAGGATGCATACCTCCTTGTGAATCATTATACACACTTCCTCGTTCTTTTGCTCGTTCTTTTGAATGGCCAGCCAGTAGTAGTTTCAGTCCAGAATGTCCTGTAGATTGTGATTTCCCATCCACGGATCTCTTTCCACTGGACATCGAGGTGAGAACTTTGGACAGTAGACCACGCAGTCTGTTTCTTGGTAAAGACAGAGAAGACTCCGGTTGTACTGAAATGTGCTCCTCTGTGGCTAGTCTTGGAAATAATTTTACTCCAGAAAACTTCTCAACTGCCGCTTTCGGAGACGTGTTTTCTGCAGAAGAGATCAAGACATGTTCCACGTTCGAAACCCTTTGTGCACTATTAAGAAATTCCACATCTCTGGAGCTTGTACATGTCGTTCCATGTTTTTTGAATATTCCTTGCAAGGAATTTTCAAAAGACGTGGCCAAAAATTCTTTGAAATGGCCTGCATCTCGCCAGATGACTTGGACATCTATACAGAAAGGGGATTTGTTCAGTCGCCCTGACTGGAAAGAAGATCCTTCTCCGCCTTGGACCGTGCTGCAGAGACTCTCGACTTTCGCTGGTGGTGCCTCCAAACCTTGAAGTTGACCTCTTGAAGCATCTGACAGATCTTGATTGAGCCTCTTCATGCTCTGCTGGAGATTGACGGCATCACCACTATGTACTGCAGAATGAAAATAAAGATGCAGTGTCAACGCATATACAATACACAGTTTGGCTATTTAAGTTGCTTGATCTGTAAGAAAACTGAGGAGTCCGTCGTGTTGCAATACAAATCACAAGATTTATGTCTCTACAAAAAGCATGCTTGAGTTCTGAGACAGGATTTGAGTTTTATGTTTGATTATTATCTCTACTATTAGGAACACGTTTTTGGAACGATGATTCAGAACTAGAATATGCAAGATTTATACATCAACTTTACTTTGCGAGAGTTCACCTCGGTAGCTGGACTGGGCCAGAATATGTGAATTCTTTTGAAAAGATTCAAGCTCGAGTCTTGATCGGGTGAACCGATTCATTTGAAACCGTTCATTAAGGATTCTCGGAAGTCCTCTGATCAAGAATATAAAAACCACATATTAGTTTACTCTCGGAAAAAAAGGAAAAAATGCCACTGCTCCTAAGATAAGAAAGTAAAGCACACACTGGAGAAAATGTAAGCATGTTTAAAACTTCCAAGCTTGCATGTATTAGGTGCTAATAGATGCAAACCTGAAGCTGCGGAGTAGTTCGGGATACATCGTCGGTTGTTCAAAAGCTTGCAAAATCTCAAATGTGAAAACGCCAAGGCGGCAGATTCTCTGATAGATGCTGAAATGTATGGGCTGCGCCCGCTTTCCCTGAGAGGAAACCCAAGAGTATGCTGGATCTCAAAGGAAAGCAGGAAAAATTACTACGGCACTTCTGTCCTTGCACAATGAACACGCTTGATGAGTACAGTTTATCACTGGCTAGACAGATTTGTGAAAGCAAGAATATGAAAACAAATTTTAAGAATACACAATGAATCTGATGATATGTTCTTTCATGACATGTATTCTGTTAAGATGTAGTTTTGCCTCCATGCCGTTGCCCACGTTGGCCTGAGAAACGGCCTGTAGGGCATAATAACATACTCGGTGAACGCTGAGAATTATTAGTCCGCTAGTTTCATGTAGTGAATTTGAATTTGGGATTTAAAATACAAATCTCTAACTCTTCCACTGAGCATGTTCGTTCATTTACAGTGTTTTGAATTAGACCTTTCTAATGCAGAAATCAGCTTTTCAAAGAGTTAGTACCAAACGATTCTATAAGACGTTCTTCCGTTTCATCTGATGTTCTGCCCCCACGCGCGCGTGGAAGTTGTTTAGCCCATGCAGGCTCAACATCCACGTTCAACCAGATTCAGTTCACTCTTGTTTAGTATTCTCATTGCTTGTTTAGTCATAACGCCAGGTGTGGAATGTACGCTTTGGACCTGGCGGTTTTTCGAATTTGAGCACTTCAAAAGCAACCAAATCCCTGTTGGTACACGACAGTTCACAGAATACCTCGGAATCATGAGCGGAGGCAATTTCAGATCGATATGCTTCCATTTCACCACTCTGTCACTCCAAAGAACTGTTGGATTCAAGGGATGGTGAGGGACCACGACTAACGACTACTTACAAGCTCTTCAACGATCCAAATGGAAGATCCAAATTTTCAATTTCGTCATCATCCATTTCGGATATTTGAATTCAGGTCAACGGTGTCTCTCATGCTAGACACGTCGTGACAGTCTGCTTAACATGAAACGTGATGTATCGGAACTTATCTCAAAGCACCAACCCCTCGTAGTATTTCTCCGGTAGAATTTTATTTATTTAGAAACACAAGTATCCATGTTTTCTACGTGCTTTTCACTTAGAGATTTCACATGAACTGAAATGAAGATTGTTCGAAATCAAATTGCAGATTGGATCGCACTTGCATTTAAAAATAGTAAGTAGTAAGGAATATAGCAGAAAGGACCCCAATACCCTATCAAGTGGTACGTGGATGAAACAAGTGGGTAGTAGGGGCTAGGCCTAATAGCATCACAATGTATAATATGTACTATTGCTTCTAATATATCACAACTACCTACCTAGTTCAAACCATCTACATGCTAAAAATCTTTCAACGTTGCGTACTTTCAACTTCAAGGTGTATAGAATCCTTATATCTAGATGGATGTATCATGTATTCATATATTAAATCATCATTCAAAATTAGATTTTTTACATTCATCTGAATCATTAATATGTTAATTTAAGGTCAAATGTAGACATGGTTTGTCTTTGTATCTACTTATTCCTCCATCCAAAGTTATTTTTATTCTACACCCACTTGCAATCTATAGCACATTTAACTTTTGAAACTGCTATCAATTTCTATGTTTGTTGTTGATACAATGTTGCTAAAACTCATGATTATCCAATCTTCAGAAAAAAAGTTCATAACTTTTTGAAATTGAAAGTTCATTGTCTTTGGCGATCTTGATCAAGATAGCTAATCATGATGATGCATGATGTTCAACCAACCCTCATTCATCAATCTCTTTATAAAATATATGACCATGTTTAATCTCATTTTATCTTCTAAAGTATTCAAATTTACAAGTTGTGACAAAACGCTTAAACATTGTTACACCTCCTCCAATTTCATTTAATCATGTGTAATAGATGTTAGGTGTCTCTTGCTTAAAAGATAAACTTTTAGAAAGTTTACAATCTATCAGGATTTTATACTCAAGAATTCGAATCCCTTGAATTATTACTGAATAAAATGGAAACATCAAGCATATTGTGAACTTCTTCTCCTATAGATTACACCACAAAAATTATAAAATTCAACATTTTACCTATAAATTTTTAACATGATTGTAATTAAAATATAATTTTATTTATGATTAAGTTTATCTTAATCATGATTATATTTAACTAATTATAATGAAGATGGAATAATTAAAATAATAATTTTCGATAAAATATAATAAAAATTACAATTTATCACACACTTATTGTAAAAATAATTTTTAAGTCTTAAGTTTGGTCCTTTGACACTCTTCACCCCCTTTTTGAACTTAGGCTATACCATAGCATCTTCTATCTTTGAAGAAAAAAACTTTATTTAGACTAATGTAGTGTTTGATTGTTAAACCAATATGTTTGTTTGAAATTTTAGTTTGAAATTAATACCTCTTAATCACTGGTCTATCTCCGCCTTGGTGGTTCTCATGTTTAAATCCTCTCATTCTAATGAATTGCTAAGTTTAGACCAACTTTCTGGAATTCATGTATCCTGGCAGCAGAAAAAAAGGGGAAACCCCCGGTCGACAAGATTTATGAAGTCTGTCGAGGAAGTGAATGCTATGCTCGGATGGAATGTTTCACAGCGGTAGTTCTCAGCTAATGTGGATGTGATAGAGTTTGGAGCATAGTTTTCGTCAACCTGCTTCCACTTCTCGAAAATGTTCAAACCCATCATAAGGATGTGGCTGTGGGTGGTTCATGAATATGGATGGTCCTCCGTACTTCCGTTCTGCTTTGACATCTCTTTCTTGGTTATCAGCTGCTTCATACCATCTGACACAAGCTTGAAACGTCCACTCTGTTGTCAGGCTTCAGAAAGTATCGATTGTAAGAGTTCAGATCCTTATAAGGATCTCAATACGGAAGTGAATTGGGTTCCTGACAAAAGTTTTATAAGTAGAGGACAAAACGCGGATCTTATGTCTATCTATGCAGGACTCAATTGGCCAGCAATCAGCTACGATCTCTCAGGGTGTAGACGTCATGAAGCGTATACAGTATTAAGCTGTAATATGATAAACAAGTTGGTATTCTCCAAATTCTACATTTAAAACACTGATTAATCTGAATAAGAAAAATAAATTGGATGAATAAATTTTAAAAAATTACTGCAGATAATGAAATAAATTTAGAGTTCAATTTTCTGAAACTTTAAATGAATCAATCAAAAGAAATGACCAAAATGATACAAATTCAAGTCACCTGACTTTTTTCCTTAAACGGAAAATCTTTACTTTGAGTTTTCCAGATTTTTTTATCACTTATTCATGAGAGAAAATAAGGTGCTTATTAAAAAGTAAGTCTCATATATATATATATTTATATATATATACTCCTCTTTTCCAGAGTTAATGTCATTATATATTTTACTTTTCAAGTGTCATTCAAAAAATATCTGTATTTATAATATTAAACTCCTTCTGAGATTATAATAAAAGTATGAAAATTCATCATACCTTTTCCTCATCAAGATCATATGAAAAATGAAATATAATGAATAAAAGTAACATATAATCTAATATCAATTTCATACATATGATACAAAAATAAAAGAAATTATTATTAAATATGTTAAGCTTGATTCTTCTACAAATTGTATCCACAATAAGACGATTTCTCTTTAAGTGACATAGTTTCGCAGAGCCTGCAGATTTCTATGTAAAAGACAGAAAAAATAATTTGTATGATGTCAGGCCACAAAATATATTATATTGCATATAAGAATGAGGTCATTGAGGAGGATAAACTTCCTTCTAAGTATGCTTATTGACTATGTTTTGTGCAACTTATCTTAGCCCCACGAAGTTCATATCATATTATGGATTAGATGGTTACTTGGTGTTAGAGGGACATAACCTAAAGTTAGGTGGGGCGATTGTGATGCACTTTTGTTGCTGTATAGTCATACACCAACAGAAGTTTGATGTTTGATGTGACAACAATGTATATTGTAATGCGATATGTCCGTGCACAATAGTTGTCCAACTTATGTAACGGCATCCCTAGTTAGGTAGGTGCATGCAAGCATGAGCAAATACAGTAATTAGAGCCGATTGTCAGTTAGCGCCATTCGTAGTATAACTGTCATTAGGGCTAACAGTGCCGTTAGGATACCTATGGCTCAATGGGTAGAGTTTGAATTAGGACTCCTTGGGATGTAGTTTTTGAAATTGAAACTTTGAGAGTGTGGCTATTGTGGAGAGTAGATAGTGTGTGAACTTGGAGTCTTTAAAGCACAAAGTGGATTTGGCTCGATTGTAATCTCTCCTTTATACTATGGTTGTGAGCGGAGTGTCCTTATGGACGATTTGAGAGTAGGAAAGATTATTGTGGTACACTTGTGTTGATGTATGAGATCTATGTAGTGTGACGTTTGATGTATATTGTGATACGATATGTGTGTGCATGACAAATTTACTTAAAAAAAATTGGATGTGTGATATATATGTAAGTCAACATATCATTTGTCATTAACCAAACTACAATGCCCCATCGTTAGTCGCCTATCTACAATCCATACCATATTACATTCAAATCAACTTGTGTACTAATAGCATCGAGTCACTATCATGGAAGTCATCAGATTGTATGAAGAAAGAGTGATAATCATTGTGAGCTGCAATGGCTGCTGCTATGCAAATTTTTTTTTGCAAATACACACCGTTTGAAACTTCTGCACAACTTTGAAAATCTTCAAATCCAATTTGAAGCTCCTAAATGTCCAAATTTCAGATTTCTGACACTTCCAGTCTTGTGCATGTCATCTCTACCCTTGCGCAAGATACTTTACATCTTCTATCACTCCACCAAATTTCAGATCAAATACACACTATATGATAATTTGATAGCATGTCGCTCCTTTTTTTTTACTCAAAAATTTTGAAAAACTAAATCTTGGACTTCAAGCACTTCTTTCCGAAATCTTTTTCTGCGAATCTCGACTTAGAACCCCTAGATAACAATGAGCATCTACTCACTTTTGCACTCCAAAATCTTCAATTCAGATTTAAGCACAAATAAAAAATATGTAAATTCAAAATTGATCATCCCAACTTTGAATCAACTCAACTTCAAGATCACCACTATGGCCTTCACTCCATCAATGTAAGATCACTCTACTCAAACACCAAGTCAGATCTTTTCTACACTGCACTCTTGTTGCACACAAGCATTCTTAGCATTGTTTACTGATGCAGGTCTCGTACTTATACAGTTCAATAGTTGCACATTGTGAATAATGAAGCATGTAATCTAAGTAAGTTCTACTAGCTAGTTTCATCAGCTCAAAACATCTATAAACTTCACGTTACATTTGAGTTTTAACACGAATATAACGGAAACAACCTATAGCTAAACGATAAAAGACATAACTGAACGTACATAGAAGTTTCTAGAAGACTAAAGTAAAGACCTTCACTCAATCAATGTCCTACACACTCTAAAGTAAACAAATTGAAGCTACCATTGATCAGAACTCGCCAAAACATCTTCATCTTTCTAAGATTTCACAATTCTCACCACAAATTCCAATTTCAGTTTTCAAAGTAATATTTTCTACTCTCAACGTCCACAAGGGCCATAACCATAACCATAGCATAAAAGAGCCAAACCCACTTTGTGCTTCAAAGACTCTAGATACTGCGCTAGCTCCTCGTCATAGATTTAACTTGGCATGTAGTTTCAAATTAGAGGTCTGAATTAGATCATGAGCATTTGAGACGAGATTGAAAACTGGTTGAACAATCAATTCCGCCATAGTTTTTATGTAGAAAGTATTAATCTACGTTCTTCCGGAGGAGATGGAGGAGCTGCTAGAGTATTCTAATACATAGCCATACTCTCAAAGGTTCAACTTCAAAAATTACACCCCAATGAGCCCTAATTCAAACTCTACCCATTGAGCCATAGGTATCCTAACGGCGCTGTTGGCCCTAATGACAGTTATACTACAAATGTCACTAACTGCACAATCGGTTCTAATTACTGTATTTGTTCCTGCTTGCTCGCACCTACCTAACTAGGGATGTCGTTACATAAGTAGTGACAAGTGGCAAAGTTGTTTAAAGGTTATTTTGATGCGGTTGAGTACATAGTTCATTCATGATATGAACAAGCAAATATCTTGTGTTCAACCATACTTTGACGTTATTTCCTAACTTAACTTGATACTTATATAAGCTTCTAACCAGATTTTAGTATAACTATATAGTACATAATGAACTGATATATATATATATATATATATAAAAATTATTTACAAGAATAAAAAAATCAGATGTTCGGTACCTGATCATATCGAGTTATCACCCACACATTTTTAAAAGATTCCTTCTTCGGCGGGTGCCATCTCATAACAGCTTCTTCCAGCTGCATACCAATGTGTGTTGACCTCCCCTGATTTTTCTCCACCTTGAAAATTATAGTTTCTGTAATAAAAAATATTTTTTCTAATCGAGAGAATGTGGAGGATATTAAAGGTAGGAGGTTATATTATAACTTGGAACAAAATTTGGAAATTCAACGTGAGAATGTAGGTTTGACAAACAGATAATAAAACATAGCCATGATTGTATTGTTTGGATAGTGTAAAAAAGTGCACGAAAAAATAAAAAAATATAATAATAATTTTTTGGGTATCTTATTTATTTATTTTTGATATTACTGGAAGAAATAAACGGAAAATTATAAAAGTTCAAATAATCGGGAAAATATGATTGAAAAATATACAAAATTGTATAACTTTTATGTTATATATATAAATATTTATATATGTCAGAATTCTTAGAAAGGTTATGGCTGTATATTAGAGATGAAAAATATATAGAATAGAGTATAGATAACAATATGACTTGCTCAACGGCTTTTGGTTACATTTTGAAAACACCGTTCTGCTTTTGCCCAAGTTGATAACTGAACTTTGAACTGACTGATGGATAGGTTTCCCTACCTATCCCTCAGTCCGTGGACATAATCTAGTCTCTGTATAATTCTCCTCCATGTGAAATATCTCATAAAGATATGGAAATCTTCAACTTGGTTTCAAGTCCGATCTCCACATGCTAGTTTGTAATATAGTCTGAAACGGATAGCTAGGAGTAGCGGTGGATTGCGGGAAGGGGCCTGGAGGTAGAGGAAATCTACACAGTTCAGGATTTCCTTCCAAGAAAGAGAAAATCCCTATTTGCTATCTGACCGCTAGGAATCTCTCCCGACATTCGGTTATATAATACACTGAAGGAGCATAGGAATTGGAGCTGAACAAAAGCTTGAGGAATGGAGACAGAAAAGTTATTCTGAGATAAATCCAGAGATCCAAGCCCCTGAATGCTTGCTAAGCTCTCCGGGATGGTGCCTCGGAGTAAACTGACTGCCAAAGACAGATATCAAGGCCAAGAAGTAACCCGAACTGCTATTGTTGCAGTGCTGAAGTATGTGGTTGTGGTGAGAATATAAGCAGACTCAAAATTTTGACCTTCGGCTACAAATTATAATCTCTCTGTGTATACGGAATTCGGCTCGTAAACCGACTTGGAATCTATAGGGAATGCCTGTTCAAATCCACTTGTGAGACTTGCGAGCGCAGAGAGTTGAAACGAACCAGGAGTGCGCCGTGGATTTTATTTAGGGAGATATCAGGAACCTGAAACTTTCCACAGCTGCTCAACCATGTCGGGAACTCTCCTTTCAGGCTGTTGTTAGCGACTGTGACTACCATCTAGGTGCTCCAGCTCCGGGGGCAATGTTCCACTGAGATGATTTCTGCTAAGGTCCAAGACGGGTAGACCAGAACAATATCCCAATGACCACGGGCTCGGGCCGTGGAGCTTATTGAAGTGACGCTAAATTTCCCAGAGATGGAGGAATTTCACCTTCAAAAAGGTTATTACCGATCAACCTCATTGTCGAGGGCTCGTCACAGTTGTCTAAGCCCGACACAAGTCAAGACAGAAAATTATCAGACAGATCAAGCTCAGTTATGCCTTCGCAGCTCAGCACAGGATTGAGAGTCCAACGAATTTTGTTGAAAGAGAGATCAAGAGTCCCAGAGACTTCATTATGCATGTGGTGGAACAATTTCATCTGGCAATCCCATCCAATTTGGATTTGGAGTTAGCTGGTTATGCGACAAGGACAGCGTCCGTAGAGAAAGCTTGCTCAGAGATTCCGGAAGAGATAGAATGAAGTTATGTGAAAGCTGGTTGGAACATTCTCAGATATATTCCAGATAAATCCTATACTGTTAAAAGACAACAAAAGATATCCGATTTGATCGGAAATCATCAAAGGTTCTGGAAGAGCTTTGATGAGCTTATTATCGGCTGCAAGAGTAAAGAACTTCAGAGAAGACGGATGAGTTTTGATACGATTATATGACACATCAAAAGTTTGGAGAATAAGATTTCCAAAGAATCTCATGTTATTGTTTCCCAGATCAAGAGTTCGGCGGTTACTAAGCTCTCCTGTCCGGAAGGGAAGTAATATTTTTCTCACCTGACTCCAATACTGTATATTTAGACTGCTAAGATTTCCGATCTGAGACGGAATATGGACATAACTAGCTTGTTAGATGACATAACTGAGTCCAGCGAGGCTTTTTATACCGTGTGGTAGTGAAAAGATTGAGTTTGATGAGATTCGCAGCGTCCAAACGCTGATAAGCCCAGCAATCATGTCTGGAAGATACGTGATATAATATGATTGTTTTCATTTCATTTTGAATTTTCTTAAATAGAGTTAGATACTTCAAATAAGAATGTACGGTGGTTTTCATTTGGTTCTAAACGCATAAACTGAGTAAGACTTCCGGAATGTTTGGGCAAACATTCCGGAAGAGAAAATAAAGAGTAATAAGACATTTCAGTTATATTTAGTTGAGCAAGAAATCCAACTTTGTCTGGAAGATGTGTTAGCTGGTTCCCACATACAAACAACTCTTTTACAATATTCAGGTTTTCTATAGATTCCGGTAGGCATGTTATATCGTTATCGGAAGCACCTCTTCTAATCAATAAGATAACCAAAAGATGGTGGAAGAGATACGAGCGCGGTGTTTGACACATCAACTGATATGAGGTGAGTGAGCCGTCCTATCTCATGTGGAAGTTGAGGTAGAATGTTATCATGAAGAGTCAACTTTTGTAATCCAGTAAGAATACCAAAAGATTCTGGAAGAGTTACGAAGAAGTTGTTTGACAAATCAACT
Source organism: Marchantia paleacea (assembly GCA_014180765.2). Classification (NCBI taxonomy): domain Eukaryota; kingdom Viridiplantae; phylum Streptophyta; class Marchantiopsida; order Marchantiales; family Marchantiaceae; genus Marchantia; species Marchantia paleacea. The sequence continues at coordinate 77,191 of MUAA02000048.1, forward strand.
GATTCGAGGAGAAAGAGCCGTCCAATCTGATGTGGAAGTTGAGCTAGACCGTTATTAGAAAGAGCCAGCTCATGTAATCGAGAAGTTTAAGAAAAGATCTGGACTGGATGTCAGTGAGTTAGTGTACTTCAGTAGCGCAGAGAATGGCGTCAATGACAATCGAGATCTGTCCATGGAGCACGCCCTCACCACGTGCAGGCATCTCCGAACCTCAGAAGGACAAAATCTGCGCTTGTAATGTTTATAAATGTACTTCCATAGTCGCTGCTGGTCAGTTTTGAAACCCCCTGCTGGACTTTAAAGGATGTTTATTTGAAGTTCAAGTTTATTCTCCCTACGCAATTGCTTGTCTGGACTCAACGAATGGAAACACTACCTGAATCGTTGAACATACAAGTTTCTTTAATGCCACTATTCAACCGTTCCAATCGCTAACAAAATACTGTATATCGATGGCTACTGGTATCGTCAATTTCATCTATGTCGACCGACTTTGAAGACGACATCACCCATGTTTGTTGTTGCTGTTGTAAGCAACAACAACATACATGGGATGGCAACACGACAACTATTCTGTTGGCACATCCGATTACAGTAGTACCGAAAAGGACTGATAACGAGGAAAAAAATGTAGTTCCAATAAAATTAATGAAGAAATTCATTACTATGAATGAGGAAATTAGTTAATAGAGCTCCGCAAGGTTCATATTAGTCTCTCAGTTTCGGATTAGCACCGTTGTATGAGTCCGAAGGAGAAAACTCCGAGTCCAATTCTCAACACTGGATTAAACCCTGCTATCAATCCAACTAAGCCTCTTATCGAATTAAAGATTCAAAAAAAAAATTATAACACAATTTCAACTCATCCGTTGAACTGATATTGGAATGAATGTCTAGTATATAGAACTGCTTGCATGATCTGAAAGCATACACCAAAATCAGAGTTCTGCTGTAGAGGGTGAATAACATAACACAGTTCAATCAGAATTTATCACCAATAAGGAGATAAATAGAGTCGAAAGCAATCGGTTATGACGTAGCCGCCCTGCTTTCCGTTTTCCCCACTTGTGTTACACTCATCCACGGGCCTACGGAGCAGCCTTCCGCACTCATTGGGCCAGAATTCGTCAGTGCAATTATTTTGTTCCTGCACCCTGATGTAGATATGCCTGAAGTAGAGACCACTGACCGCGTTGCGAAGATTCCACCCCTTGCCTGCTTATGTATCGCAGAACATATTGATGGCACTAATGATCTGCAACCCTCTTAGACATACAAACACCATGATCAAATGCCACGAAGCAAACTGGCAATTGTAAGTTACACAATATGATTCATTGACCTCGACGTCGGGCAACTGCAGCTGGGAACTGGAAATGAAAGTGAACGAAGGGTTGAGGAGATTCTTACAGGTGTGCGGTCCGCCTTGTATCCATCGTTAGTTCATGTCAGGACCTGATTAGCTTGAGAGCGAGGTAACCAGGAAGCCGCTGTAAGAACATAGAATAGGAAAACTGATAATAGCTCACGAGACATGCTCACGCTTACAGTCAGAACGTGTACAGTGTGCGTCGACTGAGCAGCAGAGGAAATGTTGCTGACGCAGTTTAAAGCCGATAAAGGGACATAACTGAATGAGGAAACGAAGGCACGGCTTATTTAAACGTCTCGTGGATGAGCTCCATTTTTGGTTCCGATGCTAACTCTTTAGAGTACTTGTCATTTCATAGAAGACAATTAGCAAGTATCTGCCTCAATTTTTCCGGATGGCTTGATTTTTTATCAGACTCTTACTAAATGATGATACTGAGGTCAGTAGAATTGGGTTGGACCAGAATATCTTCTGTTGATCCAACCAAATGTACAGATCGATCATTGCGAGACAGAAGTCTTCTCTAAGACTTGTTAACAGGTGTTCTCTCATTCTCGTTTACTGGGTATTAGAAAACCCACAATATGCCGTAAGGGACAACACTTTGAGTCTTGGGTTGAATACAGTGCAGCAAGATGACTTCTGCGCTCTTACGAAGGAATTATATGTGCAAGGACGGGAAGCTGAGGTGGACTCGGTACAAGAATGCTGGTGTCGCTTGTGGACCGACGCAAGCGGCCTACTTGGCGGAATGTGGATGAGGGGCATAGAACACAAGAAATCGGGTGAGCCAGTAGAATGATTTCAGGCTTTGTGTGATCGAGCATTGATCGATCATCGTACACCTCAAGAGATCATCCTGAGGCTGATGGTCTAGCAGACAGTAGAATGGAAGCAATGGATTATCTTTGCTCGCTTTGTGGACTCTACCTAAAGTGGCCATCAGGTCTGACTTCGAGCTAATGTTCGCTCAGTGCTATTCACATGAGTTGAAACTTGTACTGGGGAAGGTGGGCCCACATTTTCGTTACTGGAGGTCAAATTTTCTCTGACATGTAAACTGAGGATCATTCGCACATTTTTTTCCTCTTTTCTTGAGGCATATTTTCTGCCTGGAGCCTTTTGCTCTTACAGGCACTCAACCCACTGCGTTGTCCTGCGGTGGAGGCAACCGGGTCCCCAGCCCATATTCTTCGAGGGTCCCCCCATACCCAGCCTGGACTTGAACAGGGCGTCTGGTTCTTGCCAGCCAACCGTGCAGCTACGATTGCTTCGTTCATAATCCAAGGTACTGTCCTTCGATATCGATGGGATACGATTCAGGGCCTGTTAATGATCGCTCTGGTACGAGTTGATGTTGGGGATTATACTCGTGCAAATTGCGCGCTTATGTACTTAATTATGGTTTTCGTTAACCTAGTTATACTGAATGTTGTTACGATTTGCAGTTTTCGGGCACTTTGCCAGTTGCATTTTATTTATTACATTGGCAGTTTATTTGCACAGTGATGTGGAAAATTCTTCTTTTCTTTTTTTTCTTTTTTGACCATTGGTGTAGTGAAATGAAGTTTACTGTCTTTCATAGTTTTCTTTTGGCTTTGCAGTGCTTTTCTTTTCATGGGTGTTTATTTTCGTCTTTTTTTCCAATTTAGAAATTTTTTCGACTTTTCCCTCCGTTTGAAATGTAAAGAGTTTTTTTTATTATGTGCATATAGATGTAGTGGATTTTACACATTTCACATTACAGAGTCCTTTCACTTATTGAAGGTTGAGAACAGGAATTACAGATTTAGTAGTCATTGCAAGGCGAATTCGTCACTGCGTAAGGGAACAGCTTACGTCTGTAGTCTCCCAATGACGTTTACTTCATTAAACCTGAAACATAACTATACAATTGAAATTCAGATGAAGAAAGCTACAATCGAATCGAATTTTGAGTTCGAATATTCTCGACTGGGCGTTTGCTATGTTACCGAGATAAACCTTAAGTGACGACTGTCGCAACCTCACACGGGTAAGCCTCACCATACTACTACCTGTGACACGGCATTATTGTTGCGAATTTTGAATTCGCCTAGTACAATAATCCATCTCACAGATTCGAAAACCGTTTCACCAAAACTGTACATACCACTACCTCGCACCTCCTTGCCAAACCTTACCAAACAGGTGATGCTGGTTGAAGCTCTTAGTCACTACATCTAGCTATGGTACAAACAATGTGAATCTTCTTTCGGAAGCCTCGAGTGCCACTGCAACTCATCTAGCTTCCAGGGGTGAAGTTGGTAGCGTATGCCCACGCATTGTTAACAGTTGGGTCGGCCAAGTGGTCCGACAAGTTCTCGATCGGGCCCTTGCCGGTCACAATAGCCTGAACGAAGAATCCAAACATCGAAAACATGGCAAGTCTTCCATTCTTCAGCTCCTTGACCTTCAATTCAGCGAAGGTGTCCGGGTCTTCGGCCAAATTCAAGGGGTCGAACGAGCCTCCTGGGTAGATGGGGTCAGTGATCTCTCCCAGAGGACCTCCGGCAACTCTGTAACCCTCGATCGCACCCATGAGCACCACCTGGCAAGCCCAGATGGCCAGAATGCTCTGTGCGTGCACGAGGCTGGAGTTGCCGAGATAGTCCAGACCTCCCTCGCTGAAGATCTGAGATCCGGCCTTGAACCACACTGCCTCTCCGAACTTGGTACCGTTCTTGGCCAAGAGCTCGGGGGTAACGCATCCCAATGCTCCCAACATAGCCCATCGGGCGTGGATTACCTCCAACTCTCTGTTCTTGGCGAAGGTTTCGGGATCAGCAGAAAGTCCGGCAGTGTCCCATCCGTAATCACCAGGGAACTCCCCTGTCAAGTACGAGGGTGTGGCACCAGAGAAGGGGCCCAAGTACTTCGGACGATCCTCACCGTACCTGTTGCAAGCGAAGAAAGACAGACATTAGTTTCATAATCACGACTCAATATGTGGTTTTAATTTCTCTCAAGAGATTGAGCAGATCGTGACTTCCGCGGATTGGGAGATAATTGTGAAACACGGGGTACACAAACGTGTACCCCGTGTTTAATCAGCTTCCGACACGGTGTAAAGAATTGAGACTCAAATGTAGATTCAGTGAAGGGACCGACCAGATGCTGGAGGAGCTCTTCGAGCTGGTCTTGCGCATGACAACGCGGGCTTCGCCGACATTCACTTTCCTTGCGAGCGCATTGCTGGTGGAGCCCAAAGCCTCACCAGCTAAACTAGTGGAAGAGCATGCTGTCACAGAGGCCATTGTCAAGCGCTAACCAACCGTCGTATCAATGAGAGCGAGGCGAGCTGGGAACTATGGGATGCTCGTACTGAGAGGGAGCCTGTGTTTATATATAGAGGTGAGGATGCTCATCGGGACTTGGAACGCAAATGCAAGTTCTGCCTGCCGGCCAAGTCATGAGGCCGACACGGCAGGATGTGAATGAGTGGTAGGAAGCCCGAGCGATCGGGGAAGCCAGTAGAACTGGAGCAATGGATTATCTCTGCTAGAATTGTGGGCTCTATCTAAAGTGGACGTCAGTTTGACTTCAGTTTAACGTTGGTGAAAGTTACAAAAGCGTGAGGGGACCCACACTTTAGGTGCTAGAGAAGTTTACTGTTCTCTGACATGAAGTGATCATTCATACTGCGATGACATGAAGAATCGTACCTGCAGATCTGGTAATTATTCGGATCCGCAGGGTACTTGAATGGATAGATATGAAGCCAGAACGTTGCAAAGACAGTGTTGCATTACGGTGTCACTATCAAGACAACTGGGTGAATATGGTATCGATTTGGATTTGCGGATGATGACATGGTCACGTGATGAAAGCGAATAAACTCTTTTGCGTGCTGTTAATGATGCCATCTGATCGTCATTGTTTCACTTTCGTCCACCTTTCGGGACTGTGACCTGACGTCGACGAACTGACATACGGTGACTGCCTCAGCTTTAGATTCCTACATTTATTCTTTTCGGTGATGACGTTGTTCAGCATTCTCTTCGTGTTGCGAGGTTAGTACATGTGTCGTGGTTTGCGGCAAGTTTGTATAAACCATTGGGATGGGGCTGGTATCAACTTCTCTCTGCAGTCCGTACAAGATTTGTGCACTCTCATGAAACATTTCATAAACAATCTCTCACATTTTGTCAGGCTTATACACCTGCAGCGATTTCCGACGGTTTTGTACAATTTTTAACGTTTGAAGTTTCGAACTGTCATCACGAAATTTACCAACTGAATGCTGTCTAGCTGAGATCAGTTTCCTCTTTGGCTGTTTCTTGACGTGGTTTCCTGATTATGAAACAGATGTGTGTTCATGATGAGAAATGTACGTTATGGCGAAGTGATTATGGGATATGAACTTAAGAAGGTTTCAGTTGACAGTGGGAAAGATGAGAGTTTCAGAGTGAACGAATTTGTTCAACATTGGCGTCTAATCAAATTTTACAGTAATATTCATCGTCAGGTTATTGAAGACGCAAATTAAACTCACAGTCGCCTTGTGCATGCTGAAATTTCATTTTTTATAGGCGAAATGTTTCGTTCATAGGCATTTCGGCAGTATGATGACTTATCGATGTCAATTTAAACATCGATGATCAGTTTCTCAGCTGGATTTCATGCTGCGAATGATTATCATAGTGGCTCAGGGCCATGAATTTGTCGCAGCTAGGTGGGGCACGTCATCAACGCAATATGGGTCAAATTCTTAATCCGAACATGGAGAGTCCTCCGTTCTTCAGTGCCTTTACCTTCAACTCGGCGAAGGCGTCTGGGACCTCAGCCGAATTCAGGGGACCGAACGAAGCACCTGGGCAACTGGGATCGGCGATGTCTCCCAAGGGCCTCCAAGTACTCTGTAACCCTCGATGGCACCCATAAGCACGACCTGGCAGGCCCAGATGTTCAGAATGCTCTGTCCGTGAAAAAGGATGGAGTTATCGAGATAATCCAAACCTCCTCCGCTGAAAATCTGAGATCCGGGTTTGAACCACACGGCCTCTCCGAAATTGACTCCGCTCGTGGCCAACAATAACTAGTGGAAAATACATCCCACAGCTACCAACGTTGAGTTCCACCATACTCCCTCTTTGTAACCATGGGAACCTAGATAACTAAACAACTTGAGTAATGTACCTCTTGGGCTAACTCACAAAGTTCAACTCTTTCATGGGTGACCTAGGGGAGTGTCTATCACGTCCAAAATACTCTCCACTATTATGATATTCAGTGACTCTCCGTTATATGTTCGTAATAAAACCTGGATTGGAAGAAGATTTGGACGATGTGCACAAGATCATACTCTCGCTGCATCTAGCAATACCGTTGGATTGGACTAGCGGTATTGTGAAATCTACGTTCTGGCTGCATCTAGCAATACCGCTGGATTGGACTAGCAGTATTGTGAAATCGCTGCATCTAGCAATACCGCTGGATTGGACTAGCAGTATTGTGAAATCGACGTGGTCGCATCCGTAATCAGGAAACTTACCGGCCGAGTAGGAAGGAGTGGCACCAGAGACGGGCCAAGGAATTTCGGTCGATCCTCAACATACCTGGCAAGAAAAGACTTCCCTCTAATTAGCTGAGTTGCTGTAATGTCACAACACGGTAATGAAGAGTACGCTCAGCACCATCATCTTCGAATCTAGGACTTACGCTCTCAGACTACTCAGTACTTATGAATTCGACCCCAGGGCAGGGCAATAAGGGAAGATTAAATTTTGGTCCATATTCGACTTGCAGTCTCTTCCATAGTGTATGGAAGAGACTACAAGGATGAGGTCAACGAATCAAATGCATTTTCCAAAAGGCCTTGAAGCTGGTCTTGCGTATGACACTGCGAAATTCCTCGATAATCACTTTTGATCGCCAAACTTAGTCAGAACTATTGTCACAAGTACCGTTATCGGTGGCGATCGGAGCTATGGCTTTGAGCGCCATACTCTTTCCTCTTGTTAGCAGCTTGGCCATTATTCCATGTCCCATTATAGATGTTGTTCATATGCACTTTTATGTTGTAAGGGTTTATTTTTAATAAATGGTAAAATGTGTATATATATATACACAAGCATATAATATATTACTATATTATATGCATCTTCAAATTTTCATGGACTCAAATGATTTTATTTATAAATTTTATGATTTTATTTATTTTTAAAAATCATAAGACAACAAAATTTTGTTTTGAAACTGAAAAAAAAATTGAATCTAAAAATAATAATGAAAATATATCATTGAACTAAATAAATATATATTAAAAAATTTATAATGATCAAATATTCATATAAATAAACATCAATGTTTAATCTTTCCATTAAATACTCCCTATAATACATGATTGATTTTATGTAATAATAAGTCCTCATGTCATCGGATGATTCAATTGACTGAGATTCTACTTACCAAGTGGTCAACCATAATGCAGTCTTCGAATGAGATGCAAATAAAAAACAAAAGTGAGAACCAAACAAAAGAAGGAACCACGGATTACAACCACGTCCAGCCTTGCCATAATCGACGGTACCAGTGGTTGTTGCAACTATCGTTACAGTGAGATAAAAGTCAGTAATCGTTATTGGAGTCTGCAATGGAGCCTACAGACCCTAGCTCACCAAGAATAAAGGTAATGAGTCGCTCAGATGATTTGTCTTACTAGTGGGCCTGGAATGCACTTTCTGTACATGGTGCAAATTCCCATCCACAACAACGGGCAAACCTACGAAGTTCACTATGTTCCACGAGATACAGAGGTCCATAGCTTAATTAAAGACAACGTCGTTCACGTAAGAACGCTGGAGCCATCAAAGACGTAAATCGAAACTCGATTTCGGCATGCATTTATTCTACGCACGTAGAGCTGAAGTCGATGAAGACCAAAATAGCTTTCAAGATGTTTCTGGATATTTGTCCAGCGAACGACCTGAGGGACTTATGAGCGTGTGCACTATTAAATTAAATGTACAGAAGGCACTTATAAACAGCGAGCGAATTCATGCATCGAGTGAACCTGTATTTTGGTTCTGTATTGTTTGGAGTGGCAAGTGCTGAAAAGTAAAAAAGACCTTCTGAAGGTAGTTAAAGTTTGCTTTGATGGCGTATAAATACATTTATCAATCTCTGTTCTCATTCCATATCATCACCGTCTCTAGTTAAGTCCCTTCAATTAATTCTCAACGGCTGGAGAGAGATTTCCTCTCTTAGTCAGTTCATAGTACACGTTGACTAAAAACTGGACATGAAGCTTTAAATATGTCTGAGACTCATATAAGTTCATCACAGTTTTTACTGTTGGTTCTTATTGCTGCGTTCTGGCTGCCGAATAATAAAGAGGAAGAAGTAGCGCATTGCAACAACATTGGATATGAAGCTGTAAGAATCTCGTCAATCGAAAGATTTCAGTTCCCATTGTTAGTTACTTGAGTTCCATCAAATGCATTTTGTACACCATTAAATTCTGTCATTCTACCTGGCTCCTATTTGATACTGAGTTGGTCAGACTACTGATTATTCTCGGGCCTTGGATCACCCTCATGATCGGATCATCTGCGATCAGCGAATTCTGTGATACATGAGCAGGCAAGGGGTACTCATTTCGTAAGAAGGTTTATGGGTCTTACTACGATCATTCCTCGTCGCACTGCAGTCTTCATGCAAAGAGGAACTCGAGGCCTATGAGTGCGGAAGGCTGCTGCGCATTCCCACTGACCAGTGCAAAACAATGTCTGGAAACGGAAAGCAGGTTGGCTGGGCCACGACCGACTGTTATATTGTTTGGCTATTCAAATAGAAATAGCACACTCTGCTATTGGATCTGCGTAGAATTTGCACCTGCTTCCACTTCTGCGACGTTACGAAATGAGGCAGAATGTCTTTGAGGCATGGTTTCAAATCATGCAGAGTACTTGTCCTCACACATTCTCCTGGTGATCCGTGGCTTAGTTCCATCATTTCTTGTACCTTGTGACAATGTTTCAAACAAGTGTATTATTCAGACTCTGATTGTCCAACAAAATCAGTAAAACAACAGTGTTTGTGAAATTGTGAATTTTCGTTGAATGAATCAACAGTTCTAGATTCTCACAGCTTTACGATTCCCAGCTGATTAAAGAAGTGAATGGTAACGTTGCTAAACTATAGAAGATATACAATATCAACCACTGTTTTCTTCCAGTTCTATGGGAGTTTATGCAAATCGTTCAGGGCAACAATTTTCCGCCGAGAGATGGTATCTAACGAGTGATACTAGGGGCAGGAAACCCGGAATCGATTTTGGTATGTCGATGTTGACTCTGGGAGTTACTGAGAGTAAACATTTTCATCAATCCACGTTTGCTTGTTTTTTTGGCTAAACTCCAAAATCGTCTCGTTCCGACCAGAGGTCCACGCAAATTTCCATTCACTTGGATATAAGTGCTCGCTGAAAGAACTACCGCTGGAGTAATTTGGACTCACAAAATGAGTGGCACTTAGAGTTTCTAGGTAGACACGGTTTCCAGAAGGAATAGTGGTAAAATCGGAGAATACAATGGAAGCGGAAATGAAGAAACCACGCAATACCTACAAACAATGTACGTAATCTCTTTCAACAGCAATGTTCTTCCAATTGTGGTCCACAAATGCTTCTACTGTGATCCAAATTCCGGCAGAAGAACCATCTTTATTAGGTTCTGACACAGTGGAGAAAAATATTCCTAGAGGCTTCAATTTGTTTTATCCATCCTCGCTTGCTTAATGAGCAGCTCAAGCTTAAGCTCTGGAATATTATCAAGTTCAGTGGTCCGATGTACACTTCAAGGCCCAGGAATCCCAGTATTGAAATTGATCAATCGCAACCAAATACTGCCAAGGGTTTGGCAGATGTTGATTGTATCGTTTACAATGGAGTTTCAACAAGTGTTATTGGTCTGGAGATATTCAGAGTATATATATATATATATATATACATGTATTATTTATTTATTTATTTATTTAAATCATCATCTTTCTCATTGCAGTACTTCAAAGCCTACTCGTGCACGACTGGAACATAAAATGAAAACATATTTATTTATGTGTTGTAAGTTAATTATTTGCACCAATCTTTCCCTTGCTCACCAATTCACAATGGCCGCCGTTACCGCGTGTGCTTCGACTAGCCTGGCTGGACAGGCTTTGGGAATCACCAGCAATGAACTCACCAGGAAGGTGAGTTCATTGCTCCAAGGCCTCCTCCTCCAGCATCTGGTAAACTCCACATTTCCTGTGATTGCCCAACGTTTACATGTCTCGTACGGTGCCTCGCTTCCTACTCTCTTGCGTCAGTCGGCAAGAAGTGAAATTGATGTCGCCTGCTGAAGTCTCGATGAATCTTGTGCTGGTATGATTCGCTCTCATCTGTTCACCGTCTGTATGTTTCTCAGGTACGGTAAGGACCGACCGAAGTAGCTTGGCCCGTTCTCTGGTGCCACTCCCTCCTACTTGACCTGTGATTTCCCTGGTGATTACGGATGGGACACGGCTGGACTCTTAGCCGACCCCGAGACCTTCGCCAAGAACAGGGAATTGGAGGTGATCCACGCCCGATGGGCCATGCTGGGAGCTCTCGGATGTGTTTTCCCCGAGCTGTTGGCTAAGAACGGAGTCAAGTTGGGAGAGGCAGTGTGGTTCAAGGCCGGATCTCAGATCTTCAGCGAGGGAGGCTTGGACTACCTCGGCAACTCTAGCCTGGTGCACGCACAGAGCATTTTGGCCATCTGGGCCTGCCAGGTTGTGCTCATGGGTGCGATCGAGGGTTACAGACTTGCCGGAGGACCATTGGGTGAGATCACGGACCCCATCTATCCGCGAGGCTCATTCGATCCCCTGAACTTGGCTGAGGACCCAGACACCTTCGCGGAGCTGAAGGTGAAGGAGCTGAAGAACGGAAGACTTGCTATGTTTTCGATGTTCGGATTCTTCGTCCAGGCAATTGTCACAGGGGACCCATTGAGAACTTGTCTGATCACTTGGCTGACCCGACTGTGAACAACGCATGGGCTTACGCCACCAACTTCACCCCCGAAAACTAGGTGAATTCGGCTGTACATAGAACTTAAACCTTGATCGCCGCCAATTTCTCCGTTTGTACCATAGATTGGTTGTAGTGGCGATCACCTGTTGCTACTGATTTGTACATTATGACAGAACGATCCCAGATGGTATGGTTTTAGGTGTCTATTTGGGTATGGTTAGTTGATATCGGGATGATTGCGCTATCTCGAACTCAAAATTTGAGATAAGTTACTTTCTCTCGAGAGAAGATAGTGCACACTTTAGAATATAAGGTGATGTAAAGGTAGACCTGAGGCAGAATATATTGGAACTCAAAATTAGAGTTGCTTGTCTGTTCCTTGAAAGAAAGAACAGTGACTTGGAGTTCAAAATCTCCCCCCTATGATTAAATACTTGATTTCTCATCAATGTGAGACTACTTGAAATTACTGCACATTTGCAACTGGCATAGTGATCGACTATGGTTATGTGTCATACCTTAACAAACTTACACGATTAAATCATCATGTATTTACATTTTATCTGAAATAATTTTACGTGCACACTGCAGATACCCTAAGCCTGTTGTGAAAACAAGTCCAGTACGCTGTGTAACAATAAAAAAAATTAAAGAAATCTGAATAATGTTCATGAAAAATATAAAAATAAAACAATATATAGCAGAACAAAGAAATGAATCAATATTTCTATCACCTCTTCCGATTCAAATCATAACGAGATAAGTACACATAAAGCAATATACATCACACACTGTTAAATACCGTACGTAAAAAAACTGTTCGTCGTCACATCCCCTGTCCATGCCTATTTCATCCCCTCTACGGAAATGAAAATTCCGTGCCCCCTTACAACCTGCCTCAGACTGCAACACGAACGGTGCAGCATGTGACGTGACGTTCCATTAGACCGTCTGTTGATCGTGAAACTCTCAAGATTGTCGGATAACTTTCCTTATGCATAAAAAAAAGAACAAAAAGTGAGAGTCCCGTAGGTTGAAATGACCCATCCAGAGACTTGAGAACTTTCAAAGGTTCCGATCCATGGTCTTCAATGCCGTGGTTAACATCGACCCAGACTGGGGAAAGCTTGTCAGACGGCAAAAATTAACAGGAAAGAACTTGCAGTAGATTATCCTCGTGTCAGAGCACACTGTCGAGTAACGAAGACGTGAACCCAGTTCAGATCTCCAACTCATAACACACCAACATCAACAAAAACTCAAAGTCGAGTTTTTGTCATGCGCAAGACCAGCTCCAAGAGTTCCTCCTCCTCTAGCATATGGTCTGTTCTAGCACCATCTTTCTGTCGAGGTGCCCAGTGCAATTATGATTAGCGGTGAATCTGTCAATTTTCCGTGGAATTATGACTACGTCCGTCAGCTTCTGTCGCTTCGTCAGCTTGGGCCCATTCTCCGGTGCAACGCCATCCTACTTGACTGGGGAGTTCCCTGGTGATTACGGATGGGACACCGCTGGACTCTCAGCCGACCTCGAGACCTTCGCCAAGAACAGAGAATTGGAGGTGATTCACGCGCGATGGGCCATGCTGGGAGCTCCATGAGAATGATGACTTAAAGTAGTAAACGTTTTCCAAAAAGTAGCAGAGTAATATTTTTCAAGCAAAAATTGTAGTGACATTTTAAAGTTAAAGTGAAAAGTTTAATTGCTTTCAACGATCCAAGAATTACAGAAATGTTTAGCTGCTCATAAAAGCTGAGGATATTGCATAAATTTATCTCAGTTAACGGGTTAATGATATAAATGTACTTCCATAGTCGCTACTGGTCAGCTTTGAAACCCCCTGCTGGACTTTGAAGGATGTTTATTTGAAGTTCAAGTATATTCTCCCTACGCAATTCCTTGTCTGGACTTAACGAATGGAAACACTACCTGAATCGTTGAACATACAAGTTTCTTTAATGCCACTATTCAACCGTTCCAATCACTAACAAAATACTGTATATCGATGGCTACTGGTATCGTCATTTTCATCTATGTCGACCGACTTTGAACACTTTAAATTAGCAAACTCAACGGTTCCGACCGTACCCTGCCCACGGCCCTATAGGAGCAGATATAGAGCTCCTAATCTCCTCGTGACAACCGCATACGAAGACAATGAAGTACTCTGTTCAAAGTTACACAAGTAGTTACAAGTGGCAAAGTTGTTTAAAGGCAGTTTTGATGCGGTTGAGTACATAGTTCATTCATGATATGAACAAGCAGATATCTTATGTTCAACCATACTTTGACGTTATTTCCTAACTTAACTTGATACTTATATAAACTTTTAACCAGATTTTAGTATAACTATATACTATATAATGAACTTATATATATATATATATATAATTTATTACAAGAATAAAAACGTACCTGATCATATCGACTTATCACCCACACATTTTCAAAAGATTCCTTCTTTGGCGGGTGCCATCTCATAACAGTTTCTTTCAGCTGCATACCAATGTGTGTTGACCTCCCCTGATTTTCTTTCACCTTGAAAATTATAGTTTGTGTAATAAAAAATATTTTTTCGAATCGAGAGAATGTGGAGGATATTAAATGTAGGAGGTTATATTATAACTTGGAACAAAATTTTGAAATTCAACGTGAGAATGTAGGTTTGACAAACAGATGATAAAACATAGCCATGATTGTATTGTTTAAAGAATTATCCTTGTTATGCATATCTATTTTGTCCATATGTGAACTACTTGGTCGCATTATATGTCACATCTGTTTAAGACGCACTATTCATGAATTTTTCACCATACGTCGGACTATGATGACACTTAGCAAACAAGATGGAAGTCTATAAAAAAATTTAAAAAAAATTTATTCAAGAATAATATTAAACGATGAGTTTTTATGTCAATTATGGAGTTACAGACTCTCACCTCGTAGTTGGAAAATAATTGATTTATTATCTAGTCCACATGCACAAGTTGGGTGCTTAAATCCATAGGAATAAAGCCAAGACTGCACAAGACCGCCATATAAATTGCTATGAGGGCAACTCTATAAACATGACAAATTTATGGTTTTCTAATGTGAAAATAGAACCATGATTATCATGAAAAATGTGTTATCGTCATATATGTGAAGGTTTTGTGTATAAGGATATTATTTTGTGTATTATAGGGTTAGTCGGATAACAAACAATGATACAAAATATTCAACAAACTATCTTCATTCCACAATATAGAATGAGAGAGATAAAACCTAGCATGAGGTTACTACACTAGGTGTCAAGGTTGCTTATCGAAAGAAGCGCCGCCCTAGGTTTAATTCATCCTTGTACTCTAATCTTAACAGTTGAACGTATCACACAGTCGTATAGATATCACCACACACCAATTATGTCACTTAATAAAGGATGGACAAATATCGTTCAACGTAATTAGTATGATGATGAGTTTCGGTGCATAGCGTAGAATAATTGTTTGTAAGCTACGTGGCTCTGTATGCATCACCTGCAAAATTTGTACAGTATTTAGGGTGTTTGTATGGCAAGTGACTCTAGCTTCTATAATTATCATTATGATATCCATGATAATTTAACCTTGGTGCATAAGGAGGTTATATTTAACTTTCTTTGTTTCCTTGGCTTGTTAGGAGAATTTGACATTATAATATGTGAAATCAATAAAGTCAATGATGCATTTAGTTGTTTTGAGTAGGTTGAATGGGATGTTATGTATGTGGAATTTGATCGCCAATTCCAAATTCATTCCATTTGATGATCATATTACATGAGGTACTCCAATGAATCAAATCTTCTTCCGCTTGTTGATCAAATTTATTCAAATTAAAAGCATGAATTTCAATTCATAGTCTTGTCATTTGAATTTAAACTCAAAGTCCAATAAGCAAAGTCAAAGTCATTTTTTACTTTCACTCATTAATCAGATTCATATACTTCCAAATTGTATTTGACATGTTCATAGCTTCTACTTGATTTTTTAATATATTTAGTAAACCAACAACTAAATGATATATCATCACATCTATCTTGATCACATAAGAATAAACTGCGTAACTAAAAAATAAATAACATTGAGTGTTTAACTACTTCTGATGTATGAACATGACATGTCTGATACACATGAATAAGTGGAGTTGGAGAAAATTCATCAATGTTTTAGTAGTTTATCATCATATATTAGTTTGGTTACTTCAAAAGTCACAAGCATTTTAGATATCATATGAAGAGATTGATGTGTAATGATTTTTTGCATGTTATTATTCATACATCATCAAGGTAGCAAAGAAGAAAAAAAATCATATTTTGAAAAAGATATGAAGAATTTTTTGTGACAACAAGCTATATAAGAGGAGATTGCAACATTGGATCAATGACAAATAATGAAATTTATCAAACTTTGAGAATGTTAACTTGCTATTAATTACAATTTGCTTTACAAGATCAAAAAAATCTCAAATTAAATCTCACATAAATATAATATAAGACTTGAAGCAAAGATTTATTTGTAGAGTTTTGAGATTAATTAAAAGGAATCATCAATTAATCATACCATGAAGATATTTATAACTTGTGTTATTTTTTAAATTACTACAGAACAAAAATGTAAGATGCATGCAATTATTTTTTAAAATTGCATTGCAAATGATGATTTAACAAAATATTTTAAATGGTGTAGACAACTATTATAATCTTATAAAGTCTTCATAACTTTTATAATTCCTTGGATTCAATTTACAACTCCAAAACCCTTAAAGCAAACTCTCATAGTATTTTCAAAACTTTAATATCAAATCCTAAATCTTTTGAGCTAGTTGAACCCCATATGAAAAATCACAAACCCTTTAGCCATACATCTAAAAAAATTTTGAACTTGATTTTGACCCTTATAAAGTTGTTGAACTTCATTTTAAATTTTAAAAGCTTTCTTCTCCCTTTTTACAATTTTTTTGAAATTTTTTGAGAAAATCATAATCCCTCTTAAAGCTTTTTCAACTTTTGAAATGTTCAATTCATTTCCAATATTTTTTTTTAAACCTTAAAACTAAATCTTCTACCCTTTTGGAGTTACTCCAATTATATTTTTAAACTCGAGGAGTCTTTTATCTACTATGTATAATAATTTTGTATAGTTTGATTTGAGTCTTCATCTCTCATGATATTTTTTGAATTTTACTTCAAAATTTAGAAGACTCCAATTTATTTTTAACAATGCATTTGAAACATCAATAGCAAATCTTGATTCCTCAAAGAGCTTTTTGAATTCCATTTCGAACACCAAGAACCCCCCATTTACCTTTAACAAAACTTTCCAAATTTTAAACTGAACCTTGATCTCTTTTGAAGTGCCTTGAACTCACTTTCAAAAGTTTTAAAGCCTTCAACTTAGTTCATCAAATTACTTTTGAAATTATTGGACTCACTTTCAATGACTCTTCAAGTTTCTTGAACTGAATTATAAAACTTTAGAAGTCTTTAGTTGAGAATGTGTTCATGCACATATGTATTAGTATACTTATACATAAAAGAATGTGAGAATATGACATCCAACACAATTTTATCAATACTTAGACATAATCCTAATATGAGAAATGAAACATAAATTTGAACATCTAATAAACTTAAATAATTCAGTTTTATGCAAGCAAAATGTTTTTATTTTAAATCTAAAATTTAAATTTTAAAATCAAAACATAGAATATTATTCATGATCTAATATATAAAATTATTTATAATTTAACTGAACAATAATATTGAAAATTCTGGACATATGATGCATTATGATATATTAGAAGCAATAGTATATATTATATATTGTGATGCTATTAGGCCTAGCGCCTAGTTGGATTTGAGTCCTGATCCCTCATGGTATTTTTTTAATTTTTCTTCAAAATTTTAGAAGTCTTTAACTCATTTGTAACAATGCATTTGAAACATCTAGAGCAAATCTTGATTCGTCAAAAAGCTCTTTGAATTCCATTTCGAACACCAAGAGCCCCCCATTTACCTTTAACACAACTTTTCCAAATTTTAAACTGAACCTTGATCTTTTTTGAAGTTCCTTGAACTCTCTTTCAAAATTTTTAAAGCCTTCAACTTAGTTCATCAAATTACTTTTGAAATTATTGGACTCACTCTCAATACCTCTTCAACTGAATTATAAAACTTTAGAAGTCTTAATCTTCTCCTTGTAGTATTTTTGAACTTAGATTTGATCACTCCATGAGCTCCTTAAACCTATTTTGAAAAGTCCAAAAACC
This sequence comes from Marchantia paleacea, assembly GCA_014180765.2. Taxonomy (NCBI): domain Eukaryota; kingdom Viridiplantae; phylum Streptophyta; class Marchantiopsida; order Marchantiales; family Marchantiaceae; genus Marchantia; species Marchantia paleacea. The sequence goes on from MUAA02000048.1 coordinate 94,864, forward strand.
TTTATGCCACTCCATATAATGTATTCAAAATTTTATACTTAATCTTGATCATTCCTTGAGATATTTGGATCTAATTTTGAAACTTTATTAGACTTCATTCATTTCTTACAATATTTTTAAAACTTATGGACTAACATTTTTATCCTCTTAAAACATCATAAACTTCATCTCAATCATCAAAAAGATTTTTTCCCATTTCTCATAAAACTTCTTAAGCTTTTGACTTAGTTTTGATTTCTCTTGAAACTTCTTGAACTCCATTTCAACCTCTAAAATATTTTTTTTGCTCCTTACAATACATTTGAAATTTTAGGACTATATCTTGATCAATCTTGGAGTTTTTTCAATCTAATAAAGAGCTCAACAAGCCTTTAACCTCAGTCCTTACATTTCTTTTGAACTTAAGAATTAATTTCTAATTTTTTTTAAAGTTTTTTGAGCTTCCATTTAAAATTTTGGAAACTGTCAATTAAGTCATTAGAATAATTTAATAATTTTTGAAATTTGTATTTATAAAATATTTCGTTTAATAAAATTTTATCTATTATATTTTCAAGAAGTTAAGTTTAAGCAAAATTAAATTAAAAAATGAACAAGCATTTCATAAAATTTTGAATTAAAATTTGAATAGAAATATTTAATTTTTTGAATTTTTAAATTTATATCGCTTGCTCATAGTAAAATCATTTACAAAATATCAACATATTTGCTTATGTATTGCATTGCATGTCAAACAAATTTGATAACCCTTGATGTAGTTGAAAGACTAGGTTCCAAAAAAATTAACTAAGAGCTATATCTAAGTTTCAATAATATTGTTATTTATTTTCATGTTTCTTTGAATATAAAAAAAAGTAGTTTCATTGAAAAAATTAACGAAAATGCATGAAATATTCCTTCAAAATTTACTAATTAAATATATTATTATGTGTAAATATTGTTTACAGTAGTCTAGAATCATTAATCATGTATTTTGATGGAACATAAAAAAATTGGATATGATACCAAAACTTATGTTACCAAAACTCTTTTAGTTTTTAGTATTTTATGCTTTAAAATTATTTTACATATATTGTAGATAACTTTGCAAAAAAACAAAATTGTTAATAGTAATGATGATGTAACATCTCTTGAATAATCATGATACTACCCATCAAATATATTAAAATTAGTCTCTTGATTTGTTGAGTATAAATTAAATAAATTGATAATATTGAATACTATAACCTATCAATTTCAAGAAACATAAGAGAATAAATGAAGCAATTAGATTCTCAAATAGAAAGTTAAATGGTTCTTTTAGTTATTTTACAAAGAGATCAAACATGTCAAAATTTGGATCTAGCATTAAAATTGTAGGATGATTATAATCTTCTTGTTAGTACCCATTACATATTAAATTTAAGTATAATAACTTGATTATTTTTTAAAAATATAAAATTTATTGGAAATTACGTTATGTTCCATTGTCATTCAAGATTGGAAATACAAGAGTTTAAAATTTTGGTGAACATGCAAGCCATCATGGTTTGCATCAAACACTCATAGTGGCAATGAAGAGTGATTATCTAAACTTAAAAATATAATTTATTCTAAAATGAAATAATCGATCCTTCAAGTTTTCATAAATAATTGGACTTCAAGTACATTTGGTTTCTTTTAAGTAATCCTCCAATCTACATACTTCAAAACTATGCATATAGATTTATGCGTTCATTATTAAGGGTAAAATATATATCAATTGTAGTATGAATTTTGATTATGTCTAAAATGCAATTAAAAATTTGGAAGCATGTATGTCTAAAATGCAATCAAAAATTTGGAAGCATGTATGTATTTAATTATAAAAGAATGTAGTGAAAGATATGATGAATCTATTACTAATATTTTTTATTTATGAAAAAAGTTGTGAATTATAGATATTTATATTTTAATCCGGATGTACTTTTTTTTATACCTTTGTAGATGTAGAGTACTTCGTAATTTTTCATCAATTTTCAGAACTTTTTTATTATTTGAGTGCCTTGTGCTCTTAATTTGATATTTTTTCTCTTAATCAATTTTTATTTATTTGTTAATGGTTGTGTTATCTAGAATTTCTAGTCCATTTTGATGACACAATTGTCAAGATTACATAAAATTCTTAAGTTTCGATAATTTGAATGCCAATGATAATATTTTATTAAGCGATATGGGAGTTGTCACTATTTCTCCTTGAGGTAATAATCCTACTTGTAAATGCAATTTAAATGCATTCATATCATGTTGAGGGTGCAATCAATGCACCTTAAATAGTTTCAAGATTTTGACATCACAAAATCCAATTATATTTGACTCAAGCTAAGGGTGCAATAAATGCTCTTAAGTAGTTTCCAGGTTTTGATATCACAAAATGGAATGCAAACATAACTTGAAACTAATTATGTTTGCAACATATATAAGCAATATATTTGAAAATAATATAATATTCAAAATGGGTTGCAATTACAAAATTTACAATAAATATACTACAAAAAACAATACAGAGTTTGAAAAAAATCAATGTTTGAAAAAACTGTTTTCAAAATCTAAGATATTTAAAACCAACTTGATTAGAGAAAGGATTTCAAAAATCATATATAAGTTAAATGAAAAAATCTTGAATTGGATTTAAAAACTCCATAAAATCTCCATTTGAAAATAAAAATCCTCCTTATCACTCTTCACAATCATGAATATTAAACATCATATGCAAAAATTAGACAAAGAGATAAATTATTAAAATAATGATGATAACCTGAGATAATTTTTTATTTGCAAATATTAAACAAAAAATAATTAATGATAAATATAACAAAATATTTTGAAACATTATTGAATGAAATACCATTCAACGTGACAGTAAAATTTTGAAATTAATAAATAATTATTTTAAATCTCAAAAAATATTTTTTTAAAAAATTAATTTGAAAAAAGATGAAAAATAAGTTATTTAAAAAAATCTGATAAAAAAAACTAAATTTTTTTATTTAAAAAAAATATAGAAATAAATTTTTTAACTTTTAAATAGGAATAATAAAAAAATTTATTCAAAAGTTAAAAAAAAGAAAATCAAAATATATTTACCAAAATTCAAAATTTTGTATTAAAGGACTGAATAATATAAAGCATTATTAACATTTATCTTCAATTGATTTATAAAAAATTCTGTTTATAGAAAAAAAAATTAATTCGAAAATAAAATAATGGGTAAAAATTAATTTTATCATTAAAAAATATATAAGATCATATTTTCCTATAAAAATGAACATTATAATTAATCATGAGGTTTCATGAATAACATATTTCAATTCATGATAAATTTTTGTTAAATCATACTTTATGAAAATATTTAATATGAAAAAGTAAATTCAAAAAGGTTTTTTTTTTAATTCAAACAATGAGTTTGAATTCAAATATTTCAAAGGTTTAATGATGAAAATGTTTTAATTTTTATTATAATATAATTTTTAAAATGAAATGAATTTTAAAATGTAAATTTTGATTTCTAAAAAATTAAATAATATCAAATGACTGATTTTATTTAACGGAGTATTTTATTTAACGGTCATTATTGATAAATGATTATTTTTTAAAAATTTAAAAAATATTTTGTTTTAATATTTTCCATAAAATTTATTATAAATCACGATTTAAACGAATAAATCAATATAATCACTATTTTCTATAGTATTAATGCTTTAAGAAAAATAAATGATGATGCTTATGTTGTATCAATTATATTCAATGAAAATATAAAAAGCATCATTCATAAAAAATATTTTTTGTGGTAAAATACTTTGGTACATGTGATTAAAATTATTAAATTTGACCAAATTATTTCAAATAATAATTTCATTTCAAAATAAAAAAGATATCAAAATTTTTATATTTTAAAAAAATTATTTAATTTTTTATAAATTATTTATTATTTATATAAATTTAATTTTATGATTAAATTTTTATATTTAAAAATTTAATAAAATAAATTTTCATAATTTATTTAGATGCATTTATTTTATTATTCTCAACATATCAATTATGACATGGAAGTCATAATTATGAGACAAATTTTCCCTGCTTGAATTTGGTTTTGAAAAAGATATCATTGCCTTAAAAATAAATCAATTTTTTTGCCACTAGATTCCAAAGATCTTTATCAAATTTAATAATGATAATAATCATCTTGTTAAATTTTGTAGGGATTTTGTTATACAAAATAACACATAATCATCCACATGTATACACTACATTTCCTTGTGACTATTGTATACTGGATTTTTTTCATGGACAATTTTATTGTTTTATAATCATATTACACATAATAGGAATATTAGAAGGGTCAATTTAATGATTTTGATGATTAGGAAACTCAATAGGTAGAGAAAACTCAGCATACCTTGTATAAGGTATCCTTGATAGGATTTATTATTTCAAATTTATTTTATTACTTTTGAAAATTTGTATTATTTTTAACATAATAAAATGATAGATTAAACAATTAATGTGATTAATATCTTATTTTTCACATAAAAAATACTACTATAGAAAAAAATTTGTTCTGATGAATGAATCAGAAAAATAAATTTTGACTTAAAAAATATTATTTACTCCTTGGAATACATATGCTTAGAGTTCATGAAAAAACATAACTGTAAATTTCTACTTGAAAAATGAGAAAGGAGAAGCAATTGTCATTCCTTTAAAAATTGTCTCCTAATATTAAAAATAATAATCATGAAAAGTCACACTACTTTGCTTCAAAAATCAAGAGTGACAATGTATTGTTAACACAAGAACACACGTTTTAAGAAAAATTTATTTTCTATCATTCCTTTTCCACCAACAAGACATGAAGAGCTAAATGAAAATTTTTTAATGCACATACTTTGATTTTTTTTTTGTAAGCTTTCATAATCACATTGGAATCTATTTGGAGAGCAATGCAACTAAGTTATCCATTGATTGTACATAATACTTTTTTTAAGTACTTTGGAAAGATCAAGAAGATATCCACTTGGTCAAACTCATCATAATATTCCCTTACAAGCTAAATTACCACGAGTTTATATGAAAATTTTAAAAATAATATACACACTTTTGACTGCAATAAATATCAATTTCAAACAACGTTATTTTTTTATTATGATTTTGGATTTACATAAAATTTTGATTACTATTAAAAATATTGTATGTCTTGTATAATGAATTAAAAAAAAAAGAAGCTGCAAGTGTATGACACAGTTTCAATAACATCACGAGTTTTATCAAAATCTTTTTTATTTAGCATGAAATGTTCAAAAAATATATTTTTTGATACTTGTTCATATTATTATTGATGTGTATAGTAATAATTGTTAAATATAAATTGCATCAATCTCAATAATGTATCAAGTTGGCATGTTAAAACCTTTACTCCTTCAACTTTTTCATAACAGTTTAACTCTTTAATATTTTATATATTTTGAGTTAAATCTCTCTGTTGATCTTGAATTTTACATCACATTATTGTCAGTAAGTTATATGTCTCATTCTTTCTTATCCATGTGATGATCTAATTCGTAATATAATATGAAAATAAAGAATGTTAGAACAATGAGTGTACTGCTAGACAAAATAACATAAACAAAAAAGAGATAATTGAAAATTATATTAAGAAGCAAAAGAAGATAAACTAAGAACCAAGAAACATCAAAATTTTATTACAGTTTCAAAAGACTAAAAATTTTGTTGGACAATCTTTTGTAGCAGCTTGCAATATTTCTAACCTTGTGCATATAAAAGTTTAAGACATTTGGAACATAACAAATAAAATTTTGGATTTTAATTTTTGGTATTAGCGACGTTCACATATACATATTGATTCTTCATATTTTGTTTTTGATTATCCATATGATCCATAGCTAGACCAAATATCGCAGGAAGTGCACATACTAGACGAATTGTAGCATACTTTGCTAGGTGAGAAGATTTCGTTGTAGTCCACACCTTTCTCTTGTGTAAAGCCCTTAGCCACCAACCTGGCTTTGAAGATCCTCTTCTCTTCATCCGCTGGATTATCCTTCAACTTGTACACCTACTTGCTATCAACCAAAGGTTGACCCTTTGGAAGCTCCACTAGCTCCCAAGTCTTGTTCTCAACAAGCAATTTCATCTCACGCTCCATAGCAATGTCCCACTCAAGCTTATTGATAGAGGCTTGAGCTTCTCTATATGAACAAGGTTGTCCTTCTTCCAAGATCAACGTATTGTCATCATCATTCTCAAATTCAATATCATGATCCATAAGAATAGATGAATCTGCCCATGTTCCATACCTTTCTGGAGCTCTATTAATCCGATTTGATGATCTCCTAGTAGATGGTCCTACTTGATCTCCATCGTTTCGTGTTGTGTCTTGAGGCTCAACAATGACAACTTGCTCCTCCAATTTCTGTTGTTCAGGAATTTGCTCCATCTGTTATGGAGCTTCTCCTTGTGGCGCATCATTAAACCCATAATGATCAATCTCCCCCTCAACAACATCCGTGAGTGGAGATTTTTCCTTGTCAGTACAGGGAACCTGAGAGATGTCCCCCTCTTTCAATGATCTTGGCTCATCGAAAGAAACATCTCTACTGACAATCACCTTATAAGCTACACGATCCCATAGCCTATAACCTTTCACACCACTTGCATATTCAAGAAAACGACACTTCTTGGATGTAGGATCCAACTTGGTCCTATTCTCCTTCGGTATGAGAGGATAAGCCGTACAACCAAAAATTCTCAAATGACTATAATCAGCCCTCCGTTTGTGCTTCAATTCAAACGGTGTCAAGAAATTGATTGCACTTGAAGGACACAGATTTATCAAATACACTGCGATATTTATAGCTTCAGCCAAGAATTCATATGCTAAACCAGATTGGCTCAACATACTACGCACCTTCTCCAATACTATTTGGTTGAGCCTCTCAGAAACAGGATTTTATTGCGGAGTATAAACCGTGGTGAGATGACGAGTGATCTCTTCCTCTTTGCAGTAACTTCTAAACTCCTCAGAAGTTTACTCCCCGCCATTATCCAAACGTAGATATCTCACCTTGTGACTAGTCTGAGTCTTAACTTGGGCTCTCCAACTTTTGAAAGTTCTGAAGACATCAGACTTTTGTGTGAGAAAATAGACTCACACAAATCTTGAGTAATCGTCAATAAAGGATACATAGTACCACTTCCCAGAATGTGAGGCTTTAGGAGACGGTCCCCACACGTCATTATATACATACTCAAGTAACTCTTTGGAACTATGAGTCCCAACACCAAAGGATTTTCTATGTTGCTTGCCCATAACACAATGCTCACAAAATTCCATGTCAACTTTATCTAAACCAGGTAACAAGCCCTTATCTCGAAGGAAGGTCAAGTATCCGTTACTCATGTGTCCCATTCTAGAATGCCAAACATGAGCCATCTCAAGTGAGAACTGGTAAGATTGACTTCACCACAAATGGTATTGCACTCTAGCACATACAGATTTCTATGCTTGTGTACTCTTAAGATACTCTTATCACCTATTCTCACCTCAAATACTCCTTGTTTAGAACTCCACTCAAGGCTTTTTGAATCTAACATTCCAAGAGATATAAGATTCTTTCTCATTTCAGGTATAAACTTGACGTGAGTCAACGTACGTTTGACTCCATCAAACATGTGAATATAGATACATCCAACACCTTCAATTCTACAGGGTTGATCATTTCTCATAAGAACTAAACCATTTGATACTGAGAAAGTATGAAAAAACTCTCTAATCAAACAAATGTGATAAAAACAAACACTATCCATATTTCCAGAATCCATATTTCACCAACGCCCTTTGATGAGTTGCATAGGGCATACCTCTGGCTTCATAGGCCATCTTCGAGCAAGTCATCCTCTTCATCAAAATCTTGAGTCTCATTGGACAAAAGAGCATCATTAGCCTTGGTCTTCACACGACAGTCCTTCTTAAAGTGACCACTCTTGCCACATTTCCAACATACCACCGTCTTTCTGTCTTGGGATTTACCTCTAGACATGGATCTAACTCTAGATCCAACGTTCTTTCCATCCTTCTCATTCCTTGATTGTGACCGTCTACGGGTCACATTCAGTGCCGTACTAGATAAAGAGGATGGAGTAGAGGGCATCATCATCTTCTGCTGCAGGTCATCAACCAATAGAGCACTTAGAACCTTATTGTAAGTGATCGTTTGTCTATCACGATGGAGCAATACTCGTGACAATGACTAATATGAAGCATGTAATGAACTTAATAGATGAAGGACCTTCCTCTCATCAGTTATCTACTCTCCCAGATTCTGAAAATCAATAACAAGATCATCAAAGACATCAATGTGATCTTGTATCTTCGTGCCTAAATCTTTCATCTTGAAGCTCATTAGCTTCAAGGAGGTGTACAACATCTTTGATAACTCTTTGCGATGAAACCATCGCTGAAGAGCCTCAAACAATAAAGTACAATTGTCATACTCATTAACTTGCTTCAGAACTGAAGGTTGTAGATGGAATATAACAATACTCATTGCTTGCTACTGAAGGTCCTTCCAATTTTCATCATTGAATGTAGAGGGTTTAGGCCTCAATGACTTGCCCAAACCGGAAGCCTTCAACTTGCCTTTGACTTGCCTCTCCCACATAAGATAATCACCACGTTCATCATATTTGACAATGTCAAATCCGGCTCTTCCTGTCTTCATGACTGCCATCTCGCTCTGTCTAGCCCTTGAACTCATCCCTTGTGTCGTTTGGTCATCAAATGGAACCTCCAAACTTGACTTCTTCGTACTCATATGAAAAAAAAGAAATTTACCCTAGGTAAAAATCCCTAAACCACAAGGGATACTGCTGCTCTTGAGCCCTCAAGAACACCATCCCACCTCCAATCTACTCCGACGCAAACGCAGCAGAGGCAGAAAAATAGATGAGAAGAAGAAACGCACTCTCAACCAAGAATCAGTGCCCGCTCACCGAGACACATGAAAAAGGTCACACCGCTCTCCGCTATACTCATGACCCAGCCTCGAGCCTGGAAGGGGAGGAACCCATCTCTATCCCAGCAAAAAACCTTCGTCGCATGCACACCTGAAGCTAACAGCCTCTCTATGCCCAAATTCGAAGCACGGTCTCACACATGCCTCACTGCCAACCCATATGCGCAACCGGAGGCGATGTTATCTTGGAGACCGTCACTGGAGGCACATGAAATTGGACTTTATAATAGGCCCCCATGCAAAAAGACACCTCGACTTGTGCTCAGCCATCCTCATCATCTTCACATTAGAAATCTCAACTTGGTTGATTGCCCCTGAGGAGCTCTTTAATGGCATGTTTCAGAGCTAATTTGAGAACGAACACCAATAGCTCACAAAATTCAATCTATCGAAACGAAAAGAAACAACCGACTTCTAAGTGCCTTCACGCAAATACCTCATGTTGAGATGCAAGGGTGATGCAAAGGCTCGACATCTAAGAGGCTCAAAACTCAACGCAATCCAATATTTCAGGAAGTATGACTTCTATTTCTCGTGCGAGAAAAAGGCCATCCGTCTATAAAACTATATATATAAAACTACAATCGCTTCTCGGTTCAACATTCTGCATTGTACATTCTATACATGAGCTGTTCAAGATTTACAAGCCCTTGCCACATGAATATGGTCACACGCCTGACCAGTCAAAACTAGCTAATTCACTTTGTGAAATAGACCTCTTCACTTCAGACTGCAAACCCCTCCATCACTTGTACTTATCCATGATTTTGCGTGCCTCTTCCATAGCCTTGTATGTGCTTTTAGGTTTACCAGAACCCTTATCAAGAGTGCCCCCAGAAGAACTGGGGCAGTCTTGTTAAGTAAAGAAACCCAATGTAACTTAGCCCTCCGACTGCTTGTGACACATAGACATGCATGTACGAACGTAGCGCTAACCTGATTCATGACTCAATTAGACTACCAAGCGACCGACCTCAAATTCAACTTCCACTTCTAGTTCCAAAACTGCTGCCGTCTTGGGCTTGAATCACCATCGTCTTGCCAAACTCCTCACAGCCTGCCCGAATCGAACCGAATCTGGACCCAAAAGGATCAGGCGACTTCGGCCGTTATGATGCTGTAGGCCGCAGATTTGGCAGAATGTTAACACGAGAGCCAAAATTGCACCCAGACTGGAGAACTTAGCAAGCATTCGTTTTCCCCTCGTGATCTCACAAAATCCCTTGAGGGAACTCAAGGCAAAACTGACCGCTCTGTTACCACTTCTGTTCATACATCGACGATGAATGCACAAATAAACTTCTGAATCAAGAAGTACAGAAAGATCGGAGAGAATTCGGAACGGAAATTCTCAATTTTTCCCTTGAACAAAAGTCGCAATCCAAACTTCTCGACAACCGACTAGTACTGGATCAGTCCCAGTCCACTTCAGTCCAGAGCTCCAAAGCTGAGGTTTTCGCTTTTGTCTTCCTTCTCTCACTCGTTGTCTGTGACGTGAGTTAGCTCAAGTCCAAATCCATCCCCTCCGCATACAGCAATGGTCCTGCTCTGATACCAATTGTAGGTCCGAAACAGCAATACATGGAGAAACACATATGCAATCAAAGGTCTTCATAGGAAATACGTGGTTCACCTCAGTGAGGCTACGTCCACGGAACACAAAGAGTCACTTTACTGAATAACCCTAATTGTGTCACAGAGAGCTTCTGCCAGCCCTCTTATATAGTAGTACCAGCCCTAGCCCTAGTCTAACTAAATATAGTCAAACTAACCAAAGTGACTCAAGACCTGAGTTAACTCCTAACACATTTCATATTATATCTTAGATTTTAAGGAGGAAGCAATGTACTGGATAAAAAAAGTAGCATACATAAAATTTATCATTTTTAAATAAGAGTACATTGGAAATGCTAATGGAACATGTCAATTGGCATGATTTGAACAAATACTAGCCAATATGGATTTGTCATTATCCAACTCAGTAATTTAATATGGTGATAATATAGATTATATTCATTTGATTAGTAATCTTGTACTTGATGGTAGAACTTATCATCTTGAGGTGGATTTTCATTTTATTTGTAGAAAAGTTCTTGCAGATAAAATACATTTCTTATAAAAAAAATGAACATCAAATTGTTCATGTGTTTTCGAATACCTTGTCTTAGAATAAATTTCATTATTTTAGATTTAATCTAAATAACAGAATTTAGTCAATAGCATTGAAAATATTTATATCAAGCTTCATAAAGTATGAGCTTGAGAAGACACTGCTAATATACTTGTTATATATAATTTCACTTAATTAGTATAAGTCTCATCTATCTTGGCAATAAGACACATAGCAAAATTAAAATCTTTTGCATCTTTATGATTATTGTACTATTCTTGTTGTTCTCTTTTGATTTTATTTTTACATAAGAGTAGTTTAGTCTACGGAGCATCTTTAAGATTGGTAGATCATGATAAGATTCAAATATTTTGGGTTGGTGTTGTTCTTTCTTGATTTTCAGTTTTCATCAGAATGCTTTTGTTCCTATAACATCTTTAAGATTAGTATGTCATTCTAATATTCATATATGTTAGATTGGATTCCTCTTTCTTGATTTTGACTTTCACAGTAGGGTGCTTTAGTCCCTATAGCGCCTTTAAGTTTACTATATCATTCTAAGATTCATATTTTTTAGATTGAGGTTGTTTATTTTGAATTTTAACTTCTTTATCATACTGGTTTAGTCCCTATAGCACATTTAAGATTGTAAATTCAATCTTAATTTCAAATGATTTAGGTTGGAGGTAGTCATTTGTAATTTTTTGTTTTACATCAAAGTGCTACACAAAGAGCTTACATGTCTCTATGTCTCTTGGGTTTATATTGTTCTGATTTTGTAACAAAATCCATATTCGCAAATACTTAATATGATGAATGTGAGTTGTTAGATTGTAGTACTTTAATATAATATATATTTTACTCATTTGATTTATTTTTAAAAATAAACAAAATTATTGTTTGAAATGAATAAATATTTTTTAAAAATTAATATTTGATTAATATAAATAAATATAATTCAATGAATAAAATTAAAAAGTTATTTTGAAATATTTAGACAATTGGCTAGCATGATTGAGACATTTTTCATGAAACATGTTTGAAATTTTAACATGTAATAGTTTAATATTTAATATCAGTATTGTGTAAAGACCTAGATTGGGATTATTTTATTTTAATTAAAAAATTTGAGATTTCATATCCATATATAAAGTTTTAGCAACTAAATAAATTTTTTATTAGATAATTGATCAATAGATACACTATGTTCAACATGTTTAAAAATTCAATGAGGAGCATTGATTGCTTCCATATACATATATTTATTTATTTATTTATATCTTTATTTATTTATTTAGTTGAGAATGTGTTCATGCACATATGTATTAGTATATTTATACATGCAAGAATGTGAGAATATGACATCCAACACAATTTTATCAATACTTAGTCATAATCCTAATATGTGAAATGAAAAATGAATTTGAACATCTTATAAATTTAAATAATTCAGTTTTATGCAAGCGAAATGTTTTTATTTTAAATCTAAAATTTAAATTTTAAAATCAAAACATAGAATATTATTCATGATCTAACATATAAAATTATTCATTATTTGACTGAACAATAATATTGAATATTCTGGACATATGATGCATACAATAAATTTTGAAATGTTTAATTATAATTTTTTATCAGTAAATATGTCTTATATTATTTATAATAATAAAGAATTTAGATATATATTGGTTTTTAAATGAATAAAAAACAAATTTTTTTTAATCTATCAAAGGCCACTAAATTTAACTTATAATTTTATTTCATATTCAATCAAATATTATTGAAAACTAGGGAGGTAGTTGTGATATATTAGAAGTAATAGTACCTAGCCTAGCCCCTACTACCCACTTGTTTCATCCTCGTACTTGATAGGGTATTCGGGTCCTTTCTGCTATATTCCTCACTACTTACTATTTTTAAATGCAAGTGCCATCCAATCTGCAATTTGATTTCGAACGCTCTTCATTTCAGTTCATGTGAACTCTCTAAGTGAAAAGCACGAAGAAAACATGGATACTTCAATTTCTAATTAAATAAAATTCTACCGGAGAAATACTACGAGGGGTTGGTGCTTTGAGATAAGTTCCGATACATCACGTTTCATGTTAAGCAGACTGTCACAACGTGTCTAGCATGAGAGACACAGTTAACCTGAATTCAAATATCCGAAATGGATGATGACGAAATTGAAAATTTGGATCGTTGAAGATGCGTTTAGAAGCGAATGAAAACCAGCGTATATTCTTATTTGAAGTATCTAACTCTATGTTAGAAAATTTTAAATGAAATGAAAACAATCATATATTATATCACGTATCTTCCAGACATGATTGCTGGGCTTATCAGCGTTTGGATGCTGAGAATCTCATCAAACTCAATCTTTTCACTCCCACGCGGTATAAAAAGCCTCGCTGGACTCAGAAAGTTATGTCTATCCTCTAACAAGCTAGTCCATATTCCGTCTCAGATCGGAAATCTTAGCAATCTAAATATACAGTATTGGAGTCAGGTGAGAAAAATATTACTTCCCTTCCGGAATCTGTGAGAAACCTTATTAATCTACAAGTTATTGATCTGAGCGACCACAATATATTTAAATTCTCAGTTGAAATTGGAGAACGTATCAATCTTTGCGATCTACGAATTAACATATTCTGGCCCAGTCCAGCTACCGAGGTGAACTCTCGCAAAGTAAAGTTGATGCATAAATCTTGCATATGTTCTAGTTCTGAATTATCGTCCCAAAAACGTGTTCCTATTCTGGATGCTTATATCTCGTGACATATAAGGAGTAGCTTCTCTAGTTCAGATATGTAGTAGAGATAATAATCAAACATAAAACTCAAATCCTGTCTCAGAACTCAAGCATGCTTTTTGTAGAGACATAAATCTTGTGATTTGTATTGCAACACGTCGGACTCCTCAGTTTTCTTACAGATCAAGGAACTTAAATAGCAAAACTGTGTATTGTATATGCGTTGACACTGCATCTTTATTTTCATTCTGCAGGACATAGTGGTGATGCCGTCAATCTCCAGCAGAGCTTGAAGAGGCTCAATCAAGATCTGTCAGATGCTTCAAGAGGTCAACTTCAAGGTTTGGAGTCACCACCAGCGAAAGTCGAGAGTCTCTGCAGCACGGTCCAAGGCGGAGAAGGATCTTCTTTCCAGTCAGGGCGACTGAACAAATCCCCTTTCTGTATAGATGTCCAAGCCATTTGGCGAGATGCAGGCCATTTCAAAGAATTTTCGGCCACGTCTTTTGAAAATTCCTTGCAAGGAATATTCAAAAAACATGGAACGACATGTACAAGCTCCAGAGATGTGGAATTTCTTAATAGTGCACAAAGGGTTTGGAACGTGAAACATGTCTTGATCTCTTCTGCAGAAAACACGTCTCCGAAAGCGGCAGTTGAGAAGTTTTCTGGAGTAAAATTATTTCCAAGACTAGCCACAGAGGAGCACATTTCAGTACAACCGGAGTCTTCTCTGTCTTTACCAAGAAACAGACTGCGTGGTCTACTGTCCAAAGTTCTCACCTCGATGTCCAGTGGAAAGAGATCCGTGGATGGGAAATCACAATCTACAGGACATTCTGGACTGAAACTACTACTGGCTGGCCATTCAAAAGAACGAGCAAAAGAACGAGGAAGGGTGTATAATGATTCACAAGGAGGTATGCATCCTGGATTACAGCTCCTCCCTCGAATATTTCACAGTGAGAACGATGACGATGAGCCACCCAATTGTTCACTTTCAGAAAAGAAATGTGCATCAGAGATTATACTTCCTTGTCATCAAACTTCTTCGGGAGGTAACGAGAAAACCGACAAATCGGAATTATCTCAACTGCCACAGCAGCCAAAAAGACTTCCCTGTCTAATGGGGGAAGGCGTTGCAGATACACCAGAGTGTTCTTTAAGGCCAGGAAAGAAATTAGTTGATACGCAACTGCCACAGCAGCCAAAGGGACTTCCTTCTTTAATGGGAGAAGGCATTGCAGATACACCAGAGTGTTCTTTAAGGCCAGGGAAGGAAATGGTTGATCGGCAACTGCCACAGGAGCCAAAGAAACTTCCATCTCTAATGGGAGAAGGCGTTGCAGATACGCCAGAGTGTTCTCCAAGTCCAGGGAAGGAATTTGTTGAAAGGCAACTGCCACAGCAGCCAAAGGGACTTCCTTCTTTAATGAGAGAAGGCGTTGCAGATGCACCAGAGTGTTCTTTAAGGCCAGGGAAGGAATTGGTTTATAGGCATCTGCCACAGCAGCCAAAAAGACTTTCTTCTCTAATCGGGAAAGGCATTGCAAATATACCAGAGTATTCTTCAAGGCCAGGGAAAGAATCTGTTCATAGGAAACCGCCACAGCAGCCAAAGCGACTTCCTTCTCTAATGGGGGAAGGCGTTGCAGATACACCAGAGTTTTCTTTCAGGTCGCGGAAGGAATTTGTTGATAGGAAACTGCCACAGCAGTCAAAGAAACTTCCTTCTCTAATAGGAGAAGCCGTTGCAGATACACCAGAGTGTTCTTCAAGTCCAGCGAAGGAATTTGTTGATAGGCAACTGCCACAGACGCCAGAGGGACTTCCTTCTCTAACGGGGAAAGGCATTGGAGATACGCCAGAGTGTTCTTCAAGTCCAGGGACCGAATTTGTTGATAGGCAACTGCCACAGGAGCCAAAGCGACTTCTTTCTCTAACGGAGAAAGGCGTTGCAGATACACCTGAGTGTTCTTTAAGGCCAGGGAAGGAGTTTGTTGATAGGCAAGTGCCACAGCAGCGAAAGAGTCTTCCTTGTCGAATTGGGGAAGGCGTTGCAGATGCACCAGAGTGTTCTCTAAGGCCATGGAAGGAGTTTGTTGATAGGCAACTGCCACAGCAGCCAAAGCGACTTCTTTCTCTAACGGAGAAAGGCGTTGCAGATACACCTGAGTGTTCTTTAAGGCCAGGAAATGAATTTGTTGATAGGCAACTGCCACAGCAGCCAAAGAGACTTCCCTTCCTAATGGAGAAAGGCGTTGCAGATAAACCAGAGTTGTCTTTAAGGCCAGGGAAGGAATTTGTTGAAAGAAAACTGTCACAGCAGCGAAAGAGACTTCCTTCTCCAATGAGGAAAGGCGTTGCAGATACACCACAGTTTTCTTTAAGGCTAGGGAAGGAATTTGTTGATAGGCACCTGCCACAGAAGCCAAAGAGACTTCGCTCTCGAATGGGGAAAGCCGTTGCAGATACACCACAGACTTCTTTAACGTCAGAGAAGGAATTTGTCGATAGAAAACTGCCACAGCAGCGAAAGAAACTTCCCTCTTTAATGGGGAAAGCCGTCGCAGATGCACCAGAGTCTTCTTCAAGGACAGGAAAGGAAATTGTTGATAGAAAACCAGTATCTTTCATAGCAGCTGGAGAAGCAGAGTGTTTTCAAACTGCAGGGGAACACAATTGGACGAGCAAACAAAGTCCAGTCTTCGGAGCAGCAAGAAAGAAAGCCGATGGAGCAGAACAGTTTTCTCCACGAGCAAGGACGAGCTTTTCTAAAAGAAAATTACTTTCTGCTGAGGTAAAACCCTCCCCTGCTGCAAAACAATTGAAGTCCTTGCAATCGTCAGGAGAGAGATATTATGAGGTGAGGCTTGTCTCTGGAACGTCAAGTCAAAACATCGGTACTGCAGAAGAAGCCAACTCTCTTCGAGCAGGGACGGCAACTTGTAGAAGGGAACTTGACCCTCAGACAGAGTCTTTTCAATCGCCAAAGAGGGTCATTGGTGAAGGAAAGAGAGTCTCTGGATGTTCAGTTGGAGGGAGTGGGATTCCAAAAAAAACCAGAGTTTTCCCAGTTGACTAAATTTGCTCCAGGAAAGGTAGTCACTGACGAATCAGCAAAAAAGAAAAGCACGGCAGAAAAACCACAATCGTCTCCGCTAACAGGGAGCGGTATCTGTGGGTTCTCAGATAGAGAGAGGGCCACTGCAGAAAATCCACACTCCTCTCCATCGGCAGGGAATAAGCTCTCTGAAGAAAAGGGTGCTTCAGAAATAACAGCAGGAGAGCAAAGACTTTCAGAACCATTCCAGTCTTCAGTGGAGAAGGTTTCCTCTTGTACCACATCAAGTGTAGTAGGAGAGGGAACCTTGGAGACCATCAAAGTCCACTCCAAATCACGACGACGGAGACCTTCTCGCAGAAAACGACTAGGATCATCAAATCTGCAAAAGAATTCAGATTCTTTCGAACTTGGAGAATCACCAAGGAAGTTACCCAACTAGAGAAGGGTGGATGTCAGCTAAAGCAGATGATGGGAAGACGCATCCAACTCCTCGGGAAGAAACAAATAGCACAGCGTTTGAAGGGCAGAAATAGAAAGGGGGCAGCTGACACGCCCTCCCCACAGAAGGCGCTTTGTGCTAGGTGATAACCGAGAGTGATCTAGGCTTTAGCTGTTTTCATTTGAATTTGTTTTCATTGGGCCTAGCCCCATGTTACTGGTTTGGTTCCATCCTTGTACGATTTGATGGGGTCTTCCCATCCCTTTTGTTATTATACTTTGTCCGCGTTTTCATTTGAATACTCAAGGGGAAACAAGATATAGCCTGACTTTAGATGAAGGTTAGATTTTGCTTAAGGATAACACTTGTTAATACTTTGTGTCCTGAGCAGAATTACGACTCAATGTACAGGGAGAGATTCCGATCAATGTCAGGGCAAGGCATGATTGGTCGGTAGTAGGTCAAATAATCACCTGTTGTAGGAATGCTCACCGATTTGACGTACAGTCGACTCTCTCTACGTGCAACACGTCGGGAGTAGCCTCCCTTGTTCCACTTACTAAGGTTGTGCAATTATCTAAGACTCCGATAAGTGCAATGGACTTAGAAATTGCACTTATCGAGAGTTCAATACTTGTATTTATCTACAAATTTTGATGGTGCAATTTGGCCTAACAAGCCCACTTAAGGTGGGGTAACCAGGGTTAGCCACGTCGACAGACACTAAGCATTTTAGACTTCACACGTGCAAACGCATGCACATGCTTTTAGAATGTTGTCTGTGGTGACATCGGGTCTGTGTATTTTTTAAGGGAGTAACACCGAAGCTCACATTTATAGAGGGAAAAGAGGATATTGCACCCACAGAGGTTGCAATAAGCGAAAGTCCAGTGCACTATGTTTTTGCTAGCACCGCTCGCACCTTGATGCT
This sequence comes from Marchantia paleacea, assembly GCA_014180765.2. Lineage (NCBI taxonomy): Eukaryota > Viridiplantae > Streptophyta > Marchantiopsida > Marchantiales > Marchantiaceae > Marchantia > Marchantia paleacea. Next base: position 113,219 of record MUAA02000048.1, read on the forward strand.
CCGTGCACCTCCGCCATAACTACAGCGAGTGGTAATAAAGCATAAACATAAAAGAGGAGATGCTCCATAAACAGAATTTACTGACTTTTTTCTTTCGTTACCAGTAAATTTACTCTGCTTCCACGTTCCTAGGAGTTCATATTTTCCATGTGGATGTGGTCACCGAACATGTTTATATTTCACATAAATCAGATCACTATGTGGCATCTCACTGTTGTTCCTTCATGCCTGTGCGCTCTGTGTGGACCTGCAAGAATCTTATTTTTCCGTGGAGTTTGAGAAAACAGATCTGCAAAACTTTTGAAGACTACCTTCGCGAGACAATCCGTAGACTGTCTCGACAGTTTAACATCTTGGAGACAATCGCGTGACTGTCGAGAACAATACATTGAGATCAAACTGTCAGAATAGGCCTGCCAAATTCAGTCCATATTAATGACATGATCCAATCTCAATTCTCTCACGGGCCCACCCCTGCTCCCAAAAGATTTCTTTTGAAAGGTAACTGTGCTGGACCTGGAGTCTCATAGTCAGCAGAAAGCAAAGTCAAGTGGATTCTACTTAATATCGTATGATACAGTAAAGAATTTTCATGAGTACAAACTCATCATTTTTGTTTTTGTTATTTCACAAACTCGTCAACCTCTTTTACAGCCCAGAACTCTACAATGGTAAACTGTTGGACCGGAGGTGGCCTCGTGACAAGGTCATGAGTCGTATACAGAAGTATCATTTACATGAGGTTGAGTATTTCGATTCGTTGCTCTTTAGCAAGCGTCAGTAATTGCACCGGGATCGAGTGCACCGATGCTGGCAATAGATTCCGGTAATCTTCGGGAACCTTGCAAAAGTTTCCTGGACTGACTGACATAATGTCATGGGAAAAGCGCTTGCGTGCGCGATGCAGTTTCGGCACATTCCTCCGATTGCAGTTATTGCGGTTCTTTTAAATCTACAACAAAAGTCATTCCACTTGTACTGCGAGTTCTTACGATGTGTATTCTACACCTTTTCGAGCTCTATCGCTGACGATCATCAGCATGAAGTAGAGTGAAATCAATCAGACTGTCCCAAGTTTGTAAATGTTGTAAGAGCACTGACTTGTGGTGCATCTCCCCCTCGTGTTATATGCTCCAGTCTCAAAATGTCAGCGGGATCCGTTCAATCTTCCATTTGTAACGTTCAGATGAGACGACCTTTCTCGGGCCGGCCTGACGGTTTGATCTGTCAGAGAGGACGAAGAAGAAAAAGATCATCTGTGGCAAGCGGGGACTGTTACTTGAAAGCTGCTGCTTTTATCCGATTCTTGAGAGTTGGAGTAGACCAACGACATTGAATCAGATGCACAGCACTTTACAGTTTCCGAAATACCGCTCGCTAAAATACATTCAAAGTTTGAGAGTCTCCAGACGAATAGTTTCTAGTTTCTAGTTTCTACTACTTATCAATCGCATTCTCTCCGTAAAGAGTATATGACAAGGCTAGCTCCGGTGGATGTGGTTTTGATATGACCTCGAAAGGCGTGGTCCTCTGTGGGAGAAGTCAGGGTATAACAATACACTGTCCGTAGACCCGAGAATCGTCAATGGGACGTAGGGTACTGGCACAGGAGAGTGGCAGTCCGTCAGCTTCCTTATGAGATCCAACGTGTTCGCGGCGCTGCTTGATAACTTTGTTCCTGGGGATTCGAAAGCTCGCTGCTGCTGAACCTCCCTGTAAACTCAATCTTTAGGACGTCGTTCGCATTCGACAACGATCTTTGTATATACGGTCATGCGCAGTTGGACTGTACATTGATGACGCTGAGAGGTCTGAAAAGGCCATTTCTCTCGGAGTGAGTGGATGGTTATTAGCACATTAATATCTTGCTTCCGGCAGAGAAAGTTCAGCCAGAGTTATGGTTTTTAGTTTGAAATTAATACCTCTTAATCACTGGTCTATCTCCGTCTTGGTGGTTCTCATGCTTAAAACCTCTCATTCTAATGAATTGCTAAGTTTAGACCAACTTTCTGGAATTCATGTATCCTGGCAGCAGAAAAAAAGGAGAAAACCCCGGTCGACAAGATTTATGAAGTCTGTCGAGGAAGTGAATGCTATGCTCGGATGGAATGTTTCACAGCGGTAGTTCTCAGCTAATGTGGATGTGATAGAGTTTGGAGCATAGTTTTCGTCAACCTGCTTCCACTTCTCGAAAATGTTCAAACCCATCATAAGGATGTGGCTGTGGGTGGTTTATCAATATGGATGGTCCTCCGTACTTCCGTTCTGCTTTCATATCTCTTTCTTGGTTATCAGCTGCTTCATACCATCTGACACAAGCTTCAAACGTCCACTCTGTTGTCAGGCTTCAGAAAGTATCGATTGTAAGAGTTCAGATCCTTATAAGGATCTCAATACGGAAGTGAATTGGGTTCCTGACAAAAGTTTTATAAGTAGAGGACAAAACGCGGATCTTATGTCTATCTATGCAGGACTCAATTGGCCAGCAATCACAGCTACGATCTCTCAGGATGTGGACGTCATGAAGCGTATACATTATTAAGCTGTAATATGATAAACAAGTTGGTATTCTCCAAATTCTAAAATTAAAACACTGATTACTGTGAATAAGAAAAAATAAATTTGATGAATAAATTTTAAAAAAATTACTGCAGATAATGAAATAAATTTAGAGTTCAATTTTCTGAAATTTTAAATGAATCAATCAAAAGAAATGACCAAAATGATACAAATTCAAGTCACATGACTTTTTTCCTTAAACGAAATTCTTTACTTTGAGTTTTCCAGAAAATTTTTTTTATCAATTATTCAGAAGAGAAAATAAGCTGCTTATTAGAAAGTAAGTCTCATATATATATATATAAACCTCTTTTCCAGATTTAATGTCATTATATATTTTACTTTTCACGTGTGATTAAAAAAATATATCTATTTATAATATTAAACTCGTTATGAGATAACCAGAAAATTATGAAAATTCATCATATCTTTTGCTCATCAAGATCAAAGGAAAAATGAAATATAATGAATAAAAGTAACATATAATCTAATATCAGTTTCATACATATGATACAAACATAAATGAAATTATCATTAAATATCATTAAATCATTAAAAATCATTAAATCTGTTAAGCTTGATTCTACTACAAATTGAATCCACAATAAGATGACTTCTCTATAAGTGACATAGTTTTGCATAGCCTGCAGATTTCTATGTAAAAGCCAGGAAAAACAATTTGTATGATATCAGTCCACTAAATATATTATATTGCATAGAAGAATGAGGTCATTGACGAGTATAAACTTTCTTCTAAGCATGCTTATTGACTATGTTTTGTGCAACTTTAGTTTGGTTGATACTGAATGATATGTTGACTTACATATATATCACACATCCAGTTTTTTTTGTAGTAAGTGTGTCGTGCACATACATATCGCATCACAACATACATCCTTCTCACATCAAACATCACATTACATAGATCTCATTCATCAACACAAGTGTACCACAATAATCTTTTCTACTCTCAAAACATCCATAACGACACTCCGCTTATATCAATAACATAAAAGAAAGATTACAGTTGAACCAACCCCACTTTATGCTTTAAAGACTCTAGGTTCAAGCACTAGCTACTCTCCACCATAACCACACTCTCAAAAGTTTAACTTCAAAAACTGCACCCGAAGGAGCACTATTTCGAACTCTACCCATTGAGCCCTAGGTCTCCTAACGGCGTTATCGGCCCTTACGATAGTTATAGTTTAAATAGGGCTAACTGCACAATAGGCTCTAATTATTGTATTTTCTCTTGCTTACACGCACCTACCTAGTACATATCGCGCTAACTGTACAATTGACTCTAATTGATGTATCTGCTTCTGCTTGCACGCACCTACCTATCTAGGGATGCCGTTACATAAGTTGGACAGTTGTCGTGCACATACATATTGCATCACAATATACATTGCTTTCACATCAAATATCAAACTACATAGATTGTCATACACCAACACAAGCGTATCACAATCGCCCCCTAACTTGTTAGAAGTTAACTCAAATCTTGATTAACTCTAGTTAGTTTGACTATAGTTAGTTAGACTATGACTGGTATTACTATATAAGAGGGCTGGTAGAAGCCCTATAGGACATAATTAGGGTTATTCAGTAAAGTCACTCTATGTTTCATGGACATAGCCTCAATGAGGTGAACCACATATTTTCTTGTGTCAACTCTTGATCGCATGCATTTTCTCTTGTGAATTCTTGTTTCGGACCGACATAACTTGCAGTTAGCTCCCTCTAACACCAAGTAACCATCTAGTCCATAACATGATATGACCTTTGTGGGGCTAAAATTAATAGGCTGGATGCTACAATGCCCCATCGTTAGTCACCTATCTACAATCCATATCATATTACAGTCAAACCAACTTGCATGGTAATCGTATTTAGCCATTACCATGGAAGTCATCAGATTGTAAGAAAAAAGAGTGATAATCATTGTGAGTTGTCCTCACTACTTCTATGTAATGCAATTTTTTTTTTACAAACGGACACCGTTTGAAACTTCTGCATGACTTTGAAGATCTTCAAATCCAATTTGAGACACCTAAGCCTCAAAATTTCACAATTCTGACACTTCCACTCTTGTGTCTAACATCTCTGCCGCTACTCAAGATACTTTACATCTTCAATGATGCCACCAAATTTTTAATCAAACGCACACTATATGATAATACCGCGCTTATTTTCAACCCGAAAACTTTGAAACACTAAATCTTGGATTTCGAGCACTTCTTTCCAAAATCTTTTTTCTGCCAATCTCAACTTAGAACCCCAAGGTATCAATGAATATCTACACACTTTCATCCCCTAAAAATCTCAATTCAGATTTAAGCATAAATAAAAAATATATGAATTTAAAATTGATCATCCCAACTTCAAATCGACTCTACTTTTAGATCAGCACCATGACCTTCAATCCATCAATGTCCTCCACACTCTATAGAGAACAGATTTAAGCTAATATCGATCAAAACTCACCAAAGCATCTTCATTGCTCCAAGATTTTATAATTCTCACCACAAAATCTAATTTGAGTTTTCGAAATAATATTTTCTACTTTGAAACTCGTAAAATTGTATAACTCTAAAAACTTCCACAAGGACACTCCACTCATAACCATAGCATAAAAGAGAGATTACAGTTGAGCCAAACTCACTTTGTGATTCAAAAATTCCAAGTTCCCACATTACATACTCTCCACCATAGCCACAATCTCAAAGGTTCAATTTTGAAAACTGCACCCTAAGGAGACTTAATTCGAACTCTAACCATTGAGCCCTAGGTCTACTAATGGAGCTGTAGATCCTAATGATAATTTTAGTACGAATGGCCCTAACTGCACAATTGGCTTTATTTATTGTATCTGCTCCTCCATGTACACATCCACCTAACTAGGGATGTCATTATATAAATCGTGACAAGTGGCAAAGTTGTTTAAAGTTAGTTTTGATGTGGTTGAGTCCATAGTTCATTCATGATATGAACAAGCAAATATCTTGTATTCAAGCATACTTTGACGTTATTTACTAACTTAACTTGATACTATAAAAGCTTCTTACCAGATTTTACTTTGTATATGAAACTTTGTATATTTCATATACAAAGTAAAAGAAACAAATATATATAAATTAATTAATAATTTTTTTATAAAAATAAAAATTACAGATGTTCCGTACCTGATCATATCGAGTTATCACCCACACATTTTCAAAAGATTCCTTCTTCGGCGGGTGCCATCTCATAACAGTTTCTTCCAGCTGCATACCAATGTGTGTTGACCTCCCCTAATTTTTCTTCACCTTGAAAATTATAGTTTGTGTAAAAAAGAAATATTTTTCGAATCGAGAGAATGAGGAGGATATTAAATGTAGAAGGTTATATTATAACTTGGAACAAAATTTGGAAATTTAAAGTGAGAATGTAGGTTTGACAAACAGATGATAAAACACAGCACTGATTGTATTGTTTGGACAGTGTAAAAAAGTGTACGAAAAAATAAAAAATTTAAATAAAAAAAATTTTTGTATCTTATTTATTTATTTATTTTTGGTATTACTGGAAGAAATGAACGAAAAATTATAAAAGTTCAAATAATCGGGAAAATATGGTTGAAAAATATACAAAATTGTATAAATTTTATGTTTTATATATATTTATATATGTCATAATTCTTATAAAGGTTATGGCTGTATATTAGAGATGAAAAATATATAGAATAGAGTATAGATAACAGTATGACTTGCTTAACGGCTTTTGGTTACATTTTGAAAACACCATTCTGCTTTTGCCCAAGTTGATAACTGAACTTTGAACTGACTGATGGATAGGTTTCCCTACCTATCACTCAGTCCGTGGACATAATCTAGTCTCTGTATGATTCTCCTCCATGTCAAATATCTCATAAAGATATGGAAATCTTCAACTTGGTTTCAAGTCCGCTCTCCACATGCTAGCTTGTAATATAGTCTGAAACGGATAGTTAGGAGTAGCGGTGAATTGCGGGAAGGGGCCTGGAGGTAGAGGAAATCTACACAGTCCAGGATTTCCTTCCAAGAAAGAGAAAATCTCTATTTGCTATCTGACCGCTAGGAATCTCTCCCGACAGTCGGTTATATAATACACTGAAGGAGCATAGGAAATGGAGCTGAACAAAAGCTTGAGGAATGGAGACAGAAAAGTTATTGTGAGATAAATCCAGAGATCCAAGCCCCTGAAGATCCCGGAGAGCTAAGCTCTCCGGGATGGTGCCTCGGAGTAAATTGTCTGCCAAAGACAGATATTAAGGCCACGAAGTAACCCGAACTGCTATTGTTGCAATGCTGAAGTATGTGGTTGTGGTGAGAATATAAGCAGACTCAAAATTTTGACCTTCGGCTACAAATTATAATCTCTGTGTATACGGAATTCGGAATTCGACTCGTAAACCGACTTGGAATCTATAGGCAATGCCTGTTCAAACCCACTTGCGAGCGCAGAGAGTTGAAACGATCCAGGATGGCGCTCTGGATTTTATTTAGGGAGATATCAGGAACCTGAAACTTTCCACAGCTGCTCAACCATGTCGGGAACTCTCCTTCCAGGCTGTTGTTAGCGACTGTGACTACCATTTAGGTGCTCCAGCTCCGGGGGCAATGTTCCACTGAGATGATTTCTGCTAAGGTCCAAGACGGGTAGACCAGAACAATATCCCAATGACCACGGACTCGGGCCGTGGAGCTTATTGTTTGGTAGAGACAGAGATTGAAGTGACGCTAAATTTCCCAGAGATGGAGGAATTTCACCTTCAAAAATCTTATTACCGATCAACCTCATTGTCGAGGGCTCGTCACAGTTGTCTAAGCCCGACACACGTCCAGACAAAAAATTATCAGATAGATCAAGCTCAGTTATGCCTTCGCAGCTCAGCACAGGATTGAGAGTCCAACGAATTTTGTTGAAAGAGAGATCAAGAGTCCCAGAGACTTCATTATGCATGTGGTGGAACAATTTCATCTGGCAATCCCATCCAATTTGGATTTGGAGTTAGCTGGTTATGCGACAAGGACAGCGTCCGTAAAGAAAGCTTGCTCAGAGATTCCGGAAGAGATAGAATGAAGTTATGTGAAAGCTGGTTGGAACATTCTCAGATATATTCCAGATAAAAGCTATACTGTTAAAAGACAACAAAAGATATCCGATTTGATCGGAAATCATCAAAGGTTCTGGAAGAGCTTTGATGAGCTTATTATCGGCTGCAAGAGTAAAGAACTTCAGAGAAGACGGATGAGTTTTGATACGATTATATGACACATCAAAAGTTTGGAGAATAAGATTTCCAAAACAATTGGGAAAGAATCTCATGTTATTGTTTCCCAGATCAAGAGTTCGGCGGTTACTAAGCTCTCCTATCCGGAAGGGAAGTAATATTTTTCTCACCTGACTCCAATACTGCATATTTAGATTGCTAAGATTTCCGATCTGAGACGGAATATGGACTAGCTTGTTAGAGGATAGACATAACTTTCTGAGTCCGGCGAGGCTTTTTATACCGGGTAGGAGTGAAAAGATTGAGTTTGATGAGATTCGCAGCGTCCAAACGCTGATAAGCCCAGCAATCATGTCTGGAAGATACGTGATATAATATATGATTGTTTTCGTTTCATTTTGAATTTTCTATCATAGAGTTAGACGATCCATAGAACCTCTAGCTCGGAGAACGGCTCAGCGTTATCGGTTTCACGCCATGTTCCCCTTAGATACTTCAAATAAGAATATACGTTGGTTTTCATTTGCTTCTAAACGCATAAACTGAGTAAGACTTCCGGAATGTTTGGGCAAACATTCCGGAAGAGAAAATAAAGAGTAATAAGACATTTCAGTTATATTTAGGTGAGCAAGAAATCCAACTTTGTCTGGAAGATGTGTTAGCTGGTTCCCACATACAAACAACTCTTTTACAATCTTCAGGTTTTCTATAGATTCCGGTAGGCATGTTATATCGTTATCGGAAGCACCTCTTCTAATCAATAAGATAACAAAAAGATGCTGGAAGAGAAACGAGCGCGGTGTTTGACACATCAACTGATATGAGGTGAGTGAGCCGTTCTATCTTATGTGGAAGTTGAGGTAGAATGTTATCATGAAGAGTCAACTTTCTTAATCCAGTAAGAATACCAAAAGATTCTGGAAGTGTTTGAAAAATCAACTGATTCGAGGAGAAAGAGCCGTCCAATCTAATGGAATCCAATGTGGAAGTTGAGCTAGACCGTTGTTAACAAGAGCCAGCTCTTGTAATCGAGAAGTTCAAGAAAAGATCTGGTCTCGATGTCAGTGAGTTAGTTGACAAGTTAATGTACTTCAGTAGCGCAGAGAATGGCGTCAATGATAATCGAAATCTGTCCATGGAGCACGCCCTCACCACTTGCAGGCATCTCCGAACCTCAGAATGACAAAATCTGCGCTTTAGCTCACATGAAATCAGGGAACTCAACAATCTACAATATGAGTATCTTCTCCATGATGTATGTACGTAAGGCGGACAGAGGAGATCGCAGAAAGCTGCTTCAGTGCAGGTGCTACATTCATCAGGTCGACGAACTTGTCCTTCATGACCGATGACCAATAGTACGGTGCTAGAAACATCCAAGCGGTGCTTCAAAAAGAGTTCAGTGTTAATTGGCACCTTCAATCATTTCAACTTCGCCATATGTAGGTCTGAGGAGATAGTTTTACAGGTTACTTTCAAATCAAATGACATACGCCTACAGCAAGGCCATGGTCCTAGCCGTCTGCAATGTAAATACGGTAGACTTTTCACCTGGTTACAACAGTGGCAGTGTTTTAAATAATTGTTCAATTTTATGTCGGTGTATAAATTTGGGGAAAAATCATGTAGATATTATACTTCTATTTGTACTGTAACCAAGGTAAGAATATAGACTCATCTTGGAAGTTGTGAAGATCAGTTGTGCAAAATTGGAACAAATTTGACTGTCTCGTATGCGTGAAAATGAATAAGCTTCCTCTCCTATCCTTCCTCTCTCTTCTTCATTCATCCAACCTCACGAAAACCCCACTAGGAAAGGTATATTTTTCACCCTGAGATCGTTCTATTAAAAGGACCCCGGTAATGAATCACGTCTCTATCGATCCTTCCTCTTCTCTAAAGGTGGAAAATCGTAGCGAGTGAGAGCAGTAAGTAGGAGAAGAATCCAGCTGTCGATGTGACAGTCGTTGGAAACTGAGTATGGAGATGTCAGTCCGACGCAACAAAAGCATCCAGTGACCATCAACAATATTTGTCCGGAAGGGTCAAATTACCGTCGCTTACACTCGGCTGCTTCATCAGTGGATACTGAGGTGTACAGGTTTCTGCACAGTTTCGCCCACACCGGATATGGACCGAACTGTCTCACGACGTTCTGAACCCAGCTCACGTACCGAAGGTTAAGGAAGTTGGTGACCTGATGACAGGGAAGCCAGCGACTGAAGCCCCGGTAAACGGCGACCAACATTGTGAAATATTGTATATATATTTCATGTGCAAAATGCAAAAAGATATATGTGCTGCCTTTCAGACCAAAGAGCAGAAAAGGATGACATCAAAATAGAAACAAATAGATACAAATATGCAGATAAAAAATGAAGAGCAGCAAACCTCAACCGGTTTCCTATACTCTACCCCAAGCTGGTAATAATGAATTCAAGACGGTGGGAACCCCCATCCGGGAGCAATTGAGAGAATAATATTTCATAAGCCATTTTTCCATATTACCGAAAGTACTAGAGGCGCTCACCTCCAATTTTCTCGTTTTCCTAGGAGAGCTCCAGTATTGACTACTTTGCGAGGTACGGTTCATGGACCCAATTCTCAACAGGATATATAGAGACGAAAAGTTAGGGCGTTATGAGATAGAGGCGATATCGATAAGTGTAATCATGTCTTCATATTTCTTTCTATTCGCTACCACATTTTTGGCAGTTCTGAGACGTATCATCTGTGTCAGAGATGTTTTCGGTCCCCTGCATGTTAATCCCCTCCAATTGATCATGTAATATGTTAACGGCTGGAAACTGTCATGAAAAACGGTCAGAACAGTAACTCGTAGGTAGAGAGAGAGATCAGAACGTAATTAGAAAATGAGAGCAGAGAAAATCATCCCGCTGCCTTCATCATATACACAGATGTACAGGATAAAGAAAGCAAGAACCGATGTTTCCTATTTTGTTCACTTCACCGAGTATGAACATTCGACAATCTAAGATAATTAGCAGAGTAAGATGGCTTCTGTTAAAGTCTCCACGACGTTACCTAACGTTTGACACACACCAGGGAATAGTATTGCACTACACGTTGCATTAGTTTCAGTGATAGATACAAAAGTTGCTGATGCTTGCTGGGATATTCCATTTCCACACACTGGTTACATCAACATGCAACTTATTTGCATGCAAGAAATACTAAAGTAACTGCACGAGAATCATGAGAATGATTATCATTTTCTCCTTTCCCTCGACATTGGGCTGTGTTGATTCTTCACTTTGTTGGTATTTGCCATGTAGCTTTACTTTATCTCATGCTTCTTTGTTCTTCTCTTCTAGGCCTAGATTGTGGAGTACTCTTTCTAGGGAGTCAGATCTCACGAAATAGTGGTTCTCAGGTTTACTCTTTGGTTCTCCGGTTTTGTTGTTCCATGGCCCCTTTGTGCTTTTCGCGGACTTAATATATCAATAACATTCATTCTTTCTAAAATGTTGTATATCAGATTCTATATTTTTCATGGTTTCTATGATTATATCAGGAAGAGAGAGAGTAGCCGTCTCCCTCTGTTTCCTAGAGAGTCTAGTGCTGGTGTTTATTTGGACTTTCTTCTCTATTTCTTTTGATTGTTCCTGCCATCAGGTATGTATTCGATGATGGGGGGCATTGTTGTTCAAGTGTCATTGATAGACTGGTGCCTTTAACCTTCATGTACTTACCACTTGCTTCATATGACATTGTTAGTTTTTTTTGTTTGTCATCCCGGGTGCTATTGAACTTCATGTCCTTACCCTTCTGGTTTCTGTTTTTTTAGGGTCGCGGGTGCTGTTTAATACTATGGTGTCATTATACGACCATTTCATTTTAATTTAGTTTTTGTCATCACGGTTGTTATTTATTACTAAGATGTCGTTGATAGAAGAGCGTTTAACGTTCACGTCCTAACTACCTGATTTCGTTTTTTTTCTAGTTTTTCATCCAGGTTGCTATTAATGTGCCCATTTCAACTTCATGTATTTATTTATATTTGTGTGTCATCGTGGAACGTCTGATTTTACTGACGTTTAGTTTCTATTACTTTTTTCCAGACTGGTTAAGATTGTTTCTTTTATTTATTTTTGTTTGTCATACCCGAACGTTGGATTTAAATAAAGTGACATTTATCTATATTTAAAAAGGCGTGTTCGGCCTTGGATCTTGAATGGCTGAGATTGAAACTTGAAATATGACGATTTGAATTTTATATAATTCCTACGGTCCTCTCCCTCTCACCAAAAACCACAAGAAACATAAGAACTGGAACAGAGATCTGATTTGACTGGGAATAGCCAGATCACGCGATGACAGCTTATTGCCAGATGGGTCGAATCTTGAATTTCTTATATTTTATTTGATTTTCAAGACAGGATTCGCACTATGTGTTGTGTTCGTCATGCCGTCCCAGGATATATTATAGTTTTAAATGGGCCAATTTAAAACTTCATGTACTCACATTCTGGGATGAGAATATTCTTATGTGTACATTTTGGATTCTTGTTTACATTTATATATATTTTGTCAAGATTGGATTCCGTCACAAAATGCGCTTGCCAATGAATGTGCCCAGTTATATAATGATTATATATATATAATCCAGACATGGAGAGTTTAGTAGGGCACCTAGAGCGTTGAGACCCATGTCTTCAGCACGTCCTGTGACTGCCATTTTTTTTAAGTTACAGAGTTTCCACCCTCAAATCACATATCTTTACTTTGAAGAGATATGGCCATATCACCCTATACAACTCCTTGTGCTCAAAAGAGACTCTTTTGTCATGGCATTTAGACTTCATCTACATTGGCAGCTGCTGGTTCTTCATGCATGAGATATAAATATTTCTGATAGTATTTTATCTCATAGTACTCAGCCAGTGGCTTCTCGCAACTGATTGCAAGGTGTGCCTCTTTAGCACAAAGGGTGATCCCCCATACGGTAGTAGAGGTCCTAGCAACAGATTTTCTTTCCGTCATGGCCAAGGAAGACACAGGGATTCAACCCATCCTGGTGGGTGAGATTCTTCTTTCTCTGATTAAGACTATTATTTTTTAATTCAGATCTAGCTTTGCGCACAATCTTCATCTTTACCGATGTTATCAATTTTACCAATTTGGCGTGGGCTTCACACTACTCTAGATTTGCATCCAGATTAGGTTGACTCTAGGTATACGTGGAGAATGTCTTTAATACTATATCTAAGTAAGTTACCTTTTTTAATTCTTGGCTTTGGATTCTCTTTTAGCACAGATTCTACCTTTTGCTAGACGCTTTTACAAACTCTCTACTTCTCTCTTCTATTAGCATGCTGGTTCTACTTCAGGAGCGAAAAAGATACTTTTATCCACATGGACAAGACTGGGTGACTCACTTTCTTAGTGGTTATTTCTTACACCCTAAGTTCCCACTATCGAGCCCTTAATACAATAGCATAGTACCTTCCTTGCATGTTTATATCTTCTCTACACTACGATACCCATATATATTGGTGGCCCCACTCATCGAGTCACACATGTGTTTGATCACCTTCAAGACTAGCTATTGGTCATAGGGTTGCACGCTAGAGCATCCAAGTGTAGAGCTTAGTGACTACCCAGTTTGTCATCCACATTTTTCTCTCCAGAGGATTTTATTTCATCACCTTAAGGTCTTAAGGTGATGAAATAAGTGTTGAGGGTGTGTTTTGATAGTGACGAGTTTGTATTCACTTTTCTAGAGGATTGTTACTTAGAGCACACCAAATATGTCTACATATTGCTAGATCTTGGAGACCCACAAGTTGCTTTTGCTGTCCTTTTCATGTCCTTTGCTAGGAGGTCCTCCTACCTGTAGAGGACGATGCTCTCATCCATTTTCTTTAGGGATAAATTGTGAAGTATATATGATATACTTATGGGTATTTTTTAGAGACTTTCTAGTTTATGGAGTTTCTTTAGGCATAGAGAGAACTCATGCACACACATAGGCCCTCTTGGCCGTGCAAGCTAGGAGATCTAGATCTTATATTGCATTTTTGGGTTGCTAGGCCTTGTTGCTTCCTATATTGCGTCTACAATCAAATTGAACCACATCCCTATCTTGAGGTATTTTGTACTTCATGTACAAGAGGGCAAGTCCCCCTTTTAGACTGCGCTTCAGGAGTGTTGAGCATAGGTACCCTTTGCAATGCAAGCCCATGTGCTAGCATTTGCATTTTTTGTAGATCATAGTAGAGCAATAATACCATCATGTTTCCATGGCTTTTAAGCCAATGACTCTCTTCATTAGAGTCTAGAGCACAACTATGCTCTTACTCAGGTCTGGCATATCCGCTTGGCTCATGCTAGGCCGTTATCTTCAGCTCTTTGCATTCATATTTTTTCCTAGCGATGCGGACAAATCTTAGACTTCTTCAGCCATTGATGTCAGGACTTACATATTGCTCCTATAAGCCGCAGCAGGATCCTACATTTAGTCATCTATATAGATGCACCAAGAGCTCAGAGCCATGATTATTCATTTTTCTTTTAAGTGGAGGAAACTAGGTTCAAAATGTGCCAGCTTGAGGTTCGAACAAATGGCCAATTCCAGCCAGTAACCTCTACTAACGAACTGTTGGGATCATATGATGATCAACAAAATTAATCTCTATGTCTCACGTTATCGACTGGGCAATAGTCAATCCCCATGTTTCTAACTTTTCCACAATGCTGAGATGCTTTCTGCCCTCCAACGGTTAGAACGACATGTCTTAGATCCCACAATTTTCCCCTTCCGCTCCGCTTCTGCAATATATTCACACTACATCTAAATCACTTTCATGAATGCTCCAAATAATCAGCAGTCTCCCGGATGTCCATGTCAGAAGACGCGAATCCGGCCACTGGTATTGAATGCGAACAATGCCAATTTGCAATCGAAGGAGTTCACCTCACGGGTTGTGATACTAATGTGGAACCGTGAAGCAAGATTGAATTCCACTTGTCCAGATGGTGTTGTCAGATGTGTATGTGATTTTATCGCGTTTCAAATCTATCGCGTTTGCAGTCATAAGTCTCCTGGAATAGTAAGCAGTATCAGTACTACGCATGCTAATGTGACAGCTTAGTGATGTATCGGGCAGGCAGTGAAGTCAGGCGATAGCTGCAGCACCTCTTTCAAGGCTTCTTGCAATGTTGACCTGTTTCCGCTTTGCTCGTGCTTCCCATGAATTCCATCCACACGGGGGCCAAGTAATTGATGACATTTATCAAAGTTCTAACACTATTACTGGCAAACCCAAAGTTTTACATGGTAAAATGACAAATAGGATTCAAATGTGATTCTGCTAATTTTTAATGTTTGTACTTGTGATTTTGACAATTTTTGAGCTATTTGTACACACAATTCCCAACATTGACAACTTTTCATTTCTCAATAAAATAAATTCAATAAAAATATTCAATGACTTAGACACTCAATTTTCACGCCAAACCTTTCACGGCGGTGGGGAAATGTGGCATGAATATTAGATTATTGCAACATTAACTAAAGCCTTATACTCATCATTTCCATTTATTTTCGTGACCAGCCAACTATTATATTTACATTTTCTTGCATTGTACAGTGAGTTTAAATAGTTTCACAAATATATATAAATTATTATTATTATTGACAATGGATCTTATACAAACACAATTTTCTAAAGCATAGCATACCTTGCCTCTTAAGTAAGGATAAAAGTCTATGCCTGCTTTTAGCATTACCGTTAATCAACCCTACCTTCTTCTTACAAAAATATCACCATGACCCTCATTTCTCTCACTTTCTCTGATCGTCTCACTTGCAACAACAACCTGCAAACTAAATCAAGGAAAAAGAAAAAAATAGAGAACGAGAGAGAACACTGAATAACTCGCATACAATCAATAACTTCTCTTGCTCGCTCTCCTCTCTCTCTCTCTCTCTCTTAGACTAGCTGACATCCTTTATGAGATTGGCTCATAGAATTTAAGAATTATCAAATGGATAAGAGACTTTTCAGATGAACACATGCAAAAAATATGCAAAAATTTGTAATTATACTTAACCAATCTTTAATAGTTATTTTGATTCTATATTGATTAAGACTTCAATTATTTACATTATTTATAAAAAAATTAATGAATTTTGAGTAAAATTTCTAAGTACAACTTGAACTATTTTAGTCATATTTTTGACAAAATATCACTTTTTATTCTATTCATCATAATGCTCAAGCAAAAATGCAACTTGACAACTCATTAATAAATTTATCACAATTTGAAAGTCTCTATTAGAATCATTTGAAGATTGAAGTATATAGTTTAAAATTTTGAAATAAAAACTTTAATAAAATAAGATGATTCATGAATTATAATATATACTCAATTATTTATTATATTTTGATTTCGTGAGAGAAAAATTAAAACATACTTGAAAAAATTTTAAATTGTTATGAATTTTTTGAGTGATTGGATTAAATATTTAATTAATTCACTCCACAATCTTAATTCTAGACTTGTATTTCAATTCAATTTGATTATTGTATGATAGTTTAGGGTTTGTGTTTACAGTTTTGTAGATGAAAATTTTATTTTATTTTTATATTATCACAAGTCATATGAAATAATAAAATAGGATATATTTCAGTTGTGATGGACCATGATCTACATATTATTTTCTGGTGTAATGATTATTTACATAAATATTTCAAGGTATTTAGAAGTTGATAATCTAAGAACTTACAAAATGAATGGATAAATATGATTGTAATTATTGAAAAATTTGGAGCTAAAATTAAAAATAATAATGATTAATCAACTTTATTTGAAAGAAAAGAGTAGTTTTCAACCTATTGCAAGTAATGCGCTGTAAAATTGATGAATTAAAGGAGCAGTGCAAGTCAGAGTATAGCCCAGTTCATTATGTAAGAATCAACAATTTTTTCTAAAAGGATGAAAGTACTTCCCTTGCAATTCAAAGGAGAACCAAGTTCACTTTGTAATAACAAACGAGCCTTATTAAAAGGATGAGACTAATTTTCAACCTATTGCAAGTAATGCATGTTTGATTTGCTTAATTAAAGTAGTGTAACTCAAACTAATATCAAGATAGTTTTTCTACAATCGAATTAAAGGAACATTGTAATTCAAAAGAAGACTCAAGATATCTTTTTGAATGAATCAAAGTCTTTGAAATAACTTTCTCTCAATCTTCAATTTTTGATTTCTTGTATCTTCTAATTTTGAGTTTTATTTGCCATCTACAATTCTTAATTTTAATCCCTAGTGAAAAAATCTATTTTTGATTCTTTTTTTGATAATATTCTTGTATATTGTCATGAAACTCTTTTCTACTATCTATATAAGTATTTGATCATGTCTTACGTTTTTTTTTGGAAATGCTTCCCCTTGTCCTCTTGCTTCATCTTCCATTCATATATCAATATTGGAATCATCAATAATTGATATATAAATTTTTATGCAATCCTGGTGCATTTTTATTTAAAATGAATTACTATTATAACGTTACTTTAACAAAAATGTGTTCTCGGTTTTTAATAGTTTCCAAGAAAAAGAGAAATGTTAGCCTCACCCTATCGTACTTTTATCTCATCTTTTGGGCGAGAAACCAGCGCTCGTCAAGTTTTCTGTTGATTGTCTAGTATCAGTTTATGTGCAGAAGAACGTGCAATCTGGCATTGGAGTAAAGAATACGGGTAGGTCTATTTTCCGAACTGGAATTGTCGAGACTTCCCATCCAATACATATCTGAAAAATCAGATTCTGAAAGTAACAATATCTGTAAGTTAACCTGAGGGCATTACATGGAGTTGATCTTTACAGGAATCTTAAAACATTTGTAACATTCGAATGAAACATATTTCTTGCTCCAGTTACATAAATTTGACCCCTAAACGAATGTACCCATCCTCTGCAGGGAAGTTGCGAAACGGGGATTGAGAAGGAAAACAAGCAAGAAGCTCCAAGGCAAAACAAAAAAAAATACTCTTAATGTCCACAATCAATTCTGTCATGTTTTCAAGTGATCACTCTGCCATGATATCCTTTTTCTCCACTCCCTTGAATCCCATATCCTTTTTACCTCAGAGTCTCAGGATTCAGGATATAACGCTCTGTTACTGAACCCAACTGTCTTCTTCCCCCATCGTTAGAGACCGGCTGAATCGGTTGTCAGCAAACTCCACCCCAGTCCACTGGCAGTCTAGCACTGAGAAGAATATTACCCACTTTCCTATCGAGCAGACCCACTTTACTCCACTTGACTTTATCGTGAGGAACCAGCAACCAGGTCCCGGATAAACTGTCATATTAAGCTCGAATCCTCTGGAAAGTATACGGATCCAAGAAATAGCGCTGTATCTTTGACCTGCGAAATCAATCGAACGGGCATTTGGAAATTTGGACGTTTACTCTCTTCTCCTTCCTTTTTTTGGACGAATAACTATTTTACTCTAACTGTGAGTACAAGATGACTTGACAACTTGACAGTAAGTGTCGTGCCAGTGCAGACGCGATGCGAGGCAGGTCCCCTGAGAGGTAGATCCTCGATCCACTTTAGATAGGGTCCACAAAGTAGGGACATGCCATGTGGGAAAGTCATTGTTATTGGGCCCGTTGATTGCTTGGGCCCTTGGTCATTCAAACCGCGCTATGTGGACAGCGCGCGCGAGTTCGCACTTGGCACAAGACTTCCTTCTCCACTCGTCCACATCAGCCTCCGCTCCTCTCCTCCCCTCGTACATAACCTTGCCCCTCGTCGCCCAGAAGCACACCTCTATGTTTCACAGCCCCCATTGTCAAGAATCTCTCTTTGCAGTCCATCTCTAACCCCGTTCTTCCACGATGGCTTCCGTCACAGCTTGTGCTTCCTCTAGCCTTGCTGGTCAAGCTCTCGGGGCTTCCAGCAACCAGCTCGCCGCCAAAGTAAACGTCGGTGAAGCCCGCGTTGTTATGCGCAAGACCGGTTCCAAGGCCGCATCTTCCAGCATCTGGTAAGTACCGCAGCCAACATCACCATCAATCATTCTTCACGACTTTTCACATCCGGTCTTGATGTATACAACTGCTTGCCGTGTTCGCTGGTTTGATTGCCGTCGTGTAATTGAGGTCTGTAGGTGCCCAAATTTCCAACTTTGATCTGGTTGCGTGTTCAGGTACGGTGAGGACCGACCCAAGTATTTGGGCCCCTTCTCTGGTGCTACTCCTTCATATCTGACCGGGGAGTTCCCCGGTGACTACGGATGGGACACTGCTGGGCTCTCTGCTGATCCCGAGACCTTCGCCAAGAACAGGGAGCTCGAGGTGATCCACGCCCGATGGGCCATGTTGGGCGCCTTGGGATGCGTCACCCCCGAGCTCTTGGCCAAGAACGGGGTCAAGTTCGGCGAGGCGGTGTGGTTCAAGGCCGGGTCTCAGATCTTCAGCGAGGGGGGCTTGGACTACCTCGGCAACTCTGGGCTTGTGCACGCGCAGAGCATTTTGGCAATCTGGGCTTGCCAGGTGGTGCTTATGGGCGCCATCGAGGGCTACAGAGTGGCCGGAGGGCCGTTGGGCGAGGTGTCGGACCCCATCTACCCCGGAGGTCAGTTCGACCCCCTGAACCTGGCTGAGGACCCAGACACCTTCGCCGAGCTGAAGGTGAAGGAGCTGAAGAACGGACGACTGGCCATGTTCTCCATGTTCGGATTCTTCGTGCAGGCCATCGTCACTGGCAAGGGGCCGATCGAGAACTTGTCCGACCACTTGGCTGACCCAGCCGTGAACAACGCCTGGGCCTACGCCACCAACTTCACCCCCGGAAACTAGGGTGCGGAGTTTTCCAATTCGATGAAATTACAAATTCTTGTACCATAGTTAGAAAGTAGGAGCTTTTACCGAGTGAGTTGTTTTGTAGCGGCACACAGTCAGAATTTGAGTTGCGGAAAACTTTGCGCCATTTCGTCTACTGAATAAATTCCACTTTCGGTCCATCTATGTATGCACTGCTGAGAGTTGGAATCACCGCATTCACTTACACTGACCCTCATCAGTAACCCATACATCATGTATACTTGCATGCACTGCATGGCTAGCTACCAGTGCCTCTACCCAGAAGATATTCAACTGGCGAGATTCAGCCAAAAGATAGAGACAGGCTCCAGGACGAGAAGTTAGTTTTCTTTTCTTTTTCATTTTCATTTTTCTATCTTTAGTTTTCATTTTTGTAACTTCAATTTCAGCTCTGCCATCTCCACGATGGCAAGAAGGACCAGCTGCTGGAAATGTTACCATCGTCGACGAAAAAACACGGAATATAACGAACACATAATTCTAGGACACCGTGTAAACTAAATATTGACTCAGAACTTTTCTTCACTACCAACGATCTGATTATAGAAAAGAACAAACTTACTTGGTTAGTAGATAAGTCAAGATAAAAGTTAACGTTCGTACAATGCCTGCACAAAACTGTTGTGCAATCATCGTCCAACTCATGTATCATGGAACAAACTCGCTGTTTCACACCCACGTCCGAGATCAAATATCCAACTCTTCTAGTCCTACTTCTAAGGGAAAATATTATGCTACTGAAACTTATGTCATTCTTTAGTAATTTGATCATAAGCGAAGTAGAACCAATCCGAGGTACGTTGAATCTTTCCTTTACTACAACCAGAGAGAAAACTGTGCAGCTGAGATAAAGTCACAGGCAAAATCCAAGACAAGATCGGACCAAGCCCTTTTTCCCTTCTTCTTTTTTTAACTTTTTAATCAAAAAAATCATTTATTGCGAGGTAATGAAACAAAAATTGCACTTCCTACCATAGGTTCATCGCTTGAACCCTTTATGGCAGTTTTTCACCCTGTAGAGCTTGGGAAATAACGAAATGTTGCAAAGGCTTTCTTCTGTAATCCGCTATCCAGTTCCATACTTGGGACGATTCGCTACAGGTCTAGAAGAGATGGAGATGTGTTTCCGCCTGACGAGTCGTGCATCTGACAAAACATCTCCTCGCATCTGAGTTAAATATTCGTGGATGCCGTCAACAATTTGTCGCTAGGATCATAAACAATATATTCCCTATAAATGAAGCTTCTGTCCTCGATCTGGGAAAGCTCCAAACTCGATCCCAACGTTTTCGGTCCAGTGAGAAATCAAGCAGATAAGAGCGTCATCTCCACAATCTCATGTGACGTATATCTGGCTGAAAAACTGTTTCAGGTTGGGATAGAGAAATTGACCAAGTAAAATAGCGAAAAGGATGGGAAGACCCATCAAGACTGAAAGGGATGAAACGAAAGGGGTAGGATGGTGCTAGGGAAATATATCCTAGTGCACAAGATTTCCAAAGTATGCACAAGTCAAACAGTTTACATATTACATGACCATCCTAATAAGCATCACCTAATGTGATTGCTCTACTATGGATTGTACTAGCAAGGGAATTAACTAGAGCCTTGGATATATGCAAACTAAATAGGCTACACAATATGCTAAAGAAAGTGAGACCTATGTTGTCTACTATGTTAGTCTCTCACACACTCTCTCACGATCATGTCAGAGTCAGTGTCCATAGCTCAATATAACTCCAAGGTTAGAGTAACAAGGATGTTACCTCTCTACATACCCCTATACTCATAGACCGTGGCTGCTATCGCTTCCCTCGCCACCCATCCAGGGTAATGGGTAATCACTCCCTCCAAAACTATGTCACGTGTAGGATCTATAACCACAACGTCCGCAACAATAACCTGATCATCTCGAACCAAGTAGAGGTGTGTCCTAACCCGAGTCGATCGGAAGGTACACCAACGCTCCATCCATGTGAGATATCCATTCTCTCGTGCCATAGCATACATCACATCCCTAATGGCATGATGGATAGCTATACTCTGCATTCCAAATGGGCACTCAATTATATGGACCTGTGTTGCATCCAAAGTAGTACCACACTCCTAAGTTATTAATGAAGATGCATATAGGTAAACCAATCCAAAGCAAAACCTCATCACTATAGAAAGGATAGTTGGTGCGAATCTGAAAACCCCCATACATGATGCCAAGATACACAAGTTTACACTTTTCCGGGAGCAAGAGGCTAGGCCGAGCATAGAGCAAGAGGTTGGGATAGAGGAAATATGCAGAAATGGGGTGAAAGAAGGAACTCGAAACAGGGATGGACGAAGAAATTAAACAAGCTGAGGGTGTGAGAGAGAGCAAAAATATAACAAAGAATGTAGACGAGCTGAAGGAAACGAAGGTGCGTCTGGAATCATTCAAGATCTTTTCGAATACTGTCGGGCATGAGGGAATATGACACTAGGATCTTCGTTTCCTCTAATAGCATCAAACGACCTTGGTTGTTAGTGCAGTCCTTGATCGTGCAGAAGCCAGCATCACGAAGAGTGGTGTGGACTTAATGGGGTCTTCCCATCCCTTTTGCTATATTTTCATGGTTCCTTGCTTTAAGTATGGTATTCATTGTTGCCAGGATGCAGAAGCTTTGCATCCCTATAGAGGGGTAGGCCTTCATTCGGCCATGTTGTTCGGTTGTGCTGGATGCAGGAGACCTTTGAGTTGATTCCAGCTAGGGAGTATCTGCTTCACCGTTGGAGATATGTCTTGGTCGACGGTATTGCATGTCTTCGTCAACCATGGCAGTACTGCAATGCAACATCGTTTGTTGCCAGATTTTCAAAGAAATTTGACATCAAGGAGGGTATTTGACGTAGAGGGTGCCGGCAATGTTGCCCATCGTACGAGTCTTAACGTCAGGGTGTAGACCTGCGCACGTAAGTTAATCAAACCCACCCCACCGCTAGACTTTTTTTTTATTTAACAGTTGGCGAGCTATTCTGGGTCGAGCTATGGGATTCTGAGCCCCCATACGAAGGCCACTAGAGTATACTCCAACTTCTTAAGGTGCGCATTGTCGCCTGTCTCGTGCCGATTCCATGGTTGTAGTGTGGCGTCCAGTTTTGACTGAATCTGTTGGTACATCAGCTCTCCATTGAACTTGAACAGTTTGTTACTGTTTTACAAAGCTATCTATGTTTAATATTCGAACTCCTGAGATATCATACTCGTTATTCATACTAGTTATACTTATGACCACTTGTTGTTTAGTGCCCTTCTTTGACTTTGTTACTCGCAATCCAGACCCGGCCTGAAGTAAAATCCCAGTAGCGATGAAGACTCCTGCGCATTTAACCATTTCCATCCTAATTGTTTCCATGCTTGATTCCTAAGATCTGCACCTATCCAAACTGGTATGGATTTGGTCTTGTTGATAGTAAGACCGAACGCTGTGCCAGATTTCTCTACTAGCACTTTCGTCTACTGCATCTGCCGTAGTCTGCTTGTAGCAATAAATGAACATCATCAGCGTAGAGACTTTGCGAGTATCAAATGTGAGTGTGGGGGTATGGGGACCCCAACTATTCTCCACGCAGAATCCTCTTTATTCAAGATGCGAGTAACAACAAACGAAACCATGACGCATAACAAGGGTGAGATAGAACTCCCTTGTCTTAGTGATCTGGTAAGAATTATCGAGGAGGTTGCATTGGTGGAGATCGAGCGTAAGAAGTGGACAAAGTAGTTGCCCAGCTTCAGTGCCTCTGCCACCTTGTATAGAAACCGCCAGTCTACCGAGTCGAATGCACGGGTGTAGTCCAGCTTTATAAACACTGTGTCCAGTTGTTTTCGCTGCGCCTCGTGGATGAGCTTGTTACATCGTAGAACTGAAGTATGTACCGCTCTGCCGGACCAGAACCCACTCTGTTCCCATGTAATGATGGAATTGAGCACAGGAGCGGGTCTGATCCGCCAAGCTTTGGTCATCAGTTTACGGTGGTAGCTTGTTGCGCAGTAAGCGTTGATCATCTTCTTTGGGTATCACGATTACTTTTCCCGCTGTAAGTTTCTCAAACATGCTCGCCTTGTCTGTGGTGAACGTGGTTGTTCCTAGCAAGAGAGGATCCGCGGGGCGGGAAGTAAGAACTGGTCTTGCCAGAGTTTCTTCAAGTGTGTCCGAGGCAAGATCAAATCTTGCTCCTCATCAAGTAAGCAAGCATGGAACGTTGGCAGATGTTGAGCGGTCTCTGAGAACGGGAAAAGATGATTTCGAACATGGATCCCCGTCAGCTTGGACGTAGGACTTGTTGGGCCTAACGCGCTTTTGGGAGATCAAAATTAGAGATTGATTATGGATATGAGACAATGGAAAATATGGAAGAAATACTATGGGGTGATTGTAGAGAGAAATGAGATGTGGAGAAGATTGACGTTACCTGTAGAGATTCAGCCTAAGGGGACAAAGAGAAGTCTTGCGGAGAAGAAGGTGCGCTTCTATTAAGTATATCGCCAATGGTTGTACCATGTACATTTCAACCCACTAACGGTAGGGTCAAGAGCATGGCGTAATTGACAGCGGTCCTCGAACACTAACCAATTTCTTCTCTCTGTCCCTTGTACAACATGAACTGTAGTCCATGATTGCTCAGCTGCTTCCTCGATCATATTATGATCACATGCACTTATCTGTCCGGGGAAAAAAGGTCTATGTGGAGCGCCAAGAAGGAAGTTCTCTCCTCCGAGGAGATGGAGGCATAAATGGAGGCAACCTCAATTTTTTCCTCACTGGGCCTATCAAGATGTACCCAAACATCTCTATTAATCATTATTACTTCCAAAAGACTTACACAAGGAATTGGGTATCTCTCTATTCAAGATTAGTGCTTCCGAGCAATTACAAAAAGGAATGCATTCCCTGTGCAGTCCCAAAGAAACATCTCCTCTGTCTGCCCTGACCGACTGCTTACGTCTCGCATGAACTCCATCACTTGCTGAATCATTAAAAAAAACAAGGCCGGAGGCCACACTTGTTTTCTGAAAAGGATGAACTCTCAAAGTTTGTGTTCATATAAACAGATGATGTGAGGTGAGACTCGCAATCACGCCACAAAGTGTCCAAATCGACTCCGCGTTTGCATTTTCGGCAAACCTCAAACATTATAGGATTCAAGATTAAACTTCATCTCTACGATTGGAGCTTTGCTTCAGGGCTTTACTGGCGGGTGATTTGGTTGCTTCTCTGCTTTCTTACTGACAAGTTTTGAGGGCGAGGCAACTACTTGTAGATGTTGCGCCTGTATGACAAATGTAGTGGACGGAGGAGCAGAAGGGGTATCCCTTCTGCTCTACAAGTAGTTGCCTCGCCCTCAAAACTTGTCAGTAAGAAGCAGAAAACCCTTCTGCTCCTCCTCCATACTTCTAGAGTTTTGGAAACTTTTTTCTTTTTCTTGTTGTGTTCAGAGACACTATCTTCTTCACAACATTCGGGCAATTGTTGTCTCAGAAGTCAAAGCGGATTGTTTTTGCGTCTGTCTGTCTGACCAACGTTGGGTGGACGTCTTCGAGGTGTGGCTAGATTTTGAGCTCCCGCTTTCTTCGCGCGTTTACCTCTGTCTGCTTCGTATGTTTCTGATGGTACAAACAGTTTGCGTTTCCGTTCCACCTCTCTAGCTTGGATGACGGAAGCAGCTACCAGATTTTCAAGATCCCGTGAGGAAAGAAGGTAGTTTTGAAGATTGCCGCTGGAGATTTGTGAGCTGGGAGGAAGTTCTGGAGGGGGAAGAGAAGCGGGTGCTGGAAGTAGCGATAGATGAGAGGCGGAGATGGTCTGAACGGGATGAGTGTTCTGTAGAGTAGGGGAGTTTTCTTGCGACGAGAGAACTGTGAAAATAATTGGAAGAGAGATTGGTGGGACAAGCGGAGAAGATGAAGTGAAGGGGAGGGGGCAAGATAGGACGAGATGTGTTATGAAACAGATGCTTAAGGAAGAGGAATAGACTGGGTGACTGAAGGTAGACCCAAAAGATTTGGGCTGAGCTAGAACTATTGTCAGGTCTGTGGAGGTGCCTCCCGTTTTGTGAACTGCTACTGCTGTCTGCTGTTCATTTGGTGCGGTAAGATGGTTGGTGTTCAAGATGGACAGTCGCCCGTGCTGTGAAACTAGTGTCTGTTGAAACACCTCAGCTGCACACCCTCTAAGTCCAAACTTACAACACTCTAAGAATTAGGAGTTAGGTTCAGCCACAGGATATTTATAATATGCAAAGTATAGCAGAGGAGCAAGAGTCCTTCATAATTTGTTTATGGCTAGTCCTATTGATGAGACTATTTCCTCTTCATGACTTTTACATCGAAGAAATACCATTCGAGGTCTTGGAGTATTAACAAGATGAGCCATTATGTCTTGATAGATTTTATTGTATAGTCTATTTTAAGCACCGTGTATCCATTGCTCTACACAAGATACTAGCTGGTTATAGAGAATTCTAGGTAGTGTAATCCAAGAAGAGCAATCACATTAGATGATGCTTCTACGGATGCTCTTGTTGTATGTAAATTGTTTGATCTTGATAGTTCGGATATTACGTGCAGTAGGACATTTTCCCCATTGTGATATTATTGGGACCTAGCCCCATGTTATCCCTTTGATTTCATCCATGTTGGACTTGATGGGGTCTTCCCATCCTTTTTATTATTTTACTTTGTAATTTACCGTTATGTTACATTTGTATCATTGTTGATACCTCACGGTAAGGTATCTTACTTGTAGGATACTGCCACGACCAGACCTCTGGGAGGTCATACGTGTTTAACTCCCCATCTTGTGTTAAGGTATAATAGTAAGTGCATCTTCTATGCAAGTAACTGCCCTTTGATGTGAAATGTGTGACAAAAGATGACAAAGATGAGAATGTGATATTTGACTTTTTGTGAGAGTTGTCATTATGGAGTTTGGAATTTGAGAATTTAAGTAAAAGGGTACATTAGGGCATGATTATCGGGTTGGAACATGTTCTTTTAGATTCATGATGAACTTCAAGAGCCTCAAAGTTAAACTTGAGTGAAAGACATCCTTGAGGCCACATTTTTTGTTCCATTTCCATGACCTCTATCTAGAAGAACCAAAAATGTTTTAAATCCATGCTCGTGAGAAAACAACAATGAGAACTCATTTGGAGAGCATAATGATGGAAGAAAGAGATGAGATCATGTTACAAAGTATTATATCATTTGTATACCTGATAGTGTTATATGATAGCTTGGAAGTCATTTTGTACATTTTGTTTACTTAAGCTTTGTTGGAGATGAGTTGAATGGGATATAGTGTATTTTTTGGAGGATCTGGTTGTTTAAGATACCTCAAGGTCTGGATGTGATTGTTTTGACAGATTTGAACACAATAGAGTTTAGAGTGGAGGTTGAAGAAAGGACACTAAAAATTTTTCCAAGAGCAAAATGTGAGCGTTGCTTCTATTATGGCAAGGAGTGACATAAGCTTGTGCATTGTTCTTTGACAACCAAAAATTAAAGGTTGAGAGAGAGAAGAAACTTGGGAGAGCTAAACCTTCATCTAGGACCATAGTCTCCCCATGAATCCAAGAGTGGAACATATTATGACAATTATGGACTGATAGGACTTCCCATAAGATAAGAATGTAGTGGTGTGAAAGCTTTGTTGAAGTCAGTAGTGGAGGGCTTTGAAGATAAGTTGAGTGCAGACATCAAAAACTTGAAATCTACTGGTGATTCAAATACCAACTAAAGATGGAGATTATTTTTAGAATGATTGAAAAGAGGTTTATAAGGGTAAGCTTCAGTGTGTGTTTAGGAGAAAAGAGAGCCATGATAATCCTGGACCAAAAAATTTCATTTATTTTATCATGAATGACTTATTCTAGAACGGAACTTGTTTTTTTTCTGTTGTATTATCGAGTCTCATATAAATTTCCAACAACAACAATAAAAGAAGTTGAAAATAGAAAAACTTGCGATGTTTTATGGAGACAAAATGAAGTTGTAGAAGTTTTTGTGAAGAACTTCAAGAGAGCATGCATTGAAAACGATGAGAAAAGGAAGCTTGAATGGGCTATCCCTTTGCCCAACTTCTTGAAGGATTTTGCACTAAAGTGGTACAATGAGTACAAGAAGTTACATGTGTAGCAAGACACTTGGAAGAGTTTGACGGAGTATCTTATTGAAAACTTTCTTCTAGATGAATGTTATGAGAAGCTAATATGTGAAATCAGGTTTTTAAAGCAAGGGGAGAGTGAGAAGGTGAGTTCATACATGGAGAGAATGGAGAAGTTGGAGTGACATGTTTATGTGGTGTCATGCTCCAAGTCAATCAAATGACAAGAAAGTAACGTTTATTGATGTATTTTTTCACTAGTGCATGTTTGAATAGGAAGAAAACTCTATAAGTTCAAGAGTAGATATTCTGGTACATGAGAAGAAGAGAGTAAGATTGATAGAGTCCATCTCAAGGGAGTATCATCCGAGCCGGAGCACTTGATCAAGGGGTGTGACTCAACCAAGAGGACCAAGGAAGAAGTTGAAAATGGATGATTTCTCCATTTTGTCTATCCAACTCAAATACAATGTGATGGAGGATGTAGAAAATAAAAAAACCAATATAACCTCTGAAAGTATCCACCCGCTGTCGCAAAGGACAATTCTTTGCTCTGAGAACGCCAGAGCGTCTGGCTGTAGAATAACCCTCTAGAACCTTGTGTGAGTTGACAATCTCTTCTTCCTCTCCTCAGCACTCCACATTACAACCGGTAAAACTTCAGCGGAAGAAGATTATGATATCCGATCATTCGACCGATAACTTTCTCTCAAACTTTACAAAAAATTACTCCACATTCCTTTCAATCACTCGGAAAAGTTTCAGATGTTTTGCTCTCTAGATCTCTTAACACAATTGTTGATTTACCCACTGTATCACAAGGTAATATGCAGACCCCTGTGTACAAAACCCATCACACATCCTAATCCACCACTCCGATTGCTGTCAAATTTCATGAGAAGGTTACTCATCATCGGAACTTCAACTCTGAAAAGTTTTATTGACATAACTTTTTGGTATCAAAAGTAATGATCGATGTACTAAGTTTGTGATAGTCAGTGCAATCCTGCAAGTCTGACTGTTTACACAAACTTCAACCTATCACTCCGTACTCAAAACTCATCCAATCGAGTCAAAACTTCGATCAAAACATTAGCCCGAGTCGTAAATTGTATCTCAGTCGACTCAGATATCCCAAAACCCTCCTAAGATTCTCACAAACACTCCAAATACACTCAAATGTCTAAATTTCTCTCTCTAACTTTGAATCACCGTCTCAGAGTGACAAATCCTTGAAATCCATCCATTCTTGAATCCACGTTGTAGCTCGTCCCGTCAGCTTTCCAACGCTATCCTCCGATTTTGAATGGCCCCTTGAAGGTCTCCAAAATCCCTAAAAACCTCCAAAAGTTGCTCTAGTGCCCTCATTGGTCAAAACTCCTAGACCAATGGGAATGAAGAATGCTATTTTGACCTCTTGTGTAGCCAAATTAGCTCCATTGAAACTTAGAGCTTTACAACTATCCTAAACACTCTACTTAGACATCCTATACACAATATGAGTTGTCACTAATAAGAGTTAAAATGACAACTTGAA
Organism: Marchantia paleacea; assembly: GCA_014180765.2. Taxonomy (NCBI): domain Eukaryota; kingdom Viridiplantae; phylum Streptophyta; class Marchantiopsida; order Marchantiales; family Marchantiaceae; genus Marchantia; species Marchantia paleacea. The sequence goes on from MUAA02000048.1 coordinate 142,566, forward strand.
ACCAGCTAAGTATACCCAAAAGCGATCACGATGAAGACACCGGATGTTGATCACAAATGGACTCGACGATAGTACATCTTGAGGATCATGTTGTCCCCTATCCACGTCCTACATCGACTCCACTTCAATCAGATAAGCTCCTTAGTCAACAAGGTGATGTGTCTAGATCTTCCTAGCTCTTTATAGCATTACAATGCCATTTGTTACCCTAACCTAAAGTATCGCCGTCATGACAACAACTCTGAAGATGACACATGTCATCATCTTCTCATAGTAGCCGCGTCACAACATGACATCCACCCCCTCTAAACCTATGCATCCTCCGGTATGCACCAAAAAGTTAACCAAGGTGTGCGCGGCGTCAGATTAGATCAACCTGATCTTCTACTCCGGCTAAATCCTCCCCATATGACTCATCTTCACCTTCATCATCCTGTCCCACTTCCCATCCTTTGGCAATAGGACAAGTATCCACCGTCAATATCATTGGCTTCTCACCATGATATTCTATCATTAGCAAAACCGGAGGTGATGACATACACCTCTTCAACTTCCTCATGGCCTCTACATGTCTATTCTCCCATACAAACTTCTGATTTTTCCTTAACAGCCCATATAACCGATCTCTTATATGAGCATAGTGAGGAATCCATATGTGATAGAACACAACAGCACAATATGTCGCGTCACAATACGACACCGCACCAACTCAACTCCTCTCTAAAGCAACAATGGGGAGAGAAGGCTTCTCTTCTGAGATAGAACTCGGCTTGATACTAGGATCTAGTGGTTGATTTGGCAAGGTTGTTAGCAAATAAATGAAAAAAATTGGGAAATCAAGTAATATAGCAAATAAAAGACAATATGGGTGATGATAAGGTGGAAGGGGTAAGCGGAATGTTAAAACACGGGAAGAATCAGAAAGAGATTGAAAAGAAGTCGTTGTGAAGCAAGTTCGACACGTAGAATTTTGAGGTGTTGTGCAAAGAATAAGAATTATAGAGTCAAATCGGAGAACTTTGCTATGACCATGGAGTCGTTTTGGTTACTTTGGTAAAGAAATTGTGTAGCTATGGCCATATGTGAGATCCATGCCTATCTTGCAAGGTACAATTATCCACTCATGATTAAGTGTTTAGACTATCTACTCTAATCTCTTCTCCCTCTCACTAGAAAATGTGTAGCTTTACATCTCGCTATCTAATTTATATCTTTCTTTTATAAAATCTTATAATATTTCAGCATCAAATAATTTAACAATAGCTGTAGTTTTAAAGTAAAATTAGCAATGTAATAAAACTCAATTTAAAAAAGCTTCATAGTTTTTGTAACTATGAAGGTAACTTTTGTAAAGTCATAGTTGTGATTTAAGAATGAATTTTATTTTTTTTATAAATTTTTTGTTGATTTTCATGGGAAGAAATAGAAACTTTAAATACAACAACGCAGATTAGTCTTCAAAGTCGAATAGTTTTTTGAGTGAGTGTAGAAGGAAGAGGACTCTCACACAATTCTCACGAGTAGGATTTTGAAGATCCTTGAGAACCTTGCAAGAACAAGGAAAATTAAGCGCAGAAGTAAAAGCAATTTTTTTCGAGAGCTTGGAGTTTGCAGTCGATTTAGGCTCAGAAAAAGTAGCAATTTTGATTGAGAGCTTAGAAGTTTGCAGTTGACGCAAGGAAGTGCAATATGCAAAGTGTTGGGAAAGGGTTTTCAAGCAAGAGAGTGTTTGGACAGCGCGAGGTCGAATTGGAGCTATGTCAAAGAAGTCAATGAAAAGGCAAGAGCAAAAAGCAAAGTGTTGGGAAAAGTTTTCAAACACACGTTTGGGACATTAGTTCCAACACCTGAGTGGAAACTCAAGGAGGTCAAACGATTGAAGGATTTGGGAGGAGAGTTCTTGCTATCAAACAATTGCTATCGGTTGGATTGGATTATTTATGTCTCGATTTTTGAGAGCTATCAAACAATTGAATGATTTCCTATGAGAATTATTGCTATGACGGTAGGATTAAGTGTGTCTTGATTTTTTTTCTGAATTCTACAAGGAAGTGAAAAGTGGTCGAATCAAACACAAGATGGAAAGTTGGATAAGATCAAATTATTGATCTTCTGCAACTTCCCATCTTCAAGCATCAAACTTTTCTTAATTTGGGAAAATTTTAAAAGAAATGTCACCTCCACGTTGAAGCAATCTTTTCTCCACGTTGAACCAAATATTTTTTTTCTTCAACATACAACATATGCTAATAAGCACAAGGTTCGGCTAGTGGAAGGATTCGGAGGAAGATCTATTATGGTGAATTGGTAAATGTAACCAATCTTGGTTAGCCATAGTTAATTTAGCCAAAGCGTAGAGTGGTCACTAGATCACAAAAAGACAAGATAGTGGTGTGCACTATCCAAAAAGCAAAAGGTAAATGACGAGGTGGCTACCATGCATTGGTGGATCGGATTGTGTGCTAGACGTCTGTTAGGTTTTGGTTAGGATAAGATAACAAAACATGCAACCTACGCATGTTAGCCATGTGGCATAGTTTGGATTTTGGACTTCTCTAGTCCTACAAAATATAAAGCAAGGAGAGGTCTTGAGAAGACATCTCTCATCTTGGAAGTCATTCCGGAGTCATTGCCTTCAGTGTTACAATGGTATCAGAGCAGGCTTATTGTTCCTATGAGTGTGGATCACCCCTCTTGGAAGAATAGTCTGGGTTGGTACAATTATTTGAGGAGAGAGTGTTTGTTAGAGGCTGGTAGTGGCCATTGAGCTGCAAGTAGTGGAAGGGGGTTATTATGGATGCAGGTTATGGATGGGGGAGATAGAATAGTACCGAGATTCCCATTTCTTAATCCTTTTCATGTCAAACTGTTATACATTGAGAGAGCAAGGTTGACTCAGTATTTGGTTTATCATTTTGGTGCCAACTTCATGGACCAAGTGATGAGATCTCGAGATCCGGTTATCTTACCTATAGTCACCTACGATGTTACTTGGGATCTCACAATACATTTTAGTTTAGAGATGGACCTCAATAGACCACCACCGGTGAGATTCAACACATAGTGTGAAATCTATTGTGTGTATCATCCTAAAGCTATATTCTGAGCCTAGTTGTTAGAAACTTTGGTGAGGAGTATTACCATGAGGTGATAGCATCACCTATTCCTTTTGTGTTGCCAATCTTGAGAAATTGGGAGTGTTCATCTTAACCCTATACTGAGAGAGACTGGATGGAGACGAATCATGGAGGACACTTTGAGAGAAATGATTCAGGAGTTGAGAGATTTGAGAAACGCATTTGAGCAAAGTCAGACTCAAGTACAAGAGTTAGCTTAAGAATTCACAGTACTCAAAACGAGACGAATGGAAAATGAGAGAATGAGAGAAACTCAAATGGAGATAGAGACGTCACCATCAATGGTGGAGAGTGAAGAAACAGAGAGAGCCCATGCTCTTGAAGCCCAAGCGGCTCAACGAGCGAGAGAGCTAGATCTTCAGACATCCATGATTCTGAAGATGACAAAAGCTTGTAAGATAGAACCTTACCGAGGAAGTCGAACCATGGGAGTTTTGGAGGGTTGGATTGAGAGAATGGAGTACCATCTTGCTTTGTTCAATATCAACGATCACATTGCAGGTCTTTTTGTTCATACTTTGTTGTTGGAGAAAGCGTCTACTTGGTTTCAGAGTTGGATGATGGAGCTCAATGAGTCAGGCCAACAAGTTACTTGGAGTGCAATGAAACAAGTTCTTCTTCAGAATTTTCAAGCAGTGGATCCCATCATCACGGCACGGATGAGGTTGTGGAAACTTGAACAGAAGGGAAGCGTGGAGGAGTACATTTAGGAATTTCAAGATCTTCAAATTCAGATCCGAGATATGAGTGGAGTTGAAGCCCTTGATTTATTCAAGAAAGGGTTGAAGAAAAAGATTCAATAGAATGTGATTCAGGACAATCCAAGCAACTTGAACGAGGCTATTGCTTGTCCACAACGAATGTCCAACGTCTACCACAACGGTGGAGAGGTATGAGTTCCCACGAATCAATACTATGTACCAATGCCTATGGAGTTGGGCAACATAAGGAGGAGAGAAGATTTCATTCCAAGGGGAGTGAACGCACAAGGAGGAGATCGTCGCAACTCAAATCCTCATCGAGAAGCAAATTCAAGAGGAGGAGACTGAGTGTACGGAAGACGAGAAATGAGGCAATGCTATAATTATGGAAGATTTGGTCACATTGCCATGAATTGCCGTACCCGAGTTCTAGCAAAAGGAGCTAGACCTCCCTATCGACGAGCTCTCAACAATCTTGAAGGTGGAGACGAAGTGACCGATGGAAACCCGGGAAACAACGAGCACTGGTAACCTTGCCTTGCGGCCTTATTGGTTCGATGAAAAGGAGGAAAGGCGAGGGAAGGAAGCACAAACATGAGGTAAATGGTTTGAGAAAGAAGGAAACATGTTTGATTGTGACGGATGGCGAGATAGAAGGAGTAAAAATGAGAGTATTGATTGATCCATGAGCTCCAGAAAATTTTCTATTTCGATCTATTACTATAAAGTTGGGATTAGCTTTAGAGAAAGATGAGAGTGAAAAGGTAGAGTTGCCAAACGGGCAAACAGAGAGCATTGAGAGCATTTCTAGGAAAGTGGAGTTGAAGATTGGGCAATACAAGGAATCGTTGGAGTGTAGAGTAATTCGATTAGCTTGCTATGATGCTATTTTGGGAATGTCTTGGATGAAAAAATATAATCCTGAGGTAGATTGGCGAAGAAAGATAGTAAAAACTATCAGTTGGAGGATCTTTGGAGATAGATTTAGATCAGAATAAAAAAAACTTACCTCTATACCTCTATATGTGATAGGAAGAACTGCTATCAGTCACAAAGATGTATGTTTTTTGGGCCTAATAAGAGATATTGGCGAAGAAAGATAGTAAAAACTATCAGTTGGAGGATCTTTGGAGATAGATTTAGATCAGAATAAAAAAAACTTACCTCTATACCTCTATATGTGATAGGAAGAACTGCTATCAGTCACAAAGATGTATGTTTTTTGGGCCTAATAAGAGATGTAAGCGCTCCAAAAGAGCAATCTTTTATACACGAGGAGTTAACTTGTATCTTGAACGAGTTTCAAGATGTTTTTCCAAATGATTTGCCTCCAGGTTTACCATCAAGAAGGAGAGTGGATCACAAGATAGAGATCTTACCATGAAGTTCTCCTCCTTGTAAAAGTCCCTATCGACTTGCACCAAACGAGCTGGAGGAATGCAAGGCACAATTGGAAGAGTTGTTGGAGAAGGGGTTTATCCAACCTAGTGTGTCAGCATATGGAGCTCCAGTGTTGTTTGTGAAGAAGAAGAACGGCTCCATGCGGATGTGCATGGACTATCGTGCTCTAAATCAACAAACGGTGAAAAACAAGTATCCATTACCGCGAATGGATGACTTGTTTGATCAACTTCATGGAGCTAAGTATTTCACCAAACTTGATCTTAGAAGCGGATACAATCAGATCGTGAGTGGCGGATGAAGACATACAAAAACGACTTTTTAGAACTAGATATGGATATTTTGAGTATCTAGTTATGCCATTTGGTTTAACCAATGCCCCTGCCACATTCATGGGACTCATGAATGATATTTTTCGTAAATATCTAGAAAAACTAGTGATTGTGTTTTTAGATGATATCTTGATATATAGCAAGTCCTTACAAGATCATCAGAAACATATGCGAGAAGTACTCCAAGTGTTGAGAGAAAATAAGTTGTATGCTAAGATGTCAAAATGTGAGTTTGGCAAAAGAGAAGTAGATTACTTAGGCCATAGAGTTAGTGCGGATGGCATCCAAGTCATGAGTGACAAAGTGGAAGACATTCCAATTTTGGAGCACTCCAATTTTGATTGGAGTGCTCCAGAGAATCAAACTTAACTACGTAGTTTCTTGGGTTTAACCGGCTTCTATAGAAGTGTAATAGCACAGGTATGCACTACTAAGTCCGAATTCGTATAGATTGATTCGTTTCCAAGGGAATGAGGGATCAAACCACACTATCAAAGAAGGAAAACAAGCATTTAGACATCTTTCTAACTCTGGACTGCGAAGTTCGAAGAGCATTCACAACGAAGGCAACTGATTCAAGTCCAATTCCTTCACAAACCCAACTCATTACCAATTTGACAAACACAGCAAATAGATTTCAACAGCTTGCTTTACTTCAGGATGGGAATCTCTCTCGTTACAAGTTTGCGTCTCAGCAAAAACACCCTCTAGAGTACTTCTGATGCTACAGACAGGCTCAGCTCGTGGACGAATATCCGGGTAACTTCACGGATACACGTTTTAGTCGTCACAACGTCAGCCTACACACATCAGCTCTTCGAGTGCTCGTTCTACCCTGACTACAATTTGCAATCCAACAGATTGGACACTTGCAAAGATGAAAGATCCACCACTTTATTTCCTACGACTATTTATAATGAATGTTCTAACTGCTACTCCTAACTGCCTCTACACAGATCGCTCTCTCCTAAGTCTTCTACTTTGATCTAAGCCGTTTGATCGCACCTCCGCTGCTTGCGTGAATGCGTCGATTCCTAATTGTATTTCCTGTACATTTGCCGTAATCTCCTGTCGATGAAGTGCCATGGCTTCTCTCAAATCTCGACCCAACGCCTTGTACATTTCCTTTCTCTAATCCTTCGAGTCACCGAGATTCTCCATCGCCGCCACCAACTGCTCTAACCGTTGCGTCTCAACACGGTCACACTGTGTGAACAGATGTTGCGTACATCTGTAAGCGAGGTTCTCCAACTATGCAGGTGCCTCCACATCCACCTGAATCAATCTTCGCTTCAGATTTTGCACCGTCTCCCGAAGTTGAGCATTCTCCTTCTCCACAAAATGGATCTATGCACCCCGAATACAACAGATCTCTTCGTAGGCCTTGTTCGCCTCCTGAACCTGCTTCTCCACATTCTCTGACAGCTCCCTCACTGTGATGGATTGGTCTTCCTTCCCCAACGCCAGACAGTTCATCATCTGAATCAACTCCATATACCCATCTGCTCGAGGGTCCCACCTTGGCATATACATCGGTCCCATCTCGTTTAACTCCAGCAATACCGGGACCACTAGGGAGAGCAATTTGTAGTGCTCAGGCCATGGGTTCTGCAATCTCCTTCGAGGCTTTCGGCCCTGGCTTCACCGTCATCATCTTCGGCCGAGAAGTCTTTGCCAGTCCTACTTCTTCTATCTTCTTCTTCCCCACATCTCGTTGAACTGCTAGAGTGGATGGCGGACTGTCCTCCACTACTCTCTTTCTCTTCCTCGAAGCTCCGATTACTTCAAGGTCTGAGTCCGAATCAGGCTTGCTCTACACCACCAGCTTGACTTCTCCCGTTCTCTTTGGCTCTGGAGGAGCACTCGTCCCTAGACTCCTCGTCGACCCACTACTAGCACTGTTGAGGTCTGCATCCAAATCCGACAGTCCACTCTCCAACCGATACAACTGCCGCTCCTTAGGCGTCAGCCACTCCAGCTTCACGTACAGTTATACTAAGAAAGACGAGAGATAGACTACACTCTTATCGTCTTCTCTTAGCTTCGTCGCCATTGCCTGTACATTCCTCGGAAAGATCCCTCCCCAATTCACCCAGATAGTCCCACTGATGAACCCTTCCACGATCCTCACCTTGTGCATGCTCACATATGTCGTTCTCTGCGGTGAGAAAAGCTGATTCAAGGTGAGAGCCATCTTACTTCTGAAGACATCTTTGATCAAATCGAGCTTGTAGCCGTTCGTTCCCTTTCTCTCCCTAGGGTTGAACCACTTCCGCTCATCGAAGGTAAATGTTGTGTGCATCGCCGATCCCTCCCAATCGACGCCACCTTTGTCCTCTTCGTGGTTGCGCCCCAAGGACTTCGCCCATAACTTCGCATCCCACTTCTCATGCTGAGCTCAAGTTCCAATTGCCGTCAGAGGTTTTCCTCTCCAAACTTCATCGCACAGCTCTGGGCACACGTAGTCCCATCACCATGACAGAAATGCTCCCCCGAGGTTCTTTAACCTCAGCAATTCCGCTGGAGTCCAATCCGTCATCAAAATAAGCGGTCGAATTCTCCCCATCGTCACACATCTTCTTGCTGGAACTCCTCCGGTTCGATGCTTCGACATTGCAGCTAGCTTCTGCTGCTCCGGCCGCTCGGCAAGTTCTTGGCATCGACTTTCTCTCGACAATTTTTCAATCCGCCGCCCAAACGCGCGCTTAAATTCCCTCGCAATTCACTCGTGTGAACTCCCTAATGATATTCATGTCTAACAAACATATATTCAGACGAATACCTCCATAAGAACCCGAATATAACTCTTTATTCACAAAAACCAAAAAAAAATCCTACTTATCCTAAGGACTACGCTCCTACAAGAAGGTTTGTGGAAGCTTTTGCTCGTATTGCTCAAGCTTTAACAAATCTCTTAGGTCAATGGCAGAAATGGCAATGGGATACAGCTCAAGAGATTGCATTTCAGGCTCTAAAGGATGCGCTCTTACATGCATCAATCCTTAAATGGTATGAACCCAGTAGACCAACAAAACTTGCTACAGATGCATCAGGTGTGGCAGTTGGAGGAGTGTTACAACAGGAATGGAAAGATGGATGACACCCAATTGCTTTATTTTCACGGAAACTTTTGCCAGCGGAGCAAAATTATCATACCACAGAGAGGGATGAGTTAGCCATTGTGTTGACTACTAAATATTGGAAGCACTATCTCGGAGATAAGGAGTTTGTGGTTGAGACAGACCACAAGCCTTTGGTTTATTTAGAAACTCAAAAGGATCTCTCAAAAGCGGTCGTCGTTGTTGGAATGAATGGCGACAGCGTTTCAACATGAAGATCGTGTATGTGGAGGGGAAGAAGCAGCAGGCTCATGCATTGACACAAATGCCGTGCATTAATCACATCAATGAGGTGAAGATTCATTATGAATGGTGGGAGAACCTGAATCGAGCTACCAAGGAGGATGAAGAGATTGCACAAGCCCTTCAGCAGGGTCGAGCATATTTAGAACGGGGATTGGCGTTCTATAAAGGAAAGATTTGGATACCCTCAGATGTTGTTCTCCGTACAACAATGTTAGAGGGGCACATGATTCAGCTATTGCTGGCCATGTAGGAGTGGAGAAGACCATTGAATGCGTCCAACGGGTATACTTTTGGCCAAAACTAAGAGAGTACATCACCAGCTATGTTCAAAGTTGTGTGGCTTGTCATCAAAATAAGGCTAGCAATCAAAAATCAGCAGGATTACTACAACCATTACCAACACCGGCTAGAAGATGGGAGCACGTCAGTATGGACATTGTATGTGAGTTACCAATGACGTCTACGGGTTATGATTCGATAGTCATTTTTGTGGATAAATTGAGCAAGATGATCCACATTAGGCCCCAACAAAAAGCAGATCGCACGAACTTGCTCGAATTTATATTGATGCAGTTTTTGCTCAACATGGTTTAGCTACAGTTCTCATCACTGATAGGGGCACTCAATTTACTAGCATATTTTGGAAAACCCTATTTGGGCTATTCAAAACAAAACTAGCCATGTCCACAGCTTATCATCCTCAAACAAATGGGCAAACTAAAAGAGCAAATAGAACTATTGATGACATGCTTAGAGCTTTCACTTTGGAGGAGCAAGAAGGTCAATTTGGAGAAGCAATTTGCACTTTAATCCTTGATTGAGTTTGCTTGTAATAACTCAATCAATGCATCCACAAAAGTCAGTCCTTTCTTCTTGATGTATGGAGAACACCCCATTACACCATCTAGCTTGGTAAGTGTAGGTCACATGCAAGAACCATCAACCCAAGTTGAAGCGGTTAATGAGTTTGTGGCACGAGTCCATGAGGAGTGCATCAGGCAAAGCAAAAATTAGCCATTGCCCAAAATCGTCAAAAACAATATGCTGATGCTCATCGACAACATGTGGAGTTTCAAAAAGGCGATCAGATGTGGTTGTCTACTACCAATTTGTCATTAATAGGGGTTCGAAAATTAAGTCCACGGTTTATTCGACCTTTCTTGATTGTCCAACGGATTGGAGAAGTTGCCTACAAGTTAGATTTACCAACACACATGAAAATACATCCCGTTTTTCATGTGTCTCTCTTGAGAAAGTATACACCACGATCTCCTTCCTTTGGCAACCCACATCGACCTCCTCCTTTACCAGCCATGATTGATGGTGTAGAGGAATATGAGGTTGAGAGAATCCTCAAGAAACGGACAAGAGGTCAGCGGAACCCAAAAGTGGAATATCTAGTCCAATGGAAAGGTTATCCACTTTATGAAGCTACTTGGGAACCATTGGCAAATCTTATAAATGTCAAGATACTTGTAGAGACTTTTGAGTCTTCTTGCAACGAGGACATTGCGACTTAAATGGGGGGAGGTTTGTAACCAATCTTGGTTAGCCATGGTTAGTTTAGCCAAAGCGTAGAGTGGTCACTAGATCACAAAAAGACAAGATAGTGGTGTGCACTATCCAAAAAGCAAAAGGTAAATGACGAGGTGGCTACCATGTATTGGTGGATCGGATTTTGTGCTAGACGTCTGTTAGGAATTGGTTAGGATAAGATAACAAAACATGCAACCTACGCATGTTAGCCATGTGGCATAGTTTGGATTTTGGACTTCTCTAGTCCTACAGTATATAAAGCAAGGAAAGGTCTTGAGAAGACATCTCTCATCTTGGAAGTCATTTCGGAGTATTGCCTTCAGTGTTACAGTAAACTTTACTTATGATTTTAAGGAGTTGGGAGGACGGCATTTTAACTGGATGAATCGTTACAAGTTGAAGCCGTTTCATGAACGATCAGATTCTTTCACTCCGAAAATGGAGTGAAATCTTGGTCCGGGGGTAAATGTAAGACCCATGGTTGTACATATAGGATGAAATATGAATATATCTAAATTGTGACTAAGTATATCTTAGTCATGACTATGTATAACTAGCTATGGTTAAGTTTGAGGAAAATATAGAGTAGCTCTTGGTGTGGTAGATGAGAACAAACTATTTTGTTGTTAAGTATGAATCAAGGAATAGATTCTATCATATGGGTATCTGGAATTTCCTTGACTTGGATTAGTTTTCATTGGTTGGACTTGGTGAATACCCTTAAATCTAGGGGCAAGATTGACTTGGTACACTAAAGTCAATTGGATGGAAGTTGGACTTCTAGAAGATCCAAGTGGACCAATTGCATGTTGCAATGTATCCATTTCATTGGGGTTTATGATCTCTACCTCGATTAAATTTGATAAGAGAAAGTTACATGATAGTTACTTATAGTTACTAGGGTAAGATTCTAAGTAGTATAAATAGAGAGGTTGAGAATCACCTCTCAAGTTAGGTTTGGGAGAAGTTAGTTTTGTGATCTTAGTTTCAGAGAGACTTTATTTTGGGAAGTTTGGTTTTGAGAAGTCATGTTTTGAGAGCCTTGATTCAATGAAGACTTTTGATCATCAAAATATCCATTCCTTTTGAGTGATATCTTACTCTTTGTGAGAATTTACATCATGGAGTTTCGAATTTGAGAGTTTGTGTAAAAGTGTGCATTATGGTCATGGACATCGGGTGGGAATAAGTACTTTTAGATTCATGATGAGTTTCCAAAAAGTCATCGAGGTAAACCTGATCGAGAGTCAACCCGGAAGTCACAAGACATTTCCTCCATGATCCATTCCATCGTGAGGCAAACTGACCACTTTATGAAGTAAGCGATGGTGCAATTGAGTCAACCACAATTCAACATCCTACTATATGTTAGTACCCTCACAACAACAATGTTAAGAGTGCACTCCACTCACTCACCACACCATGAGGATTAAAGAGTTGGTCTGCAAGTTTGATGTGAATAAGTTTGTTCAACAAACGAGAAAATTTTATATTATACTAAATTTGCATCATTTTATTCATCATATTATGTAATATATTTTAGTTTCCGTATCCATTGTTTTAGAGAAAGCACTTGATATTACAATCTATGGAATAGCAATCAAGATAGTTGATAATTATGAGGATGTTCCAAAAATATGTATACAGTTTGGTCTAGAGAATTAGTATATCTTAGACATATTTCCATGGTGAATGCTATGGATCTAGGATGGTCTATGAATCCTAGCCCATCCTACCCCATTGGTATCATCCCTTTACGACTTGAAGAGGTCTTCCTTTTTGCTATATTACTCGCTTTTCTGAAATAAGTGTATTTACCTGTCGTAAATCGTCCGGACTCCGAAGATAAGTGCAAATGGGCTGCTACGGTATAGGAACGTGGTCATTGGTTCTTGTTTTGCACCAATGGACCTTTTCTGAGAGAATCGAGCACAATAATCTTGTTTGCGAGCATCAGAAAGACTGCGAAGTTTGGTGGTCCGCTATCATCGACCTGAGAGTACGAGGCACAACACTCAGATCGATCGTAATGCGGAGATCGACGGGCCCAATCCCACTAACTGCTCTCCTTCTCTATCCCCGGAGTCAAATCGATCCACTTTAGATAGCGTCCACAGACTAGGTGGAAGTCTAGAGGGCCCCGAGCGCCATTGGGCCTCTCGATTGCTCGGGCCCCAAGTCATCCAGAAGTCGCCATGTGGGCAGCGTGAGGCCCTTCGCACTTGGCACAAGAATTCCTCTGCCCCTCCACCACATCAGCATCACTCTCTCGTACATAGCCTTCAATTCTGCTCCTCCTCAGGCACTACCGCTCTCAACTATCCATCCCTTTTTTCACACACTCTTAGACGAAATCCTTCCTTGGCAAGCTAGCACCATGGCCACCGTGACAGCATGCGCCTCAATCACCTTCGCTGGACAGGCTCTTGGAGCCTCCAGCAACGAGATCGCCTCCAAGGTGAACGTCGGAGAGGCCCGCATTGTCATGCGCAAGACGGTCAAGAGCGCTCCATCCAGCATCTGGTAAGCTATCCCCTATCCGATTTCTGAGCTCAGTCCCTGCCTGGAATCGATCATGATCCGCTATGGTCTTATTGTCACTATCACCGTTCAATAGGGCAGTCTGATTTGACTGGCCACCAACTAGTCTACATTTCTAGGTGAAATCTAACGATATTTCGCTCGTTATGTTGAAGGTACGGTGAGGATCGACCCAAGTACTTGGGCCCCTTCTCTGGTGCCACCCCTTCTTACCTGACCGGGGAGTTCCCCGGTGACTACGGATGGGACACCGCTGGGCTCTCTGCTGATCCCGAGACCTTCGCCAAGAACAGGGAGCTCGAAGTGATCCACGCCCGATGGGCCATGTTGGGTGCTTTGGGATGCGTCACCCCCGAGCTTTTGGCCAAGAACGGGGTCAAGTTCGGCGAGGCGGTGTGGTTCAAGGCTGGGTCTCAGATCTTCAGCGAGGGGGGCTTGGACTACCTCGGCAACTCTGGGCTTGTGCACGCGCAGAGCATTTTGGCAATCTGGGCTTGCCAGGTGGTGCTTATGGGCGCCATCGAGGGCTACAGGGTGGCCGGAGGGCCCTTGGGCGAGGTGTCGGACCCCATCTACCCCGGAGGTCAGTTCGACCCCTTGAACCTAGCCGAGGACCCAGACACCTTCGCCGAGCTGAAGGTGAAGGAGCTGAAGAACGGACGACTCGCCATGTTCTCCATGTTCGGATTCTTCGTGCAGGCCATTGTCACCGGCAAGGGCCCGATCGAGAACTTGTCCGACCACTTGGCTGACCCAGCCGTGAACAACGCCTGGGCCTACGCCACCAACTTCACCCCCGGAAACTAGGGTGCGGGTTTTTTCAATTTGTTGACAAAACCAAAACTTGTACCATAGTTAGAGAGTAGGACCTTCCACCGAGTGACCTGTATCATAGGGCTCGAAACAATCTGGATTGTAGGAAGATTTTTGTCACTCGGTCCACCACTGAATAAAGTCTTCTCCCGATTTCCTGGTTTTTGATGGAATTTTGTACCTGTTGTTAGTGATGTTCGCCATCGGCCGTTACGTTGGCTCATGACTGTTAGTTTTGTAATTCTGTTCATAATGGAAACCAGAAATTTCCTCCTCTTGTGGGAGAATAAATGTCTGTCCGTGTGTTAAGAAGCAGGACATGTCCTCGCAAAGGACTGATTATTAATTTCGTACGACTGGATATATCAAAACATGTATGGTCTGGATTTTGTTCTATCTGTTACCTTTCACTTGCTTTATTCTGTATTAAAATAATCTATGTTAGTTAATACATCGTAAATGCGCCGAAATGTAGAAAATATTCCTCGTCCACGTCAATCTAAACAGTACAGTATACAACCATAACATATCAACAACAAACCTGAAATACAAACAGAAAAAAACACCAGTGCAAAACAGAATAGTAAAATATACATCAGTAAAACAATATTATAGACCAAAAGAATCTTTTTCATGCACATGAAAAAAAAAATTTGTCTACAATATTGTAAAATCAGTAAAATTGTGAAAAGTAGAAAATTTATGGAACATTCCTTCTCGCCAACTATCGCAACTGAAAAAATTTGTACTCAAAACATAGTAGCGGCAAGGTGAAGCCTACCACAGTTTCTCTACCTTGGCACCGTTTGAAAACATTATCTTTTGTCAAAATGTCATGGCCCTATTCGTTAGTGCAGTACTGCATTTTGTTTGCCATTTCGGTTCTTTCAGTGTCAACACATATCGGTTTCTCTTCATGCGCATTGATACTCAGCTCTTTGGACATTTGCATACTTGCAGAACAGCTTCTGTGCCGATGTTTGTGCATACCAACGTGACTGCTGTAAGGCAAGTACAAATTACAGGAGCCATGGAGGTGCAGGATATGCTTCACAACACGAGGTGAAGAAAGACGTTGACGTTGAATTAACAGAGCTCCAGTGATCTGCAGGCGAATACAAAACAGCGGACAAGGGCACCTCCGAAAGGCCATCAGACCAAGAAAAACTGAAGCGGTGAAGAACCTAATCTAATATTTCGACGAAAGAAAGCTACCGCCTGAGCTCGCTGAAGAATTTCAGAAGTATTTCTGAGGTCTTAGAACGGTGAGGTTATGTCCATTTCAATATTAGCAGAGTCTGGCTGAGTGGTTATTCCCTTCCCGCTTGACGTCATTGACTGATGGTAGTTGTCAGGGTCTTGTTCTACTCTGAGGACCTCCAATATTCGTGTAAACTGGAGGTAGACATACATACCGACAACTATGTGTTCCAACATCAACTGTCGAACATGATCGATAATGCGCACCGATGTACATGCAAGAGAATCGAAAGGAACAAAAATGCAAGAAGCTCAAAGAGAATTCCACTCGAGAGCACAAAACATGGATACTTATAAAAGCTGGAAGATTTGATTCCCCACTCAGTCTGTCTCAAAGTTCAAGGACGATCAAAGCTGACGGAGGATTCTGCTCAGACGTCAACCAGACCTCCTCTGCAATCATTGTATGCTACATAGAATATAACCCGCACATCCGATTTGTGAATCCGTTTCTGAGGCCTCAGACTGTCAAGTCGAGGGCATGCAAACTTCCTTTTCAGCAGTTGTATCATTCGCCGCCATCCTAAGTTTACTACTGGTAGAAATGCATTCTCTTCACAGTACCTCCAGAATTCAAGTCAGCTTGAGGTGGACATATGCAGCGAACATTATGCTCCATTCTGAACTATCAAATATCAGATCTTACACAAGCTCGAAGATGTGATACAATTGTCCCATTGTGACTCTGACGGGAACAGCTGACGCTGACGCAGGATTTTGTTGACTGATCAAATGTCAACGATATGTCTCCCAGGCAGTAGTTGGTGAATCGTCCATTTGAAGTTAATATACTTGGCCATCCGAGAATGACGATGCTGAGCACATGGCAATCGTCTATTCAACGCTCTGGGTAAGGCACTGGAATAAAGTTAGCATGACTTTGAACGCAGGACCAAGACACGCTGGCGGATATTTCGCACATCCTCCATGTCCTGGCGCAATCTGGTGCGAGCATTCGCACGCTCTTTCAGCCTTCAACTGATGCTCCTCCCTCTCGTCTGCCCAGAGAGCATGGGTCTTGACGACTCAGATCTGCCTCGTACCCACGAGGGAAAAAACAAAGCTCGCACTTCTAGAGAGGTCAGGATACAGTTTGCAAGTTGGGAAAGGTGTGCACTGAAGGTTTCGTGATCTTTACTGCAACAAGACTTTGCAAAGTTACAGGCTTTCTTTCCAGGTAGCAGAATTTCCATGGACAGGGTAAAGGTGGACACAGAATCTCCCTACCTCCTCCTCCTCAACTTCTTCTTATTCTTTTTACTCCGGACTCGACCCGGCGAATCTGGAAGCTCTTTCAGTCGTTCATGCACATGTATCTTAAAGGGTACATTTGGATCCTGGTCCATCATCATGCTGGAAGCCCTTGAGCTTTATTCGGATGTTGTGACGACAGTGCAATCAAGGTTAGAAGACAGGCACGGCAACACTGTCCAACATTCTCCCTACAGACACCTCAAATCAGACTCAGGATGTAGATGACAAATATTGTAAGATCGGAGCATCTCTTTTCTTCCGTCAAGCTGGACTACTAAGCCACGCTGATAGAGACCGAGCCTGACGACGAATGGAAAACGTTTGCCTCAATTTTACAAGAATCTGGTCACATCTTTGCCCTTTTGGTCAGTTGCCCCGATCTGCGAATATGACACTTCGACAGAAACGTTGCAGACAAAATCGAGTCAAAAGTGTCAAATTGCAGTGGAGGACATGAGGAACTTCACCCCGGGTCGGAATAATTTGTCAACTCTCTCCGGTGTTGTAGTGGAGATGAAGGATTCCTCCTCCTTCACAGAAGCATCAGGGTACATGCGTTTGAACGCGGCTCCGGTAATTGATTTGGTACATACAAATCCTGCTGTCGGAATCATTTGCGAGGTCTGTGATCTGGACGGAGGTTTATATAAACATTTGTATGATTCTTCCTGCTGGACGGAGTTTGCGGTCTCATGTACTCTTCCTCCAGCAGTTGATAGAGTTCTCACCACTCCGTCGCACCAGTGCTCAGAGTCTGGTAGCTGACAAAATGTAATGGCTACAGCAAGAGAAGATCTGTTGCGGATCTTTGCTAGAGATACGATCTGAAATAATGCAGGAATTTCAGGCGCAAACACATCATTTTCAGACTATTGTTAGAACAATTTATTCCCACGCTGCATATTTCCCGTCTTGTTAGTCGTCCCTACACTGGTACATGCATTTGTAGCATCATGAGTCGCCCATGGTTCTACGCTTTAGGGAAGAAAGGATACTTGCAAACGGAAGTATTATTATCAACCAGATGTATTCGGTAGCAAATGACCAGTGCGGCTTCGGATGCATGAAGCAAAATAATCCGGATCCGAAATTCTACTGATTCGTCTCTGGCGTGATGTTAGATAGCCGTACACAAAGCACAGTAGCAAGAATCCGACACGATGCCGTGTTGGTGTGCGCGATTCGCAAAACCTTATGCTGCACGCGACCGATGGTTCGTCTTTTGATTTAGACTCTACTCGTCTTCCGTCTTAACACGCAAAGACGAAGGCACACAAATCAAGTGAGACCTGAATAAAGGAGATGGCGCTTACTTAGCTAATTGCTCTGTGTATCACTGTATATTACCCATCAATGCTTTCCCCGAGACCGATTCAACTCTGAATCACCCAAACATATGCAGAAGATGATTACTCGAACTACGTTTTCTACGAATCCCAAATGTCGGAACTTCCGGGACCACTAAAGGCCGTTCACTCCCTTGGATGAAGACATCTAACACAGCAGAGTTACATGAGTAAGGAGGTTGGACAATCCCAGGTTGGGTGTCATTCCTCTTCCAAAAAGCCCAGTTCCTTCGTCACAATCCTCTTAACCAAGGTGCAGACCTCTCAAGCATCCATAGTTGGAAAAAGAGATCTCAACCACGAGAAGGAACATGATCTCCTCTCATCTGAGGAAGGTCCACGATGAATGAACGACTGATACTCGAGGGATTGAAAGTGGTGTGTAGAACTATACAGAACCCCAGACGAAGACCCAAATTTTGACACGAGCCAGGGTAAGAAAATGTGAAATGAGTCCTCCGCAATCCCAGTCCGGAAAATATCTCTTTCGAGATCGTTACAATCAAGAAATTCCCGTGGAAGCAATGATCCCTTCCATTTGAATCAAAGAGTCGAAGGCAGTCGTATGAATCAGGCACCTTTGACAATGTCATCAAGATTGGTCACGTTGACGACACAGGCTGCAACCATGACGCTAAGTGCCGGGTTTCCAATATGATAATGACCTAGAGGTTTCCTCGGCCTGACACGAAAGACCTCTGGAAACCTTTGAGCAAATTTTTTTGCTGCAATGAGACTATACAAATGTGCTTGCACACGGTTGAATTTCAAAAGAACCAGGCTGGAAATTTCCCAACTTCTCGACAACCTGCCGCTCAGACTGGGCGGAACAGAGTAGAGTGCCGAGAGCGGTCCGACTATGTAATGAGTCCTACACCCCTATATCGCTCATAATTTCGAAACCTGCACTAGATGATGATCCACTAACTTTATTTTAACCATCACATTTTGCCTCTGGAGACCGATCGAGCTACTGAAGAAGAAAAAGGAAAAACCGCCCCTATTCACAAATAACAATAGGCTTCAAATCATGTTCAATCGCCGTTTGCTCAATTATTTACGCTTAGAGTACATCACTCCCAGTCACCCCAATCCTCGGTCTCGTCAGCGGCAGGCTTCTTATCTACAACCTTCTTGCTCTTGCTCGAATCTGAGATACCTTTAGGACTGGCTTCTACGGCTATGTCACCAATATCCTCCAGCTCCGGTTCGTCTGCCTCGTCAGTGCGTCCTTTCCCGACCACAGATGGCACGGCTTCCTTTCCTTCTTTGACTAGGCCAGAAGTCGAATGCTGGGCTCCGTCGTCGCCCGCCCCTTGCTCCTTCTCATCCTGTACAACTAACCAATCGCTCCCGGTGCTCCCCTCGCTCACAGATTCCTCGTCGTGAATCCCTGCGGACGCCTCCGGGGTGATTTCCGGGTGCTGATGTTCTGCCTTGACGCCACTTCCAGAGGGCGATGAAACCTCCGAGGACGACGCGGGGACAGCGACCTCTCGATCGATTTCCTTCCCTCTGCCGGAAGAGGCCACCTGCTCGGTGGAGGCAGAAGAAGGAGCTCCGGCTTCCCAGCGGGGTTTGTGGAGGGCGGTATCGGCATCATCGGCACTGCTCTTGATTTCGTCCAGTTCCTCCTCGACGTCCCATGTGAGTTCCTCCTCCTCCAAGAGGGTGGCGCGTTTGACGAGATCGGCTCGGGCGTCCTCCACCTGTTGGAGTTTGTGCAGGCGGTAGAAATATCTGGTCCAGAAAACCTCGTGCTCGACGATCAAGGGAACGATTCGGGCCTCGAGCTCTTGCATGAAGGCGTTGTCCTTGGTCACAGCCTCGATGTCGCCCTTCTTCTCGCTCAGGTTGAAAGTGGAGCGCCAGGCGGCGAAGTCGTCCTCGTCCTCGGGCTCGTCGCAGTAGGTGCTGCTGTCTCTCTGCATGGCATTGACCTGCGCCTCGTAGCGATTGTATTTCCAATTGGAGGCCGGGGTTACAGAGGCCTCGCGGACCACATTGCCCTTGGCCTTGGAGTTGGCGGCCGCCTCCTCGTCCACCTTTTGCACCGCTTCCTTCACCGATGCGATCAATTCCGTCGTCCCTCTCCATATCGACCCCCCGAAATCCTCCAATGTCTGCCCCACTGTCTCCAGCGACTCCTGGGCTACCACGGCGCCCGTCTCGAGGGTGTGCGGGAGATCCTTCACGGCGTGCACCGTCACCTCGGCCACAACCTCCGTCTCCTTCTTCAAACCGTCGGCGAACTCGTGCAGATCCCGCTGATACGCCTGCAGTACCTCCCCGGATTTCGACGCCAGAGTCTTCACCAAACTCCCAAAGCCAAAACTCCACGGACTCGCCATCGCCTCCTCCTGCTGCTCACCCTTTCTCATCCCATCGCCTCCTCCGGCCTCCTTTGACTCCTCCTCCCCGCTCGTCGCTTGTGCTGGCCTACTCTCCGAGTCGCTGAACAGCCCAGACCTCAGGAAGTTCATCTTCCCCCAATCCCTCGTTTCCCTTCGCCTTATCAACAACAACCACCACAACCAAAACGAGGATGATCACCACAACAACTTCTCGTCCTCGTGCTCGTCTTCGGCACCTGTGCGGCCCTATCGATCTCTAGACCTTTTCAATCCTCGTTCCTTCAACCTTGAAATACCTCCTCCTCCTCCTCCTAATCAAACAATTACTTTCTACCGATCTCTCTTCCTGCCTACGCTCCCAAGCCTTGCTTGCTTTCTTGCTTGCTCGCTCGCTCGCTCGCTCGCCTCTCACTTTCTTCTACCCGGAATGCTGCCGATCACACAAGCCACAGCACGCCGGAAATGGAGAGCGAGTCAATCCCACATCTCCACCGCTCCTCCTGTACAAAACTTCACAAACCTACATTCAGCACTAACAAAGATCTAAAACAGCGCGTCCTCCACTCCTGTACTACCGACGCCGCAGTCTTCAGAGCACGAGAGCGAATTCGAGCCCGACCCCAATACAGCCGACAGGTCCTGAAGCGGACGCCGAGGTTCAGAAACGCACATCACGGACCAAACTATACACAACAGCAGAAGCCAACGGTGGGGGGGGAAGGGAGAGTGGGAATCAGGCCCAGGCGACCTTGCAGTGCTACTTGCTTGCTAGTGACAGAAGCACCAGCGGGGGTTGGGGCGGGTGGCAGAGATGGAAGGTGGGACGGGGACGGAGGGGGCAGAGGGGGGAGCTCAGAGGCGAGGGAGAGGGGAGTAAACATGGGCCTGGCCTGGCAGCCGAGGGCTTGACAGACGTTCCACGAGGGCCAAGGGGGTGGGGGAAGAGAGAGGACTGGGAGGAGGGCAGGGGAGGGGAGGCGGGCTTCAGGAGAGGAGAGGAAAGGAGGAATTGCTTGCCTGCTTTGGTTGCTGGCTGGCTCTGGCTCACCAGCACCCACCGCTGGGCCTCGTAAGCACACGCACACCCATTCGCGCACTCTCGCTTCTCTCCCTCTCTCCGTCTCTTCGCTTTCGCTGCGGTAACTCGGTGTGAAGGTAACTGCGTCAGACGCGGTAACAATGATGGCCCGCCACTTGTTACCACGATTAACCATTACCATGAACTCGAGTACACGTCCTCGCTTTTTGAAAGCTACCGCTTCCATATAAGAACTCGAGGGCACACATCAAGACGTGCTCCTATGGATTTGGTATATACCGACCGCTGCTCTTATATATAAGAGTCTTACATGTGTTTAATACAGGATCCGGTATTGTTCAACTATCTATTTCTTTTATTTTCATATTATAACGATAAATATAATCTTATGGCATAGTGAAAGCTAAACTTATGGCATAGTGAAAATTACCTGTAAAGCATCCTATACCTAAAATAGTAACGGGGTGGAGATGCAAATTAAGGGTAATCTAACCACAAGGGTTATAAACATCCCCTATCATTGCCTCTATGTTGTGTCTATGTCTCTTCTAAACAAGGCGGAAAGGTACGAGTAGGGCAGTTTCTATCGCACCTTCATCATTTGATGAATGGGTTAAACAGGCTACTTAATAAACCTACACTAATGCCATGAGAAGTTTGCATGACTAATACTTAAAAAACAACCAAACAAACAAACCTAAAGCTCTTTTTAAGCCACCAAGTGGTATACCTCTCGAGCGATCAGGTGAAGTTTCCGGAAACATTTGACGGTAATGCTCATATTCTTTTCTCACAAAATATTTCTTTGACTAACAAAAGATGATAACGTAAAGGAAGAAAAAGCGTAATCTTCATTCAAAAAAGAAAAGGCGATACATGTTATCCTGATTTCTTAGTTATTATTAGATCCGACAACTCAGTATTTAACAGCAGTTACAAATGTAGCGATTTTTCATTTAATGCAAGGATTGTCGGACAAAAGTATAGTTTTCTCAGCTGAGAGAAGAAAAGAAAAAGCCATAATGTACTGGTCTTTTTGTCAAGGAAACTAAATTCAGGAGATAAGAGGAAATAACGGAATTCGCAATACAACGGTTGGCCTATTGGATGGATGTTTTGTTCCTTTAAAACTTGTGGATTTGAATGGACACTTGCCCCACCTGCACTCCAGTTACTGTTTGCGAAAAAATTGTGTGACAGTGCATGGTTATGTCGTGAAACCAAGTACAAGTTTACTTCAATCATGTCTTTGATTTAACTTTTAGATATTGTGGACCATACAGTAGTCTTGTCCATGTCGTCCAAAATTGCATCTTTTTGGGCATCGTCACAAAGCTTCTCGTCCAACACAGGATGGTGGGGTCCTATGGCCAGGTTTGTTTGGATCCATCAGGTGCTTTCGTATATTTTAATTTGCTTAGCGATCTGGGTCCACCAGCTGTTTTAATCAGAAAAGTCGTTGAGGTTATTTCCCTGTGAATACTTTCACCCTTCAGCAGCTGTAATTTTCCTGGACAAGGTACAGAAGCTTCTTTCTTTCTTCTGTAGTCACCTTTTCATATATTACGGTAGCATTTGTGCCTATCCCAAATCTCCCTTTATGATTTTTTATGTATCCGCCCCTACCCAATCTAAAGAATTTTCTTTGCATGGAATTAGCTCATAGCCTCCCTAAATATACATATAAAAATAAAAATATTATTTATCATATTATAATTGATAAATAATATTTATCAATTATAATATGATAAATAATAATAATCAATTTAATGATATCCTAACCTTTGACATTTGCGTCATCTTATGTGCTATGGATCCACTTTTTCTAATTCAAGGTACTTACAGTAAGACCAAGTTGAAAGTGAAAGATTGAGATGTTTTGACATGTGTTTGAAAAGTATTGATTTTTAATTTCCATAGGAATAAGCCGTTTACCTTTTTAGATCCATAATAGTTTGACTCATGTTCTTCTCATGCTCTAAAGGTGCAAAAGGCCTACTACTAGTCTTATGGTTTGATATCTTTGTGTTCTTAGGTAAGCACCATCCGTGATGAATATGAAGACTTTCTTTCCAATTCACCAACAAAGACGTAGAAACAACAAAGACCTTTGTTTGGTGTAGTGCTATCCTTCACCTTTTCAAAATGCTTCCAATAATGTGCTAAGGCAACATCACTCTTGCAAACGACATATCGAGAATCGGTGCCTTTTCCCCTTTCCATTCATCAGTTTCAATCATCCAAAGTTACCTTGGAATACAGTGCTTTCCTCCGCGGGTGATAATTTCATGGCGCATGTGTAAAACTCCCATTTCTTCTCGCTTCATTATGTTCCACCATGGCCCATCATGTTGTGAATGAAGTCTCTCTCGCCTACTGGAGAAAAACAGGAAATTGCATTGCATCATATCTTCTGTTTTACCGTAGTGTATAACGATATGGATCACAGTTTCCATGCCAGACAACCAGATGGATCAGCAGCTCGTACTGTGCGTGTTGCTGGATGTCAAAAATGAAGCATCTCGTGCAAAAAAGATTCAATAGTAAAACCAACAGAAAATCTTACTTAGCCGAGAAGCGTGAATTATAAGCTTCATTTAGTATCAACGTGAAGCGTCAATCTTTCACAGCTAATGCAGGTTCTACTTGGTAGCCGCTTCTGTTCCGGTGTCTCAGTCTTGTATTCATTTATATAATGGTATAAGTGGAGCACTATTACTAATTTATTACTCGGTTTTCGTATCAAACAAACCAAAAAAATTAAAGTGCGATTTCTCAACATCAAAGATGCAGGCCCTGCGAGATAGTCAAAGTTTGGCATGAGATCGAGCCTGAGAGACAGACAACCACAAAATGCTGAGAAACATCTACTTTTGACCTCGAGGTTATTGGTTTTGAATTATATCCTGCGGCCAGAATTATTGAAACATTCTGTCAGGAATGAATCATGCTACCAAGTTAATAAGGTGTCAACTTAAAATGGAAGCGTATGTCCTGAGTGTCTGTCGGTCCAAAGGTAATTGAGTAAGAATATTACACAGTGAGGAACTGTAATCAAAGTTGGGTGTATGTTAGGCAGGTTGAACTGTGTTGACGGCAAGAGTAACCGCACAACCGGGCCCCGAATTTGCATTAAGGAAGTGCTTCGTGCACAAACGTGGCTACTGTCTATGCTGAGTCCAGTATTCTTTCGCGCCACCCTTTTGGTTACAGCGCGAGGTGCTCTCCGCCGATCATCGAACCTGTGTACTGTACCTTCTTCTCCGAACTCCAGTTTACACTATCTTTTGTTTTTTCCATTACCATTTCCCTCTGAGTTTGGGCTCCAAGAAGATAAGATTCAATTATATATATTAATCTGAAGATCTTTTCAATTATATATTACTAAAATATATAATTGAAAATATCTTTCATAATATCTTTTCAGAAATGTATATGGACATTATAATTAATTATGGATACGGCTTTTGGAAGCTCCAGATTTGCGCTGTAACTTGATCAAACGCATTTTCATGCAAACACTTGTTAACAAAAATTTACGTTGAATAAATGAGCGCAAATTTATAGTTTCATATTTTTTTTTTGAGGTTTAAAATTATTTCCACAAGAAAAAATAAGCATTAAATGTGACTAATAAGAAAATTTCCAAAACAAATACAATCAGATATTAGACTCCATGGACATAATCAAAACACAAATTGAATATGAAGAGAATTTTAGTGAGTAAATATGTTGCATGATTTAATATAAAACAATCTAAATATTAATTCATATTTGTGATGTCTTAATAGTTTTAAATGTATGGTTTTATATGAAGCATATGCAAAACAAAATCCACCCACAATTGATGCAAAGTTAAACACCTATCCAAATTTATCTCTTTAAATCGAGTGTTGATATGGGCTTTATACATTCTACACCTCAAGATTGTTAGTATTGTTAAATAAATCTGTTTTTGAGAAAAAAAAATTGAACAAAATTGAATCAATTGGCTATAAAAAAAATTCAAATAAAAATCTTCAAAATTAAAATTATTTATTTATTTAATGATAAATAAGTAAATATTTTAAACAACAAAAATAATTTTTCATTCTTAATTTAATAAATCATTAAGAATTGAGAAAACAAACAATGTTAACAAAAATTATGGAATTGTAAAGTTCCTATCAAAATATGTTTCTACATATCACAATGAAATTTTATAATCAATTTTTTAATCTAACTACTTTGAAACATAACAAATTTTTTAACTGAAAAATTATTAGTTTGAATATTATAATAATGAACTCACACTTAAACAAAACATACATTTTTCTTTAATTAATTTGTTTTGAAATATTGACATACTTTTTCAAACAAAATATTGCTTAAGCAAAACAGTAATAATAAATTAACAGCCAAACATGTTTTTTGAACAATATATTTTTACATAAAATTCAAATATTACATACATAAATTTTATAATAAATTTATATAAAGTTTAATTTAAAACATTTTATTCATATTAAGCCTTCAAAAAGATATTATTATTATTATTATTTCATATATCTATTGTATTATGCATAAATTAATTTTTTTATATGTTATGAGTACCATTAAAACAAATCTCACAAAGTGTGATACTTATAAAATTAAAAATAAAATTTTGTAATTTTAATATTAATTACCAAACAATAATTTGACCCACTTCAGATTTGCATAATCCTTATGTTCTTGATGATTTTATTTCTAAGTGTAAGTTATGTTGATTGTGATTGGAGTGCTAAATAGTAGTTCATATAGTGAAAATATATTTCATAATTTAGATTTAATTATCTAGCAGATCCACATGTAAAAAAAATTTATAAAATTTTTATATACATGATTTAGAAAAAGAAAAATATTTTTTATTTAGTGTACATAGTGAACATGTTAGAATAAATCAAATAGGATAAATAAGTTAATATGGTACAAATTGTAATTTTGCAATGATTTAAATATGTTTTTTAACATTAAAATAAAAATATATTTATTAATTGAATGTTATAATCTTCCTAAATAATGAAGTAATATTGTATTTATTTATATCAAAATAATTTGATCATATAATATCAATTTGTATGAACTCAATACATGATTGCACATGACCATGAGTTATTAGATTGATTATGCAAGATTTTAAGTTTTGACTATTTTTGATTATATTTTTTAATTTACATATAATTATACCTAAGAGTATATATATTTTAGTATATTATTTTAATTATAAATTAATCACATATTACTTTTAAAATATAAAATATATTTTTATATTTTTACTAATTATATATATAAATAAATTCAAACCCAAGAGTGTCATAAACCACTTTAAAAAAATAAATCTAAAAAAATATTAAGTATCTTGTAGATTTATGTTAATATCTAAAATTCAAATGCATATTATAAATTTCAGATTCAAAGATATAAAAATGATATAGTATTCAATTATTTGTAAAGTAATTTTTATAGTTTGTTATAATTGTATGAATAAATGTAAAATTTAAAGAAAAATTTAGTGTAAATAAATTATAAAAAATAAACCATTTTTTAAAACTTAAAAAAGATTCATTATCTTTAAATATTTATTTAAAAAATTTCAAATTTTTATTCAATAGGATAACATTTTTTTTTAAAATTTTTTTATTTATATTATAAAAAAATTCAATTTCAAATTTATGATTAAAAATTAAATATCAATAATTTTATTGAAATTTTTTAACGTTTTTCTACAAATTTATTAAACCTTTTTATTTATTATGATTATTTAAATATTGATATATTTTAAAAATATATATTTTTATTATAATTTTTATTTTTAAAATTATAAATATCTTTATTTTTCAAAATTTATTTTAAATAAATTTTTATTTTTCAAACAGCTTGTAGACAGATAAAAATTGAATAATTATTAATTTTATTTTAAATAAATATTTTTTAGAACATTTTGTTTTTTTTAATTATTTTATAAAAAATTTGATACATTTAAAAAATAATTTAAATTATAACTTAAAAACATAATACTTTGTGGAGAGATGATGAGTTGAGGAGAGAAGGTTATTGTCGATGATGTGATGGTCATATTTTTTACAAGAGACATTGTTGATTTCAACAATATGCTGAAGTTGATGGGAGTTTAGGGCTTCTTCTAAGATTCACCTTTATCCACCTCTAAGATCCACTTGGGAAGAACACACCTTTATTCTTATTACCTTGGGGAGTCATGTGGCGCATGGATGAAAAGGAAAAAATAATTTTTTTAGAGAGTTTGATTAATTGGTCTAGAGAGTTTGATTAATTGGTCATGATGGGAGTCATAAATTAGTAATCATTGTTTATCTTTAGCTTTACCACATACTTCAAAACTACATACCTTTATAACATGGTTTAGATTTCTGCAATTGAGACCAATATTACTTTGATTGGTGATGTTTGTTTTGGGCACGAGTTATCACCCATACTCATGAGTTGGATGAAGTCAACATGATGATGTGGGAAAGATAGAACCAGCTAGAGAGTAAAATAACAAAAGGTATTGGAAGACCCCATCAAATCCAAAGGGAACATGGGGCTAGGCCCCATAGGAAATATATCATAAATATCCAGATCAAATTACAGTATATTTAGTTTATTTCTATTAATTAAAATAGGTTACACAATAACCTAAAAAGAATGATATCCACATTGTAGGGTATACTCGCGTGATAGTTTCAGTTAGAGAGGGATATGTCACGAGGGAAACTAACTCTTTCGGCTTATTTTGGCCTTAGGGGTCGTGTTTACTCTTGCATTTGTTGGCTTCTCTTGTGTACTGTTATACGTTACTTCTCGTTTCATCGTATGTCTCTCTTCTCTCTTACCGTCAATATACTCTCCGCAAATGGAGGCAACAAGTGTAGCATCCACTCACTATGGCTAACCAAGGTTTGGAATTTTTGTAACAGCCGCTCTACAAAGCGAGCCAGTATCTGTGGTGAAATGTTGTATCGAGCTCATACCTGGTGTGATTATTTTGGCAAATAAAGCCAGGTGGGAATTTCTCATCTCGTCGCTTTCTCGTCTTTATATTCCGTCATGGCAAAGAAAATTGGTTGTTTTTCTTTGTTTTACGCTGAGCAAAATTTCTTCTGCACCTAGGGAGGGTACGGTATATTTGTATTTTAGGATGTTACTTTACACATGCATACTTCACACATACTTCAGCAGTACATTAAGTATATAGAATATTCCATTTGATTTAATTTAGGATACGAACAACTGTTCTTGTTGAGCATACACCCTTTGCTAGGGCTCAGCGTTTTCTGAATTTCGTACGTTATCAGAAAGAGTGGGATGAAAGAGAACCAATATTATTTGGCTAGTCCAGATATTCGAAATCATCCTGTATAAATACCCATTATTCTCCCTCTCGCCCAATATAGATGTTAATGCAGGCTCCAGCCCAATATCGCCAGAGAAGAGGAGGAACCGGGCAGATTGAGTAGCAGGGGCAGGCAGCCCACCAAAAATAACGTTCAGTTGAAACTGGATTTGTACTGACCGATACCCCACTTTCTGGCCGGGCCCTGAAGCATCGTCGGCCAAGTGCGTATGGAGACAGCGGACATGAAACGAGATTAGACGAAGTCCAACATGTTCACATGTACAATGGTCAATTAACGTCATAACAAATCATGGCCCCATAATTGCGGCCGGAAAACAGGCCTCACGAAACGGCTGTCCGCCGTGTAAAACGATTGTAATTATGGGGGCGTAGAGATAACATCCCTGGCTCGTCCAGCCACTTATGTTTGACCCATCCGTCCAGTTGTAATAAAGTTTACGGGGGCAGGGAGAGCTCGGGGTAAAGTAAAATGGCCCTTTTCCCCCGTGGAGAAATATCACGGAGGAAGTTAAATGCGCAGCAGTAATAAGCAGAAGCTGCAGAGAAAGCTTCGAGAGGGGAGCTGTGTAGGATACAGGAGTATTCGTGGAATAAAAAAAACGAGGTGATTGGTCCCTACCCGGGTAAACAATGCCACGAGGGAGGTCGTGATTGGTGGTGAAGGTCTGCCATCGGAAGCTAGGCTGGTCTGCTCGACTTCTTCGTTGGCACGACAAACCCTAAACTCTTTTCTTCTCATTCGCTCCGACGCTTTCCCTCGTCGGGAGGGACCTCGCTTGTCACTTCTTTCGGTCGACCCTTGTGTACTCGCTCTGACTCTGGGGCCTTGACGATACTCTCTACCGCTTTCTGATATGGTATGGCAGCAGCTGCTGCTGCGTCGATTTAGAACATGTGCGCGTCTTTGGTTTGTTTGTCCGGAGCAATAGGCAGGGATAGTTGTTGTGGGGGTGGGGGTGCTCGTCGCGGTGCTGTTGCCGGAGGAAGAGGTCGGGTTGGTGCGCAGGAGTTTAGGGTTGATGGTAGGTCGGTCGGGGTTGCGGTGGAAGTGCCAGGCAGCAGCAGCATGGGTGCGCTACGAGAAACTGGCTGGGAAAATGTAACGTAGAAATGGCAAATTTCTGTTAGCAGCACATGGCGAGGAGCAGGAGGAGGATGGGAGAGGAAACGACGATCACAAGGAGAGGTGGTGGTGGTGAAGGAGGTGGTGGGGTGGATAATTATGTGCAGAGGAGTAGGAGGAAGAGGAGGATGATGAGAGACCGTGAGAGGAGGGAGTTTTTGTAACAGGAAGAGTAGGAGCAAGAGGAGGAAAAGCAGGTGGAGGAATAGACGAGAAGAAGGGAAGAGAAGAAACGAGAAGAGAAGTGAGGAGAAGAGAGAAGAGAACAACGACTTCTTCGAGGGAACTGGAGCTTTATGTGGGTGCCCGTTTGCCTGTCGTGTTTGCTGTTTCATCGTTTGCAACTCACTCGGCTCGTTTCCCAGCATCTGTCACCGTGGACAGATGTGGTCGGGAGAGGGCACGAGAGGTGGTCGACGGGGGCTGGACATGTCGTGTTTGTGGAGATGTGTTGAAGAGCGAACGGGGCTAGCCCCCTAGAGGATGCCATGCATCTTCTCAGTTCCTTTTTTGATGATTGGTTGGACGCTGGATAGGTTCAGGGTAGGACATGGCGTAGAGAGGGTCTTGTAGTCAAGAACTGCAAGACGGACCAAGCGTAGCTATGGGGAACAGGGGCCATAATGACTCAAGCTCAGAGTCAGACGACTGGGAAGACGAGTCTTGGATTGTGGACTGTCCTTGCGGGGTCAGTCATGACGATGGCGAGGAGATGGTGGAATGTGACGAGTGTGGTGTCTGGGTTCACACCGCTTGCTGCCGTGTACCGAAATTGCTACCGTCTTATGTGTGTGATAAATGCAAGCATAAGAAGAAGCAGAAAGAGGAGGAGTCGGAGGTTGCTCAGTTACTCGCCGACCTTCCCAGTAAGCCTGTCAGTTTTGAAGAGAAAGGTGTGCCGAGACCGGAGCCTTTTACTCCATTTCGCGTCCCTAGCAATTTACCTACGGAGGCGAAGGCGCATGTCACTGGCATACCTGGAGGTGATCCTTCGTTCTTTGTTGGTGCGCGGAAAATATTTGGCCGGCAACTTTGGACGTATTCAGGATATGTTCCCAAGAGATTTAACGTAGATTATGACCACTTGATAGATCTTCGCGAGGACACAGCCGAATTGTTGCGCGATATGCCTGAGTTTGTTCCTCCACCGTACCTTGTGAATCAAACGATGAAGCGGAAAATCATGAACCGTCTGCAGGCGAAATTGGGAGGAGGCATGTTGCACGGTGATGGCGACGAGCCAGATAATGCGTCGACGTATAATGAGATGACAGTAGTCCCTAGTCGAGAGGATGCAAAAGAAGGGACCTTACTGAGCGACGAAACTTTCGTCCAGGACGTCACTCCCGGAGGCAAGCAGGTGAAGAACAACCATGTTAGGAAATTAGAAGGGAAGCACAACAAGTACAGGCACAAGCCAAAGTTAAAGGATGAGAAAACGCATTCTCAAGCGAAAAGGGCCAGGGAGGATGGGTTACCGAAAGAACCCACGAGCAAGAAGAAGAGTAGAGTTAGTGGAGATGCCGTTAAATCAGATGATAACCAGGAGATGTTCTTGAAGTCGGAGGATGCACCGCTGGCGCCCGTGATCCCACCGACATCGCCAAAGAATCCTAAGGCCATGAAGAAACTTGCTGTTCAAGAGTTCATGGACGGTGTCGTGAGAATTTGCAGCAGATGTGAGAACTTTGACATACCATTGGGCACCCGTTCTGTCTGGAACTTCGGTAAGGGCCTAAGATTCTTTCCTTAACGTTCACCTTGGGAGGTCCCAGATTTATTGTAACCTCTTTCTTGTGTGCTTTTATAGGTTTTCTTTACCGGTATGTGGCCAAGGCGATTCTTTATTGAGGTAACATCCGTGGACCCAGCTACGTGGGGCTCCATGCAGCGCATGTCGGCTGGGCATCACTGCAGGGGTGCTGTAATTTCTCGCGGGTCCAGGCTGTGAAGCCTATTGGCAAATGCTTTTATGAATCTGGGAACGTTTAATATGTAATTGGTCATTTATTGAGCGATGCGTATGCAACGAGACTCTCATCTATCCCAAGGTCGAAGATATTCGCGTGGTTTGGGTTTGTCACGAAGTGCGTGCGAGAATCTGAGTCGCCCTTTCTGTTTGCGTACTTTGTGTTCTCAGGAAGTTCCACAGATCATGAAACCAAGTGGACGTGCGAAAAGTGTGGCAGAGTTGTGGGAGGTTCGACGCCTGCAGGATTCGCGACAGACTCTGTATCGTTAAAGCAAGAGCCCGAAAGCGTGGTAGAAAACGCTGTGACATGTTCTGATGTCGAAATAGTGGACAGGAAATCGATTGACAAGAACGATGCCGCCGTCAAGACGCCAAGATCCAGAGATGAGAGCAAGCAACGGCACATCATAGGAGAGTGTTCACCCAATCATGTACTACATCCCAAGGTGTCTGATTACAAAGATTCTGATACCAAGGCAGCGGATTCCGATGTTCAACAACCTGAAAGGAAGTGTGCGAAGGAGGAAACATCCGAGGTGACGTTTGACAAAGAACCTTCTGCCATCACCCTGGAGTCTCCCTTAAAGCGTCTCAATCGTTTGGGCCAGGAGGCAGAAGCCGGGGAGATACTGGAGGTAGATGTACCATCCATACATTTTTTTGAAGCACTTAATTTCGGGTTAATTTTGCTTTCAATGAGTGTAGGGTTAGCTAGGCGTATAATCAAGCTTCACACCATTGCTCCATTTCGAAGGAGCAGCTTGCGTGTATATCACGCTGTCTGCAAGGACTAGCAAGGAGAGATATCATCCTGATCTTTGTTGGGTTCCAAGGATACATCTCATGTTGGTATGCGCGCGGACCGACGGGGATAGATCTATTTTTAACCACGAAATTCAAGATTATGGGTTGAATGCATCCATTTGAAGACATAACGGTCTTTGCACCTCAACTGCAGAAGAAACTCTGACAACATGAAGACATTTTTTGAATTAGATGAAGAATCTGTTACAACTCTGAGCCCCGTATTGACTCAGATGGGGGGAGACGGTGCAGAACAGGGAGTCCCGCTGGAAGGCATGCTGTACATTTAGGCTCTCCAGAACCGGTGTAGTTAGACGTTGGAGAGCCCAAGTGTTTACTTTTAACATATATAACGTTGAGCCCATGTTATCCGTCATCATCTCATGTGTCCTCATCCAAACTTGCAAATCACACTCAAATGTTAACATTTGTCTCTTTTCCTATGCCTCAATGTGTGATGCCTAGCTTAGATTGAAAACTGAGATGCATATTACTCTGTTTGATCCATATTATCAAGGGAAAATATATGCAGTGAGGATGTGACATTCTCTTTGGTTATCATTCTTGTGCCGTCTCTCCTTAGGTCTCTCTGCATCGCTTCTTGCGTTGGTATTGAGGAAAGGCCTTTGAGGGTTGATTGTCAGGGATTACTTCTTTTTTTGTTCTCAAGACCCTTAGAGTACACCTCAACGGATAACAGAAGCGTTACATGCTTTAGTCGTATTGGACTTAGAAGGAGGGCTATGTTGGTAAACCCAAGTGTGTGTGAGTGAGTGAGTTTTTCTTTTAATGTTTTCGAATGGAGTAGGTAGAAAGAATATTTTACATGTTTTCTCCGATTGCTCTTACAACGTATGGTTGTTTGAATGATCTAAGATGCATCAAGGCACTATCGCTGGCGATGGTGCTTTGTGTTGATGTTATGAGGGTTATTGTTTCTGGAGTTTTCATTGAACTTATTATAATGTGTGGCTCATCTCCCTTGTACCCATTGCTGAAGTTCCTTTAAGACGAAGTTGTTCTCACTTTTGCTAGTAATACTGAAAGGTAGACAACGAACTTCCTTATGAGAGCTAACTTTGCCTTGTACGTAGCATGTGTCCACCTTATTACTTACGCACTAGACTGAGGATTGATTGAGATCCACGCGAACATAACCATAACCATAACTCCTAGGACTTGTTATATCCTCCATATGGGAATGATTTAATCGTTCCAGATGTCCCCCAGTCTCAGGACTTTGAGGTGGTAGAATAGAGTGTATTGTGAATTTCAATTACTTCTCCGCGTAATACTGGTAATTTCCTAGATCCAACCCTTTGTCTAACCCAGGTTAGCTTGCACCTTGTGCTCTTCGAGAAACCATTTCAATCTGAGTTTTTTAATGTTCAGCCACACCGTATGCCTAATGTTCCCTCACAACATTTCTAAACTCGCCAAACAATCTCGTAGACACTGAATCGAATAGAGTAGATAACAAGATGACTCCACAGAGTAGTTTGTGGTGGATGAAGTTTCCTTTTACAGTTGTGGAACTACACCCACAGTTATCCGCAGAAAATGGTGTTTGCGAGGACTTGATCCGCCTTGATGTTTACATATGGGTGGTGGGGAGCTACATCAAGGGCCCACCCATTGCTACTTAGCCACTGATTATTATGTCCTTGGGTCAGGATGCATGGGCTACTTCAGGGTAACTACATCACTCTCAACTCTCAACACCAGTAATTTTACTACATAGTAAATAAGCTCTTTATAACGGGTAGCCAGGTACTTGCCCCAGCAGCATCTTTGGGTTTTGAATCAACGCTTAGCAACTCCGTCAGTAGCCAATTCATCATGACTTTTCCCACACCGTGCTAATTTCTGTCACAGGAACTCTATGCCACCCACTCGACATCTGATGGATTAATCTCATGTGTCGTCTTCTTTCTCATAACATAAGCTGTAGCAATACACAATGAATCCTTGCACGCCTTGGATTTTTTTCGCGGTCAACCTTAACACCATCAAGCTGTCAAACAGGGATCTTCGTAGTTCGGTGTCTAGAGCTGACTGGAATAATAACGAGTATGTGAAGATTCTTGATCATTAACTACTAACATTGTTAAATCTGTCGAGCCAAGCATGACTGGACATTAATTGATCCTTGCGTAGAATATGCAAACTAGAGTAGTAGCATGCTCAGTTAGAATGAACAGGTAGAATGCAGATTATCTACACTGTTGTTTTTTTGTGTCGGTCTCACAATCAAATTCGGTTGGCGAAAACAGTTCTTAATCGTTCTTAAGAGTAAGAAACTACAACAGTTGATAAGAAACTACAGTAGCAGTATTCATGTCCATAGCGTAGATATAAATCTCGATGCGTAACGGCGGACAGACAAACAGATACGTACCCAGTACCCGACTTCAAAGTAAGCCTTACTTTAGGGCGATAAGAAGCGAATATCTCTCGAGTCATCTCTACCTGTCTGCCAAACTTTCAACACCCAGATTTCTATGATTTAACTGACGCTGCCAGTTTTGATGCACATCAGACATTCATATTTCGTAGACTCGACTCATCATTGTAAGATGATCTGGAATGCGTGGAATGTGATTAGCATTAGCCTAGTAATAATCGACATCTCATCATGAAGTCAATTTCAAGTTTTAATTTCTCGGTCGTTGTGCTGCAGGTATTGGATTCATCGGAGCAAAGGGCCCTCAAGCGTCAGTCTGTTCACGGGGAATCTGGAGAAATATTGGCCTGTAAAATTGGTACGGATTCGAAGTTTTTGCCTTCAGATGATTTGAATTCAGGTGACAACCTTGCTCTTGAATCTGTTTGATGTGCAAATACTTACTACATATTGTTGCCTTGGATTCGCTCTCGACTATCATCGAAGTCTATAACTTTTAGGGTTTGGACGTGCTCCATACAATGATTTATTTAAACATTCTTTGTTGCCGCAGATACTCAAGTGGAGAAAAAAACCTCGAAGTCTTCGACCACACCATCGTTTACTGAGACAAGGGGGCAGGGCTCAGCTCGCACATCGGGTTGTCTTCCTGCGTCTGTCCGGGAAAAATTTAATCTTCAACAACAGAGGGCAGTATCGAGTCCTTCGTTACCTGGACAAACTGGAGTTAATTCAGCCCAGAAAGTTGTATCTCCTCTTTCTGCAGGCGTTACAGGTGGTTCCGCTTTTCCGAAGGTTAGCCATATTGAGGATTTCGGAACACTGCAAGCACATACACAGGAATGTCCGATACAGGCTTCGAAAGAGCTTGAAGGATTACATAAATCTCAAGAGGGTTCACAGGATGTCTCTCTCTTGTCGCAGTCTTCCGCGCCAGCACAAAGATTTGAAACAGACTCAACCCAACGCTGGAAAGGTCCATCAGCAGAAATGAAAGAACAAACTCGAAGTGAGGGACCTTCACCTGGAGCTACTTCACAGCCTCCAGTCCTCGGAGCCAGTAGTATCACAGATGCGCCGGAGCAGAAAGTTACTTTTCCTATTTGTCAACAAGCAAGACAAAGCAATGGGGTCGGAACTTACAGTCGTAAATCGAGTGCGCAAACGGGAGTGTCTGCCAGCCATACTTCTGAGAAGGCTACAGTCAACGTGCGGGTGCCTATCTCGACGAAAAGTGATTCAAAAGTGTTGGCAGGGCAGATGAAAAGTCCTCTATCGTCTGGAACTTCATCGTCGCCAACATCGCCGCTTGTAACTACACCGTCTTCCAAACTTCAACCTCACAGCAACAAGGCCCCTGGTTCGCCTCCACCTCAAAAGAGCTTTTCTGGAGGAATTACACCGAAATCTTCAAGTATACACGGAGGTTCAAAAGTCTCAGCTTCTGGGACTTCGGGTAGCAAGCAAGTTGCCTCTTTAACTACTTCTAAATCTGTTCCGACGCCTTCTCCATCTCCTCTCTCCTCTAAAGCTGTGAATACAGCAAAAGCATCCTCGAGGTCATCGAGCTTACCTGTGTCAAAGTCAAGTGATGTAGGCTCGAAATCCTCAACGCTGACGTCTCGAGGTGGTAACCATGGTGCCCCTTCCTCAGGTGCTCTCAATAAAGAGAGCGGGAAGAACGCATCCCATAGTAAAAGCTCAGTGGTTGGTAAAGTTGTCTCTCCAACGATCTCCAAGCCACCGTCTTCATCAAAACATGGGAACGTTATGGTGAAAACACAAAGTAAACTTTCTGGATCAAAAGCGACCTTACAACCTTCAAAACCTTCCGGGCATACCAAGTCAAGCGTCCCACCTTCAGTACCTAAGCGTTCTCCACCCACTGCCCTAAGCAGTCCAGCCACAGCAACTACTACCTTAAAAGACGAAGAGGTATGATATCAAATTTGGATTTTCTGGTCTGAATATTACAATTTTTTCGCGTGTGGTCTGTATACATCTTTCTTGTGCCCTGCGATACTCTTCCGATGGACATGCTTCCAAACAATGCCCTCCTCAGTCTTTTCCTCGTACTAAAAGAAATAAAGAAGCCT
This sequence comes from Marchantia paleacea, assembly GCA_014180765.2. NCBI lineage: Eukaryota > Viridiplantae > Streptophyta > Marchantiopsida > Marchantiales > Marchantiaceae > Marchantia > Marchantia paleacea. The sequence continues at coordinate 179,443 of MUAA02000048.1, forward strand.
GCCCATTTTTTTACGGGTTTCTCCTTCTATACATTTGAAATTTTGTTCAGATCTGAAACCAACATTGACTGTTTAACTGTCAGTTTTGATGTATGAGTTAACTTATTTTATTTTGAAAATGAGGTTAACGTTTATTTTGATGGATATGACATTACTCCTAATTTGTGGATATATTGAACGCATACTGCTCTTTGCTGCGTTCGAGCTTTGGTATAAGTTACCGTCATGTTGGGTTTGTAGGTAACTATCGAAGTTACCCACAAACCCAACATGACGGTAACTTCGATAAGTGTATTGAAGACCATTAATCACCAGTCATTATGATGAGAAGTTCGTCAGTGGATGTCTCATTGACTCAATACCAACCATTTCATAAATTGAGAATTTTTGGAACATCCAACTATGATTAACTCATCATTTTTGTCGGACATAGTTTTGAATTCCCTTTATTCGATTTTGTTATGTGATATCTCCGTTTCAGATTCGTAAAACTTGATAAGTATATAAAAAGTCATAAGTTATCTTAGTGATTTTAAGGGGAACTCTCCGTCGAACTTGAGGGATCATTTCATTCCATTGAACTTGAACAGTTTGTTACTGTTTTACAAAGCTATCTATGTTTAATATTCGAACTCCTGAGATATCATACTCGTTATTCTTACTAGTTATACTTATGACCACTTGTTGTTTAGTGCCCTTCTTTGACTTTGTTACTCGCAACCTCGCTGTTGGATTTTTATCAGTTTGAGGTATTTAGAAAACCACTAGTATTTACTAATAACCAAACCCATATATCACAACTTTTGGGTACATTCGATCAACTCAACAAAGTTGGATATTGACAAATCTATCAAAGTATATTCTTGACGAAAGTGATGAAGCTGTTACTAATTTAGAAATTGAACTGGAGAACAAGAGTACACAGTAACTGCCTTTCGAGTTCTTACGTTTCTTACACGCTTGTGGACGAAGTATCAAGGGTTTTGCAGTGATCTAGCTAGATTGAAGTCATTTTCTCAACTGGAAGGCTTGTTTGTTGTGCAGCTAGCACTCATACTTCATCAAGAATTGAACAGCTCTCGAATTATTAAGAGTTTTGCAGTGATCTAGCTAGATTGAAGTCATTTTCTCAACTTGAAGGCTTTTTTCTTCTGCAGCTAGCACTCCTACTCCATCAAGAATTAAACAGCTCTCCTCGCGTTCCACGTGTACCAAGAGTGAGACAAGCTGGTGCATCGTTGCAGTTGACATCTGCTTCTCAAGCATCAGTATCGTCTACGAAGGGAAATACCGGTGCTGCTTCAAGTGCTGGTGGAAGTCACAAATTACCGGTAGAACACCATCTGGTACGTTATTGCTTCTTGCCATTTTGAAATCTTGCCATTTGCCTTCTTGTCACAGTTTTACGATTTATATATATCTCACGGCAAGGGTGGGCGGTGCAATTGATTATGAGGTGTATCAGTGTGATTTGTTCAGTATGAACAATGGAGGATTGTATTTGAGCCTAATCCCTTCCAGAACTGATGGCTTCGAGTTTTTTGGCAACTACCTTCACCGTAGGGAATGATGGAGGAAATATGTTGTCCGTTGGTACTGACAAGATTTACATATGTTAATTTGCAGTCTTTTACTAAATAACTGTTTAGTGTGTTGTAGGCTCTAAGAAGAAGAAACAGGGAAGACCGTGTTAGCAGCAAGGATGGTGAAAGGAACGTTGGCAGAAGTCCTGCAGATGATTCAGTGAAGGGCGAAGGGAGGAAAGCAGATGATGGGAAGATTGATGACAGGAGAAGTATTTCTGAAGCTATGGCCGTCAATATTTCTTTACCAGATGTCAAGGATTCGTCAGGTGGACTGGGATCACAGTATGTGCCTGAGAGCAGCGCCCGGCATCATCTGTTTGGTAGAGGCAGTTTATCGATAATCGTGCCAGGTGCGGAAGATGTTCTTGATGGAGAGAAGAAGAGTCCTGCCGAACGTAGTATTGCTACACTTCCAGGTTTGGTGAACCTTAATTTTCATTTTTCCCTTCAGGTTTCAAATTGTTGACCATGTGATTCTTAATCAACGTGTAATTCTCATGCAGGTTCTAAGAATGTAAGCATTGTAATGTTTTCCTGAATTAAAGTAACAAATGATTCATTATCCTTCAGTGTATCGTAGTTTTCATTTTCAAGTTCTCATTCTTTTACTTTCTGTTTCTCTTCAGGTCTGATCGAAGAAGTTTTGAACAGCAGGGGCCAGCAAATCTCTTATGAGGATGTATGTGAGGCCATATTGCCTGTACGTGGTCTCCCCTTTATACACCTTGTCATTCTTGCTGTCAGATGGAATTTTTCTGGCTATGAACTGGCTTGGCGTCTGTCACATGTTCTGGAAGTTATTCTTGGAGGTAATATGAAGAGGACCTGCAAAAAGGATCCTGTGAAAATCTTGTGGAAGGCTTCTCAATGGTCGTACTCACCTTGCGAGTGTACGTTTGGAGCAGCATTGGCCAAAATTACGGAAGTCGAATGGTGAGCGTTACGCCTATCTAAGTCATCACCAAGCTGTTCTGGAGAGCTTGAGAAGTAGGCCCGCTTGGGCTCATCTCGTGGAACGTCCTAAGGTGAGATACTGTGGTACTGTGGCGGTTGGGTCTACCAGATTAAGAATGAAACAGTGAAGTGGATCCATTCTACCTATTCCTTGGATCAATTGCTCCGTTTGACTTCACCACGGAACTCTGATATTATACCGATTTTATTGGTGTATCACATTGGTCAATTAATCTCTTCTTTTGGTCCTTCGAGGTGAGCACCATCTGCAAGACTCGTATTCTATCTTTGCACGGCTTCAAGTTTTGCTAATTTGCTACAAGATTTGGATATGGCAGGGCTTGCAAACATACATAGCACGGAAAAGGAGACGGAACGAGTCCAGAACGCTGTCTGACTCTGAATCGGATCCAGCTCCTAATGGTATCGAACATCAGGCTTATGAGGGTTTGAGCACAGGCAAGTCTTCAAAACGATCAAGGGTTGCAGAAGGAGAGAAAGGAGACGGCGGTGGTTCTAGTGGGCAAAAATATGCAGCAGATGTTTCCAAAGGGAAGCGTAGGGTTAGGAGGCGACGGAGACTCGCAATGGATGACGGAACAGACGGGGAGGATGAACCCAGAACAAAAGTAGAGAAAGACTCAGGAGTGGCCAAGGAAACTACTGCTAAAGGAGTCAGCCAAGAAGAAGAACCTGATTCGATTTCATCACCGTCCAGTGAGGAAGCAGTAAGCAACTACAGCGAGGAAGATGAAGAAATGGTTGTGCATCGGGGGATGCGCAACAGGCGGCCTCGTGGTGATGAAAGCACTTGTAGTGAGGACGACATGGATTAACATAATTTGGGAGGATTTTGAGGACGCTCTCTTGACGATTAGCTGCTACGAATGTGCAGTTACATCCGGGCAAATCGTGATCTTCATGCAGGTATCGCGAAATTGGTAAGTCTGAAGTTTCCTACCTTTCATATACATTCATAGTAGGTTCCACAGGAATCACTTCGAGAAATTTTGATTCTGTTCTCTTAGGTTTCTGTCGTAGCATACGTCCCTTCCTTTGAACCTTTAAATTAAGACTCGGTCCTAAGGTTTTGAATTGTATCTCCCGCAGGGTTGAAGCCACTAGTGACGTACGGAAGACTGGCTGTTTGGGACTGCGTCTGAGCCGGTCAGATATGTGATACGGTTGAATATGAAATTTAGTGGCCCTGCTTTCGCCTGGTTATCGATGGAGTATCACATGAATGTTCTCATTTCGGCCAAGCAGGTTATTCAGCAAAGAGGTCAAAAGCAGTAGCTGATCGAGCAGAAATTTGAAGTCTGTACCATCTTGATGCTCCGAAGGTAGTACGCACAGTCAGTCAGGCTCTTACAGAATGACTTCATCCTGTCTTTCATCCTTTTCGTTGATTGTAGCTCTGCTCTGAAAGTTCAGCAATTCAGCTGTGTGTGTTGGTGAAGTCTGAGCTCACGTCCAATTCTTCAGGCCACCCACCAGTTCATGTACCATTATGAAATTTTTTAAATAAATCGTCTGCTCCAGCAGTCTAAGAAGACGGGGCTCTCTTCTATGGATGATCCATCTTAGAGCCTTGCTGGTTGGTTGTTGATATCAGAAGCAGCAGACGCCTCCACTTGCAGATTTTTCCTTCGTCCGAAAATGATGTCTCTCATGTGAGCCGATTTTTCTTGCAAGTTTCGTTTATGTTGACGATTAGCCTTCCTTAGAACTCAGTTTTGAGTTTGCGTTAAGTCCTTTCGGACGCAAAATCAATACGTAAGTCGAAGGAGATGAAAAATGTAAGCTGCGGTTTGTGTTTTCAACTCTTATGTTTGCCCGCACAGTCTTATCCGATTTCAACCCCGTGAGGAAAGAGGTATGTAAACTTTTGTAAATAGCAAAACCCGAACGGACAGTAATATAAATAAATAAATAAATATACTTTAACTACTGTTACCAGTGATGCTTTTGATGCGCATGAAATGCTGATGGATTTGCGTAAATACTGACAATTCAGTTTCATTATTTGCTCTCGTCGTTTCTGGGAGAGGAACGTACCTGTTGCGGATCCTAGAAATGGAAGCGGGTAATTAGATGTGTCTTTTAAGTTCTTAGGTTTCGAATACGTTTGTATTTTGAAGAGTTTGTAGTTATCTAACTAGAGTGAATTCATTTCCTCACCTTGAAGGCTTGCATTTCGTGCCGCTAACACTCCTACTTAATGGCAATGACTATTCATGTTTCAATTGCTGGTTTTTGTGATAATGCGATGGAGCCTGAGATATAAGACACCGAAATCTTATATAACAAAACTAAGAATTGAAGGGAAACAATTCACAAAGAAGTAAATACAAAATTGGGTACGATCAAACAAAAATGGTAAATTCTTTGGTGAGAAGTATGGTTACAAAAATACTTAAAAGTTACTACAAAATTGTGAGATCTATGGGTGGAATACTAAAGTGATAATTCGTTGACGTTAGTTCGGGTGATATTTTAAAAATCCAGGCAAAGTGGGCAACTAATTGGGCCTAGCAAAATTTTGGGGGAACCCTGCCATCTATTGTTGTCATTACAGGTATGTTCCTCCATTTCTCCACAATGTCTAAAGATCTTTCAAGGCTTGTCTAACTTCTCATTCGATCTTGAGGTTTCTAGCCCACTACAAAGGTTCATGTAGAGAATCATGAACCTTTGTACCATAACTCCAAAGTGATCATAAGTAAAACCAAAAAAGAAGTAAGGTATGTTGTAAAAAGTGAGTGTAATATGTCCTTTCCAAGCAAGAGTGGTATACATTTCTACTATGATAATAGAATTTATTGAACTAAAATCTCTAATGTTAGATAATGCTTGGGTTTTAGGATTTGCATATGGTCATTTTAAGATTAACAATTTTAATTTCGAACCAAACTAGTTGGAAATTAAGATCAAAAATATAAAAAATTACTGAAAAATATAGCCATGAGTCGAGTCATGAGCCATGAGGATTTTGAGATGGTCATTTTAATATTAAGATCTAAACGATGGTAAACAACGAGTCGGACATTCACAATGAGTGAAACACAATTTTTCTGTTTACAAACTATTAAGTGGTTGATTGTCACCGGAGGGCTTGGTCGAATGAAACCGTGAGAATGTTTTGTGATGTTCCAAAACGTTAAACGTTATAGACCGAAGATAATAGACAAGAAGTGGACGTGGATTGACCATTCTTGAGAAGGAAGAAATATGCCTCTGTGCAATTAGTGAAAAGTGTAACCCCTGATACTAAAGACTAAGACAAGAAAATAACTACCAGTTGCCAGACACTCTAAACCCATTCCAAAGCTACCTTGACCCGACTATGCCTGTCAAAGTTGGCATGATGAGTGGCCTTGGTGTTACATCAGCAGCACCAGAGGTTGCTCCTCAACCAGAGAACGATCGACGTAGAGATGACAGGATGGATGAAATATATGGATTACACTGCCAAGAAAACGAATCATAGAGAAAGCGGTGTCAAAAGATTCTTGTTTCGAAAGTGAACAATATTAATACCTCAACTCCTTCGTCAAGCTTTTCCTACTTACAAATTTTTGAAGTACGTAGTTGGAAACCTACGGCTCGAAAATAGAGGGCATATGCTAATATCACGAGACTTTCACACTGAAGCAAGAAAATCTAGTAACTAAATTGCACATGGAATACCTCTATCCATACATCGAAGAAACACAACACAGGTTTCACTCAACAGGGTACCTAGTAATACAAAACTAGCCATTCCACCAAGGTTTGAATTTTAGCTTTCCTGTTTGGTCGGGGTTGAATGCAAGAGGCGTTTATTTGTTCAAGAAATGATTAACTACTTACTACTCACAAAAAGATTGAAAGCGACAGTTCAGCTGCACTTCTGTTCAAAAGCAATTGTTAAACGAAAACATCTTTAGCAGAGAAATCTGTCTGCGATGCTTTAGTGCTCGGTTTCATCAGCTGTCGAGAAGTAAAGAGAAGTAAAGTTTCATCAGCTTATCAACAGTGGTTTATTTTTCGTCCTCTCGTCCTCTCAGTTTATAACAGTTTTGAGAATAAAGAGGAGGATGAAGCTCGAGAGAGATTCTTTATGATCTGCTGAACTGCCATTGAGAACTCTTTAGCACTCGTGCAAAGTCAGAGAAAACAAAATATTGTATTATGTTTGAAGAATTGCAGCCAACATGATGGACGGCAAGGGATGCAGCATAGAAAGAGTGAACCTGGCAGATCGTTGCTGTCACGATGAGTTGTTGCTACTATATAGATAAATAGTCGTCTTTTCTCTTACATCCGGTGCAGAACGATCTCTTCTCGACATCGTTCTTGCTGAGATGCCCATACTCCTGCACTGATGATTTTCGAAACAGCTGCAATTTACAAAAACTCAGTGCTGAGAATCATTCGAAGTGTGCACTTCTTCATACCCAGCAAATTTCCATACCCAGAATCTCAATAAATTTGTGGTGAAGTAGTGGACCATTACATGGTACAGAATGGCGATATCTAACGAGCCTGTTCAGATTGGTTCGGTTTTGAATCATCTTACATCAAAACAAACTGGTAAACCATGAGAGACCGACGATGAATCGGTGCAGAATAATTTTGGATCCAAACCAAAACTGTAAACTCACCGTTCAAGCACAAGCAGCCATTTTATATCTCTTCCTTAAGAAAAACATTACTACTTTTTGGACACAGAAAAACCCAGGAGCTTTATTTTACAGAACTGGCGGAGATCATTGGGATTTCGTCATGTAAGGTTCAACTAACCTATGCCAATATTCAGTATAAACTGCTTAATTCAGGTAAGTGCGCACAGGCCCATTCGCAGTAGTTCTGGGTAGAAAATATGTCGTAAACGGATACTTCAGCGGAGGTGTCCCTAGCGAGTCCTAGTTGCAAGGTCCTAGTTCAGTCGGAAGTTATTTGCCTGACCTCTGCTTTGTCTGCAGAAGGGTTCGCTTCTCGTGAGTTTTGGTACTATGAGAACGCCATGGAAGACAGAACATTATTGAATGGAAGTACTTGCAAGCTAACAGGAAGTGCATGTTAGGTCTTATGAGAAACGATCAATCCTTCTATCTCTTCTAAGAGCATGGAGAGAAGGATGTCACGTCAGAGTCATTCTGTTCTGATACATGGATGTACTTGGTACTCTCCACCATCCTCAGCTCAGTTCTGTTAGATTCGAGTTAAAAAATCCTGTGTAATCTAGTGAGGAAGAGGTGGACGACCATAAACTTTAAATCCGTTGTCGCTATTTGTCTTTAGTATTCCAAACGCTGGAGGCAAAAGTAAACATCGGCAACACTGCAACAGCGGTGGTGATCTCTTTATGTAAAGACAGAAGTTGTGATGGCATCCTAGTATCAAAAGGTCTAGTCTGGAGAGAGCAAGCTGTGAAGATTTGACATCACTCTGATGTTTTTCTGTCTTGAGCACAAGGAAGACAAGGCTGGAGTATAGGATGGCTGGCGGTTGAAGAACAGCAGGAGTTTAATATAAGTTACAGGGTTTTTGAACTAAGCTTAAATCACAAGCATATAACAAGAAGATACGCTCACAAACTGATAAAACACAATCCCAAGAGCAGGCATAGTACAGTGACTCTCTCTAAGTGCAACACCTCGGGACTAGCCTCCCTTGTTGCATTCCGAGGGTTTTACATTTATCTAAGAGTTCCATAAGAGCAATTGACCTAGAAATTGCACTTATCGAGAGTTCAGTACCTCAATTTATCCTAAAACTTATGCACTTGCAGATACGATGTCGTTTGTAGTGACCTCGGGAGTAACGGATGAGTTTCAGTTTACAAAATCTGCAATTTACAGTTGGTCCGTACATTTTTTTCCCTGGAATAACGCCCAGGCTTGCTCTTCTCGGGGGTAAATAGCATATTGCACTTATAGAGATGCACTTCGAGAGAGTCGACTGAACTGTCAATGCTTGGTAGTACTTTATCTTATTTCCCAGTGTGATACTATTGGGGCCTAGCCCCAAGAGTTTGGTTCCATCCTTGTACGCTTTGATGGGGTCTTCCCATCCCTTTTGTTATTTTACTTTGTCTCTTCTGCTTTATCTTATTCCAAGATCCCGAGCGGAATGACTGCACTTATGTATCACTACATCTGCAAAATCTACCATCTATCAATCGAAGTTACTACCTTAGGTTGAAATTAGCTTCTTGTTGCTATTATTCCAGCAAGAATCTGTAGCCCCATACCCACACCCACGAGCACAACCTCACTCACCTACTTGTATCCATTTGAAAAGAAGATCCATAAATCAGAATTCCACGAAAAGACATCCATGAATAAGTCCATGAAAGTACATGTCATGCTGTGAACAACTAGAGTGCCGTATAGCAGACATGAAGCTTAGAAGTTACGTTTTGAATCCAAGGAAGGACCTCGCAAGATATGAATATGAGATCTTTCCAGCACGAGTTGATCTTGTTGTCGATTCTAGGAGACACACAGAAGAAGACTAGAATTAGTACGTGACCTATTTGAAGGTACGAACATAATGAAATCCAGACAATACGGTTCGATTCTTTTCTTACCTCACGTTACGTGGTGACGATAGAGTTTAACATTGTACTGTATGGTTTTCCCCACCCAAAAAGAGAGGCTTGCAAGCTTTTCGTTCTAAGACCTAACAGAAAAACATCCATACCACCACCTCCCATAGAGTTTGAAAGCTTCTATTAATCATCCACGGAAATCCCTTAGTATGTTTTGAGAAATGTCGGCCGAGGACCTTTCAGAGCTCATGTTCTCTACATTGCCCTACGTTCTGTCTATCTCGCAAGGTATTTCGGTGGTACTCGTTTCGCATAATCATTTAATCGTTCACCAAAGCTTTCCAGTCATATATTGAACCAGGAAGATGAGATCTGATAACGTATAGAACTAACGACCCATCACACCACGAGTCTATTTCACATATTCGTTGTTGTGAACGAAACAGCTCATCGCTTTACCACGAAAGCACCATTATGATGATTAAACTATACTTTAGCATTTGGACTACTAGATTATAGTTGTGAATATAAGAAGAGAACTTTCTTTCATAGTTGACCGTTTGATGCTCTTTCCTTCCAATGTTGTAAATTTACCAAACTCTCTTGTAAATCAAAACGTTCCTGGGTTTAAATGTCAATTTGTAAAATTGCATGGGCATCGTTGGTACTTTCATTAGAAACTTAAAAATTTAATGAACAAACAATATACACGAGAACTCTCTCAAAGGCAACTTCCAATGCAAGTGAGTTATCTTGGAGGTTCCATATCCCTGAACTCCGGGATATTTATTTCGGAGGAGTTCCAGTAGTTGAAAACAGCTACAAATGAACGTACATGAAAACCATGAAAGAGCTCGAGAATGTTCATGCAAGGAAGAAAAGCGCTACGAATATCCACCTATCGAGTACAAAGAGAGCAAGGAGAGAAAAGGTTGTTACCGTCTCATATCATGGATTGAGGTATGCTCGCAAATGACACACGCGATCTTTCATAGGCGGGTTCGGGTACGAGTTCTTGAAGGCTGAATGACAGAAAACAAACGTCAAGCCCTTGAGAACCTGGTGCATTCAATTGACGACGAAGTGGTGAAATAATCGGAGAAGAGTTATGACAGATACGAGGAAGACGGACGAGACCTTGTGGGCTGCTAAGGACATGGATGGCGGTGAGCCGAAGTGAGGTGGCCTCGGTGGCGGTGCGTCAGAAGACGACAGCCCCAAGGAAGACAGAAGCAGTCGCACAGAGTGCGAGAGGGCGGCGTTCGTTAGACTTTCTCGGCAGCCTACTCGGACGAACTCTCCATGCTCCTTCTGTCAAGTACGGTACTGTACTCCGTCAGTCAATCGAGTTGTACTTTACTTGACCTGCCCGCCCTTGGCTTACAGAAGTGGATTGCGTTCAAATGCGAATGTAGTGTTGTAAATACCTGGTGCTAGTAATTTGCAGCAATGGTTAGGCCGCTACATGGCGGATTTTCGGATGTATTTCCTACCAGTGCAGCCTCCAAAAGAGATGAGTATACCAGCAGTCTAGAATAACACCCAAACGGTTTGGACGGAGAGAAACAGCGAAGAGATTGAGAGAATTAAATTAGGCCAAACCGACAGTAGCGATAATGTACGTACTGCGTAGGGTCTTTAAGATAATGGACGGGAAACCAGCAATTACCATAAAACCCACACCCACTTATGGATAAATCAGAAAAAGAAATTCATCTTATACTCCAAAAGAGAAAAAACAAAAAATTTGAATGTTGATAGTAACCAAGACTGTTAAGGGAATGGTATATAACCCTTGAAATTTACGGGGATCCTGATACCATTCCCCAAAATATTTAGTGGATGACCTTTCAGGATTCTCATTATCCTTACAACATTTTAAAGAACTTGCGGCTTATGCGTATGTTATAAAACCCCCTATTACTATCCACTAGCAGTCACGTGTTATATCTAAAGTCGAGTTTATGCCAATCACAATGTGTTCACCGTTTGAGTCACTACACTCGCAAAGCAGGATATTAGAGTGGGATCTATCTCACATTTGACACTTCATACGCTAGGTTCATGATATGACTCTGCAAGAACCTAGTAACGGACAAAATGCCCGCGAAGCTTGAATATAGTCTAAGCTCAAACAAAATATAAAAGTGGTTTGCAGCCTTCCTTACAAGTAATTACTACTTTAGCCTGTATTGTGATCCATGATGTGGTAATATCCAATACTACTTTTCAAATTCCAGTTCTCAACTCTTCGTCACACTGAGCTAGGAAGGCTTTATTATAATTACAATAGTCATCATTGGCCAATATTAAAACTGAAACATTTTTTGTATTGATTTATTTTTAATATATATCCAATGTTTTTATCAAATCATAGTATGCCAAATGCAGTAATAGCTATTGATTTTCATTTCAAATGATTTTATTATTCTTTTAAAAAAATTTAAAATTCATTTGCTATTAGAATTACTTAAATGATGCAACACATTAAAAAAATTATTTTTATGATATATTTATCCGTAATTATAATATCAATCTATTTTTAAAAAAATAAAAAATATTTTTTTATATGAGGATCAAATCATTCAAGGATAACATTAAGATATGAAATTTAAGAACCATTGTACTTATAGAATGAATAATTTCTAGGTTTTAACGCCTGCCCGTGTGATGATTCACATTCGCCTTTCTCTTATGCTTCATCGCACTCCATTGTATATTATATATATATTGACTCTTATATATAAATATTTAAAATACATATAATGATAATTTATGGTGATTCTCCTTATTCTAATATGAACGTTGACTTTTCATTCTTGGATTTCATTCTTACTTCTTCATTCAATTTTTATTTTTTATTTTTTTTTAAGGGACAAAGCATAATAACAAAAGGGATGGGAAGACCCCATCGAAGCATACAAGGATGAAACCAAACCAGTAACATGGAGCTAGGCCCCAATAGTATAACATTGGGAAATATGTCCTACAACACCTAAGATATCCGAACTATCTAGGTCAAACGGTCTACAAACAACAAGAGCATCCGAATAAGCATCACCTAACGTGATTGCTCCTATGGATTGCACCAGCTAGTGCTCTCTGTAGAGCAATGGAAACATGTTGCCTAAAATAGACTATACAGTAAGCTAAAGAGAGTGATACCCCATGCCGCCTAGTATGGTAGGCTCTCGCGTACTCCCTCACGAATATGTCGAAGTCGGTGTCCATACTCCATATAACTCCAAAGCTAGAGGAACAAAGAGGTGACCTCTCTGCATACCTCTATACTTGGAAACCTAGGCTGATGCCGCTCCACTTGCCGTCCATCATGGAGGATGGATGATCACCCCCTCTGAAACTGTGTCTCTTAGTAGGATCGATAACCACCACATCTGCCACAATGACCAAGTTGTCCCGAACCAAGTACATGTATGCCCTAACCCTAGTCGACTGCAAGGCATACCAATGCTCTCTCCATGTGAGGTATCCATCCTCTCGCGACATAGCAAACACCACATCCCTAATGGCATCATGGGTAGCTATCTTCTGCCCTCTGAATGGACGAGTCATATGAACATCTCATGCATCTCAAGTAATACCACACTCACATATGAGTAATGAAGATGTAGATGGATGGACCAAGCCAAGACGGAACCTCATCGCTGTGGAGAAAGTAGATGGTGCGAGTCGGAAAGCCCTGATGCATGATCAAGCCAAGATCCACGAGCACCGCCCCTTGCCCGAGCAAGAGCGTAGATGAGCTCTAGTAGTACGAGGAATGGCCGGATCCACTAAGAGTGAATGTAGAGCCTCCTGAAACTGTCGGTCTATCAAGATAGACTATAGACCTCTAGTCCAATCGGTAGCCAAAGAGGAAAAAGATTGAAATTCATGTCGTACCTCCCGTGGTAAAGCATCTCTCGTATGTCGTAATAATACCTGTAAGGAAAATGATCTTGTATCCACGTCGCTCACAAGATAGGTCTATTTGTGATCATAAATAGAGAAGATAATAAATATGAGATGAGCGCCCAACTCGCCAAGAATGCCGTAGATGCCGTCTCCTCCATCGATAATGAGCCTACCCCTCCACACAAAATTGACAAAGATGTCTGTCTCCTTGCCAAATTTCTTGTCACACACTCAAATGTCTCTGGTCTGATGATGTCACCAAAGACGCCCATGATCCTCCTATCAAAGGCTACCAAACATGATATGAATATAGGTGAAAGAGGAACCGTGCGAAGAAGGTAGGTGGGTCGACGAGCAATACTAGAGTACATTATACCAAATGCCACTTACGGATCCCCTAGAAGAGGAAGGTCATTTTCATGCAAAATATTCTCAGCAAGTGCAACGTCAAGGTAGAGTGAAATAAAATCCTTAGACCCTACTGGCACTCCTAGAATACGTAACCCATTTGTCGATGTCATACATCCCTCTGGAAGGTGGAGATGAAGTGGAATGCCCAAAGGAGACCAAGCCCTACACTTTGTCACCTTGACTCTCAAGCCTACAAGATGAAGCTCGGTAGTCAAGTAATCAAAGGCCTGCCTAATGTTGTGTACAAGGCCCACAATGTGTGTATCATCCGCTAAGGAGGGGAACACACAATCAGGCACGGCCAAAACAGTAGACAAAAGAGCTCTATAATGAGCCATGGCATATAGGGTCCTCCCAAAGGATCTCCCTGTCGAGTGCCAGTGGCGGACTGTAGAACGGTGACTCCCTCCCGGGAAAAGTCATGCTGATAAAAAAGAGAAGAATGTGAACCGTAGAAAGACCGTATGAAAGTAATGAGGCTTGATAGGGGTCCACTAGCCTCTCTAACCTCTCTAAAAATGGATGCACGTGAGACGTTGTTAAAAGCGTTCTCAACGTCCACCTACAAGACAACCCAATCCGGATGTATATCTAGAAGTGCTCTAATGCCCAACGTTTTAAACTTCATTCAAATGGAACTCGAGTTTTACTTTGATTAGACATTGAACCTAAAACTTGGGTTTCTTTCAACAAAATTAATAGTAAACTGCTCTGCTACTGACAGTGTGTGCTTTCTTTTTACTTCTAAGAGAGGTAGAAACATCATTTTTTAACTTCGAACAGAAGTCCTTCCAGTTTCCAGGCCTTTCTGTGTGACATGGCCCGTAAATTGGCCTGCTGCTTTAGCTAGAACTGTCATTTTGAACTGATAGAATGCGTTTTCGTGGTAGTGAGAGATGGAAAAAGACTGAAAAAAATACGTCCGTTCGTCCATCTGGCCTTCCACGCTTGCTTGCTGTAAAAGAGACGGGAACATACGGTACATGCCCGCACAGCCGTTGAGATGCCTTTCATGCATCATTCACACAGAGGAAATGATTGTTATTCATTTCTGCTGGAGAATTGTTAGTTGGGGTCGTTGATACAATCATAGTGTGCGCTCTTCGGATGCTTGCCGATGTTTTAATTTCCAGCTTAAATCCAGTACCCTATTTATTCTCTCTTCAAGATACCATGTGAAACATTTCGCTACATAGCTGATCTTTTCTCGTGGTACTTTTTGACACTCACGGTGAACGCTTTATGACGCTCTTGATATAGGAGATGCATCAATTCTTAGCTACTGGGTCACAGGAAGTCGCTACATTGGACTCGAGTGATGAATAAGTTATGGAATTTCATCTGCCCCCTGTTGGTGATGTATGTCCCTTTGTCTATGTTTGCGTTCGAGGAAGTGTTATGTTTTGGTTTTGGTTCAGTTCTGATAAAGTCTTAAAGTGGAAAGAGCTTTTAGACGCTCGATGTAAATAATGTGGATGCCAATATTCATTCGCTCGAGATTTAAGGCGTCGGATGCGAGTCTATGTGATTGTGCCGATGAACGTTATTGTTCTTGGTGTCCATATTCATTCCACACTTTATGGCGGGAATCGGCATTCCTTGTGATGTCCTCGAGGGATTGTTGTTGTTGTTATGATGTCTTCTATTTTTTGACATCATGATGATGTTGGTGGCGGTGTTGTTGTTGTTTCCCTTGTCCAAATTCACTCCAGCTCCACTTTATTGCTGCAAATGCAACCGAGTGTGGCTGGTTGAGGATTCATGTACGTACTCGATATTGTGTCGTGGGATGGATGTACAAGGTGACTTGCAATTCGGATAAGTCTGGAACCATTGAATGTCGTGATCATGAGCCTCTAATCTTTTACGACCTACTGAGGCCTTTGTGCTCCAGTGTATTTTCCAACTCCTTGGTGCAAGTTATCATTTCCATGATAATTGTGTGCTACATTGGTGGTGTCAACTTCCGAAGTCAAGCCGAATTGCACAATTTCCTGCTCACTTCTTGTATCAATTGGACTGTTCAGTCCGCAGAGAAAAAGAAAACAGTAAGAACGCGCATACACAGAAAAGGCTCAGGAATTTATGAGCTACGGCAACAAACTCCACTAACACTAAGCTGGAGCTGACCTGACCTGGCCTAACCCTTGATAAAACCAAGACCCTAACAAAGTGGTACATGAGCATAGCTCAATCTATGTTTCGGCTCCACACGGAAAGAAAGAAACATCTCTTCACCGAACTTCCCACGTAAAATTAATGGCAAAATGTGTGTATGTACGAGAATACCGATGGGACACTGGTGAAAAGCTCCTGATCCTTATCACAAACTGACAGAGGAACTCGACACTGGTGATTACGGTTCACGGAGGGAATTACAGTGGTAGTGAATGGGATGGATGGAGCGGGCCTCCTCTTTCTGCAAAGTTTGTGGGTGCCACTCACTCACTGTAGGTGGCTGGCTAGCTGGTGGTCCCAACTCCCGACTCCCGAGCTCACTGCTTTCATGGTATTCGCCCTTCCTGTGGATAGGATAGTGGTAATGTTAGCGGCTTTGCTCCAAACCTTTTGCTAGAGTACTCGAAGACCGCCACCCTGGAGAGCATAGACATGTGGAAAACTCTCAGCTCCCGCTGCAGGACGCGGAAGCCTACCACGGTGAACGACAAAGCAAGCGCAAGTTTTGCAGGGAGTTCCCGATTCTGATCACGGGATGCTCCAAAGTAACAGCGTTGTGATTCTTGTGAAGGAAGGTAGGAAGGAGTCAGGAGTAGGAGGCACAGGAGAAGGAGAGGTGCGGCGAGGCGAGGCGAGGTGAATGACAGGAGATAGAGATGCGATGGATGCAGATGTCCGACTCAATCTCAGGAGCAGAGCAGTAGTGGACCAGTGGTACAGTACAGTGAGAGAGACTGGTAATGATAAATAAATGTGCGGGTGGGTCCGGCCTCGGCTCACAGGTATCATGATGATTATTGCCTTTCGGCCTCAAGATCATCCAGTCAGATTCAGTCCCCTCCCTACCTCGCTCCCTCCGTCGACGTACTGTACTGTAATTTCTACCTGTCGTGGACCTCAGTCAGCTCGGCTCCGCTCATTCAGCTCAGCTGGAACACCATATCCAAACTGGATCCCTTTACCTTTCCCGAACACACAGAGATTCGATCCGATGAGTTTGATGCAATGACTCCAATGAGAAGGCCGATTTCACACGTAGGAGAACAAGACCTTTCTTTGCTTGTGCAGCACTTAAAATCGCCCGAGCCGGAATCCCGGTCCTCCACCAAACTCCAGAACACCCCGTCTTACAAACGCGGATTGCGGATTGCAAGGAACACAATGTCACAACCACGATCCATACTCTAGGAAAATGGGGAATTGCGACATCTTAGTCCAAGCGACAGAGAATGACCTCGATACTGATACCGTATGTATCTACATAATTGCCTACAAATTCAGCATAATTCATCTGTAAAACTCTCCGAGACCGGTCGCTCTCGATCGACTGCCACTCATTATCCACGTAGCCTCCTCTCTTCTCCTCTTCCATCTGTCGTAGTCGTTCCACTACCCTCAACTCCCTCCTCCTTCCTTCCTCCTCCTCCTCAACATTACTTTGCCATCTCTCTTGCTGTCTCTGCTGCTGCTGCTGCTGCTGACTGTCGCCTGGTACTGATCCGGCCCTGTGCTGGCAAGATGCAGACGGGAGCAGTGGCAGCAGATGGCCGTATAACATGTGACGATTCGTCGTTTGGTGATTTATTATTAAGACTGAATTGTAACTGTTTCAGGATTCAACGATTCTGAAAGCGAATCAGTGACACTCGACCCGTACTCCAAGAACGAACCTCATTAGCACATGCATGCTGTACCTTAAGCAGCGGCAGCAGCAGCGATGGAATGAATGAGTACCATGGGACTGGAACTCCATCCCGGAGCAAATCAGATATGATTATAACTTGATCAGTGAACTGTGTCGGCCATTATCACCAGAAGCCCAATCGCGGTGCTGATGACACTGTATCTCCCCCGGGATCCCATCGGAATCAACGACGTTTCCCTTGTGGTGGTGTCAACACCTACCGTCCACTCTTATAGCAAGAGACCACAACAGTCTACAGGTAGTGTGCCCTGGCTACCGCAGACTTTCTCGGATGGAAGAGAAACCAATTCCGTCCGAGGCCCAAATTCTTAGACGGTGAGTAGAGGTAGATACATAGGTCCTTTATTGGCAAGAGAGGAGGCGAGACTGATGAGTAAATGAATTGTCATCATTGATCTCTCTGGGGAGAGAGATGCTGTGGAATTTGGGGGCCCTGGATCGCCGTCGTACGAGATCTAGGAGCCCAGGAAGAGCGATCGCTTCGTACTATCCATCAAATCCAAAACACCAAATCAGGCAGGGATGGCATTTTCTCTTTCCGAGGATAGGGGGACTGAACTACGATTAGAGAAACGTCGAGAACTTTTCCGAGCATCGTCAAACGACGTCGACGTCGTTTTCTTCTTCTTCCAGGAGTTCGTAAAGGTGGTCACACTAGCGAGAGACTCATAGTCAGACCAAAAAACAGAGGCAGACCAAAAAACAAACAAAAAACCATTCTAGTATTTTACATTCTCGGTGTGTTGGTGTCACAATGCTGTCCTTGTCTTGTCTTAGTTGTCAATATTTAAAAACTTTTGTTGAAGACACTGCTTCGCCAGCGGCCAGAGCACAGGGCCCGGCCCTCTGGCTCGAGCTCTTACAACTGGTCGCGTCTGCCAAACCCAAGCACCCCTCAACTGTTTGCACAGAGAACATATCTCTTCTGCAATTTCAGAGCCTAGTCTATCCTCGGGGTCTTCACAATCCATCACCTCTTGCAAACATATCTCTCTCTCTCTCTCTCTCTCTCTCTCGCGCGCTGTGCCTTTTAAACCATCTTATCCCAGATGGATCTCTGTCAAATCTCAACTGACTCGCACCGTCTCTTCTCTATGCACAAGACCTGATAAGTGTTCAAGTCTGCTGCAACGGCTGGAGGCTGGGAAATGTGCTACCATCTCGTAGCTGCCTCCCTGAGTTTCTGTGCTTCTTAGTACAGCTCAAGGGCACTGTTGTAGCTGCTGCTTGGGTTGAAGGTGCGTGGGAACTAGTTAACAGTTGCGGCAAGTTGAGCTGGTGCACGTGCGTGACTAGAGATGAAGCAAGACAGCATTAGATATTGGCCAACACAGAAGAGGAAACCGTAGAAGTAACAAGCCCATCGTCGTTTATCACAGAAAGAATTTCTTTTCTTCCTTCTTCTGATTATCAGGAATGAATGGAAGTGGTCAAATTTTTCCGTCGGATTGGGTGGGGATTAAGATGCTGGAGTTCTAACTAAGCTAAAGCTACCTGGGCGCTCGAAGCTAGCTCTGCCGCAGAAAATGACATGACTCTTTTCAAGGGTTCCGAGACTTCACGTGGCTGTGACTATCTCGAAGAACCTCACGTCGATGAACACGCTGTACAAATGGCGAGTCTCCTTCTGTATGGATGACAAACTGCTGAACTGCCTGACTCACTGCCTGACTGATGAGAAATCTACAATGACAATCTAATTTCCTCTAATCTAATCATTCTCAACTCAAACAAAATTTATGAAACTTGACTACGGACGATCCTCTTTCTCCCCTGTACACGCGCAATGTCGAGCTTGAAAAGAGTGGTGGTCTTGAGGTAATGGACAGCCTCCATCTCCACCTTGCCCTTGACCTGTGGTTGATCCTCCTCCTTGCAGAGAACTGGTGTCTCGAATCGGACTAGCTCCAAACACTCCTTGCAGAGTGCTGTTGCCAAATTTTCTCAAGGAACCTGAAGCCTCAAGAGAAGAACGCACTTCCTCATGCAACTTGGAGATGGCACTCCTTCCCTCTGGAAGGACCACAGTGGGCTTCCTGCTGTTGTCAGTGAACACCCCTCCAGAACCAGCACCAGCACCCGTCGCAGATGATTCAGTTATCGGTGCCTGTGGTATAAATATGAAGACGCTCTGGGCAGACTGGTTAGCCTGACCTGCGTTTTGATATGGGTCGAATTCGTGAACGTCTGCTCCTCTCTGCGTTTGCTGGACTGCTGAGGATGATGACCCACCACCACCACTGCCACAACCGCCTGCGCCAGCTGGCGCCTGTTGTTCAGATATATCCTTCCTCAACTCCTTGGACTTTCGAGGTGCCACCATCGTCCCTCCACACCAGCTAGCAGCTCTCAAGCACGGACCTTCAGCTGGGGATGCATGATGCTGCAGCTGCTGCTGCTGGTCCTGGATCACAGTGATCTCGATACGGTGGGAGGAATCGTCGTCTCGTCTGGAAGATCCGCTAATCTCTCCCATCGACGATGAGTGCTGAATGATAGCGGCTCCACTGTTAGGCCCTGATCCTTGGGAGCTCACAAAAATGTTCAGAGCAACAGCGCCAGCTTCTGGTGGGCCTGCTGGAGGGTTTCGCAACGTCCACGAGGAGGAAATTATGGTGCTTCGGCAGAGAGGGCACGAGGGATGGGACCTGAGCCAGTTGTCTATGCAGCTGGGGTGAAACATGTGCTTGCAATTGGGAAGCAGCCTCAGCTCCTCTTTCTCCTCGAATGAGCTCAGGCAAACTGCACATTCCGAATCGAGATTCATCCCGTTGAAGCTCTCGGAGGAGTAAATCACCAGAGGGAGGTTTTTTATCACATTGGTGTCTAGCAGGTGCCCATCCTTGACCACGTCCTCCCACATCCTCGTGCCCGCATCCTGACGGCTCAAATGGGGCCGCATGAACTTGGCAAACAATGCAAACGCTGCAACGAGAATGAGAGTGAAACCCAGTCCGATTATGATTATTGCCACATTGGGCTTCAGCGCCGGGAGCCCCGGGTCGGCCACAGTGTCCGGCCCGAAATCTGTACACGTTGTACAACCCATGTCTCCATTTTCGCTGGTCAAATGCTTGGTCATATTTCTCATCGCATAAGTGAATGACATGGTGGTGATAATGATGATAATGATGACGAAGAAAAAGACTCGGCTGAGCTTCTCCTACCTACTGGGCTCGATGTTTCCGTTCGTTCCAGAAATATACACCGAATGTCAGTCGGACTTCGTACTCTCACACAAAACTCTGACCGATGACCCTCTATCTGAATCTCCATCGCCCACCTCGTTCTACTCTGCCGGTGCCATCAACCCTAGCACCCATGCGACTGACAGTGATGAGCTGATCCGGCCTCTCAGAGGAAAAGCAACAGCTGGCCAGCATGCATGCATGTCATAGTCTCCTCAAACACAACCGCTGAAGGAAGGCGAACCCGCTGAGCCTCAAAGCAACAGACATGGACCCAGAGCTCATCGACATAACCTCCAAGCTAACGCGTTCCGCGCTGGAAGCTTTCCTGCGTGGATGTTCTACACGTAGCCGAGAAATTTCCCGCCTGCTCGATTCGAGATCCACGACACTCGTACTCAACCGCATTAAACTCACAGAAGTATTTCCCCACTACAACCCAACTAACGACGGAATTGCACCCTCCTAAGCCAAAAAAAACAACCCACACTCTGATTGCTCATGAGCCAACAGGACCTCATCAGACTCAAACGCCGTTGGGAGCTGCTGCTGCCTGAAGACGAAGAAGCGCTCGTGTCAGAAGATCCCGAATACCCACAGAGAACGAGTTGAGACCAAGCAGCGAGTACAAGGCGAGGAAACAAGATGAAACTGGAAACCTCACGAGTGCCCCGACTGTTGAAAGAGCCGAACTGCGCTCGCTCAGTCGAATCAGTCAGCTTGTGATCATCTAATGAAGCGCTCCAACACTTCAGTAGTGTGTCTGCTCTGCTCCGTCCAATGAAGAGATTGATACCGAGTCCACCAGCTCCTCGAACTCACTGAAAGCTCAAGCTGTAACGGGCTGCTGCAGCTACAAGGACCTGCCCTCTCCTCCTTCTCCTCCTCTTCGACAATAGACTCTCGCCCTCCCTGCTGCTCCTACTGGATTGGGGCGCGACTTTCGCGCGCGTTCTTATCGTTCTCCTTCTCGTGGCTGCTCAGGCACTCTTATCTCTCGTCTTGGGTCCGCTAGCAAACAGGCAGCTCGCCTTGTCTTTCCTAAGAAGAAACGCGAAGGACGAAAGCTGGAATGCGAAAGCCGCGGACTCGTCCGAGCTCCTGGTCTCTGCCATTGCCTTTTGCTTGCCTCGCGGTGCCCGAAAAGAGAACGAACGAACGAGCGAACGGAGGGGCTGTAGCAGCTCGCAGCAGGAACGGACTCAAGGAGGCGACGGTGGACCGCCGTCGATGTCTCACTCAGTCCGCTGTGCGACTTTGGTCCACTTATTCAGGCCGAGGAGTGAATCATGCAATGACTTCTGGAGGACGGTGGACTAAAAATCAACAGCAACACAAACTGGGGAAGACCAGTCGCTAAATTTGGAGATGTACTGGAGGCTTATGAGTGAGAGTCTACGCGCCGGACCGGGCACGACAGTGCTGCCCGGACCCGACCGGACCGGACTGTGTAACCCCACCGTCGTCGGTGTCCCCCTCCCTCCTTTCCGATTCGTCCGGTGAACTGGATAAACCTGATTGCATGCACAGTAGGGTTCTGTTATAAGAGACATTTTCCAGCGTGACACTCGACTTCCACTTATATCTCGTCGCCCCAAAAGTCGTGTTATTACACTTGCTAACTGTATGCAACATGGGAGAACATGGCGAAAGTACTTCTTAGGAAAGAAAACAAAGAATATACCCAAAGTGCAAATAATCAATCCTGAAAGAAGTGTTTTATGTAATACCTGCAGCAGGTATGTGCGAATCGACAGAGGAAAATCGGAACTGTTCATCGAACACATTAGATCAACTACAAAATTACTAATAATAGCCGCTACTAACTAAAATATTCAAACATGTTTACAGCAAAGGTGCTAAGTTGCCTAACTGACTACATTTCTACAAGATAGATATGGATAATGTGACAAACATCAACTGTACTTACGCAGATATATATCCTTGATAAAGCCAAAAATATCGGTTTGATCAGCTATTCCATCACTGATTTTGTGACTCCCATAATCAAATATATATATAGCATTTTTGTATTATGCATATACATAGATAATTGGTGCGAGAAAAGGAGAAAGACAAATAGCTCTAGAGAAAACATAATATATAAATTATGAGCAGCATTGATTGAGATCCGTGTCTCTCGTGGTACTATCTCCAAGGCAATTAAAATTAGTTATCCAGTGAAGGAAAAATTAGAGAATGGAAAGAGTTAAATTACTCATTCTTCTTGAGTGAGCTATGGGTATTGAAAACAACCGCAATCAACCTTTTTTCTCGTTTCATTGGTTTTGTATATATTTATCGCCGGCTTGGGATATTTTGTAAATGCTCTTGCATCGTAACAGCTCGTTTCAACTCACATTGCTCATTCAAATTAGTGTGTAAATAAAAGAACTGAGATTCAATTGGTTTAGGTAACATCAATTGGCTGTGGAATGATTTTTCAGTAAACGAATTTTTACCTGCAGTAATCTCTTAAATATGTAAATTTTGTGATGGTATAGAGTACGTGGAATCCTAGAGTTGAACAAAGCGTTAACCCTTTAAATAGCGCGACACCAGAATGATGTTAGGAGCACTATCACCCGTGGATACCACATTACAAATCGTCACTCAAATATTGTGGTTACTCTTCTTCAAGTGAGCAATATAGAACTTGAGCGCAAAATTTGGGATTTGGTACTGATCAATTGCAAGAGATCATTGTCCATACTTATCTGTTACTTTGAAAAGTAAGAATCTTCTTGGCTTTGCGTTATGTCCATTCCTGGAGTCCACGATATGGTATGTACAATGGGACAGGTGGTCCCATTAGTGAGTACCGTCCCTTTTGCAAGGTGCATTCCTGCGTGAGTTGGAGGCTTATGAGAATGATGTTGTTCTAAGAGTCCCAACTTTTGAAATCGTGATGTAATGGTTCCTTCACCAAACTAAAATTGAAGAAAAACAAATAAAACCTTCATCCCTACTTTTGTGCCCTCAGTACATATCAACATTGTATGCATAAGATATCGACATTACACTACACGTGTGAAAAAACACTTTACACATGTAAAAATACTTCTCACATTTCAAAAATAGTCTTTCAATTGTAAGAAAAGCACGTCGCACAACATATGTCAATAATTACTTCACAAAAATAAACATATATGTGAAATGAATTGGATAATTTCACACATATCAAGAGTATGCGTAGTTTGCATGATCTATTTGCATCACATTTCTCACACACTTATAAATCCAACTTTTGATATATATAAACAAAGAACTACAATATGGTGCTTAGATTTAAGAAGTATTAAAATTTACAGAAATTTGTAAAAGTATAAAATTTGTTAATGAAATATTAATTTTATGAATTTACTGTTCATAAAATGTATAAAAATACAAAAATATTTGAAAATATATTAATTATACAAATATGAATTATTCACATTGTGTGTACATTGAAAAACTCATTAAAATCATATCTTTTTTTATAACAAATTTAATATATTTTTATAATATTATAATATTCATTTCTTTTGATAAATTTATTTTTCTTTATCAAACTATGAATCATTTAAATAATTCATCAAATAAAAATATTTCAACTTAAAGAAAATCAGATCTTCATTAAAATCATGTTTTTTTGCAAATCAAAATGTTTACATTTGAAAACAACATTTGAATGCATGCCATGATTATTTGTCACCATAAGTATTCAAATTAAACACTATTATTTCCAATTTTTGATTAAGGGTTAATGATATATCTACCATCAATCACTAGTTTACATATTATTGGTAAATGAAAAGCCATTACATGTGTACGAATTTATTTATTTTTAATTAGATGTAGGATTTAACAACCTTGTAGATTCATAAAATCAATGTTCAGTTTATGAATTTTTAAAATAGAATTATAAATTATCAAAAATACAAAATAATCATAAATTTTTTGTAATTTATAAATAGAGTTAAGTGAATACATTTGATGTTTTTACGATTAATTTAAATTTAACCTACATATTCAGGTACGTCCATTCTCAATTTTGACCAAAGTATATGTTATCAGAAATTTAGAGGTTTTGCACATTTTGATTTGTGAAACCAACAGTTGTATATTACATAATAAATGGTGAAATATATGGCTCGATATTTTGTAAAATAATTCTCACTGCGAATACACAGTTCTGCAGTTATAGGCAAATTTTGCTATGTGTGTGGTCATTGAGCAAGTATGAAGATAACTTAAGACCAATACATATATTTTCCTCATGCATCATTCAGATATTTAATTTACGTTTTCTATAGTTTATAACTAAATTAGAAATTATGAATTCTTTTTGATAACATAAATTAAAAAATAAATTTTTTTGGGAAAGAAAATAAATTATGGAATATATCATAAAATGATTTTCAAAAGTATTTGTTTGTATTACATATATTATTGATGAAAAAAATTACATTCAAAAAATTTAAAATACAATATTATTCCTTCATATAATTATTTTATAATATGGAATTCATATTGATTCCTAAATTATTGCAAATTGTTATTGTGATATGGACGATGAATTTTAAAGCTTCGAAATTAAGTTTTCAATATATTATAATAAATATGTAAGAAAAAATATAAAAACTCAGTGCAGCTAAATTTATAAAATAATAATTTTTTTCCCCAAAATACCTGTAATTAGAAAAGATATTTAAAGACGGACAACATGCCATGTATAGAAATAAGTGTTGTGCTTGAAATTTGAAGGATCTGTATACATATCTTACTAACATAATTATAACATTGTAGTAACTATTGAAGACAGTAATCTGCAAGAACGTTAAAATCCAGTGTTTAAATTTGTTTTGGCTTTTAATGAATGTCTCTATCTGAAATGATACAAATTTCGATGACAGCGTGAAAGTTGTCACTAGCTTTCCACTCCATTCAGAACTTTTCACCCAGTAAGTTTAAATTTGCCTCGATGGTGATGCGCAATCAGAAACTGGGTACCCTGGGAGAATTTCATTTACGGCATTTGTTTGTCTTTAAAGCCCAGACAATCAAAACAGTCAGCATGCAGCCGTCAATCCTCGTACTCGATAAGTATGTCCGAACTGATGGAGCTGATGTGGACATGGTGACTCAGCAAATTTGAAGGTCCATGTGCCAAATTCCCATTCGGATTGTTCTCATGCAGCCCGGATTCGTATTTCAACTGCATGGAACGATACCCAATTAGATTACATTCGATACTTGAGTGATACTTCGAAACGTGAAATCCCTCAATAAATGAAAGCTCAGCCTGGCAAAAATATAAAAGGTGATTATTGAAATATATTCACATCTTGCTAATCGAAAGAACACTCCATGCCATGGTATTTATTGACATATTTATAAGTGCCAGCCCTCAAGTTTTCACTACTACAAATTGGACGATGTTGATAGTCAAATTGATGTTACAAACCCTAAATGAACATAGTTAACTGAAAGTTCCCATTTTTTTTCCCACTAATCAATAAGTAAACCATGGATGAGTAAAATCATCAAGTTATGGCAGAGTGTGAACCCTCTACGTATGGAAGTCCCCGATGATTTCACATAATCAGGTTAGACTGTGGACTCCTATCTACTCTAATTGACTCACCCCATCCGTATTCTTCTACACTTTTGACATAGAAAATATTCTTTAGTTATATAAGTGTTCCCCGATAAATGAGGATGATAATAGATACAATTCATTGCATAATTGTTCACTGTGAAAATTACATTATGCAGTGAACCTTATTTGCGTCTACGAGGTTAAACATTAGAGAAATGTGAATGATTCTCGTAGATAGTCCAGATGTCATATTTTCTTTGTAGAGATTTTCATTTCTGAATGCGTTAAAATACAAAATTGTGTATTTTGGTTAAATGTCTGATAATACAACCAGTGGTTATCAGTTGGGTAGATAGAGCACAAAGAAAAAGGCACAATTTGCTAGCGCCCTTTAAATCATTCCCTTCCTTGAAACAAGTACATGTGGTGCATACCGTTGGGGCCATGTGTAGGAAGATTGTGACACATGACAAGATATTTCAGAGACTCTTGTCATCGCTTTGAGATTTGTCTTTGGTGGTCATGCTTTCAAAATGTTAGCGCTTTCCAGTACTTCTGAACAGTCACTTTCTAAGATAATTCACTTTCTTCATTCAAACCATGTTTTTAAATTGCTGCAATCTAATGATTCCCATGCAGATGCAACATTCAGTCTGTGGAGGTGGTTTGATTGAACAATCGAAGCAATGTCAGAACAACTTTTCCTGGTGATGTGCACATGAGATGAGACTGGTACGATATATATGTGTGTACAAAGAATGACAAGGTGGTAGTGCCTCCTGTCAATGTGCAGGTGCCAAGTGGCCTCGTTTAGACAATGGCAAGTATTGCTAGAATCAGGTTCGAACCAACTTTCACTTCTCCGCTTATGAAAGTTACATACACGGAGACAAAACAGAGACAAAACCAAATTATATCTACTAAATGACTATCCCCTGAGAAAGCACTTAGAGCCAATTCAGTAGACGGATAGTTCATCATTTGAAGCACACCATCAAGGTCCCCGAGGGACATCGGTGCCTAGATATGGGTACCTCGGGTCCAAGGTTAGATATCTACAGCAACCGGGATTTCTTGGGTAGGAAGGCTAACTCCATACTGACAGCAGAGATATATGATCACGGCAGTAGTAGTTGCCAAGCTTGAGAACACTCTCGGTTAGTTGACAAGGTCTCCATATATATGGAGGCGGGCCAAGGATCTCCGAGAGGACCAGTTGACAATCAGCGTACAAAATGAATGGTTTCTATGATGTTAAAGGAAGTTTTCATCTACGTTCTCGAGTAACTAGATGTGCAGCGCAAAGAAGAGCATTGTAATTTAGCCCACGAAGAACGCCAATCGCTTCATATTGTGTAAGTTCATATTGCCTTATGTCCCTATGTGGGGATATGTATAATTGATCACAATAATTTGGTTTATGTAAGTATCGTCTTCTAAAGTTGTAAAAGGCGAGAGGAGTTTACTCATCTCCGGCATCAGTATATATGGAGTGAAGATTTTCGATGGAGGTTCCATAACTTGAAGTCTTCATGACACTTGTTCAAACAAAATGCGAATCATAACTTCAAATGATGGCCAAACTTGTCATCATGGAACTTGGGAGATACTACATGACCCTAACATTGAGGAAACTCTTCCATGATATCGAAGAAGAGAGAATAACGGATTCTTCCTCCATTAAAGATGTTTCTGTTGGGCCCATAGTAAGGCTAGTAATAGAATTATCTAGTCTACTCCAATATATCTGATTATTAGATTAGAATCTCATGATAGAAAAAATCCCAGATCAACAATGGACAATTCAGTAATTAGAAATAAAATTGTAAATATGTTTGACAATCATAAAATCTGTGCCCTGGTTTTAGAACTTAGTGTTCATCCACTTTTTATTTTTTACGTCACAATGCCAAATTCCTATAGTATCGTCCATACCTTCTTTGTATCTACAATATCCGATGTCACCTTATACACAAAGAATGCAATCTTTACAATTGAAATGAAAAATTATATGATTTTGGAAGATGCATCGAAACAGGTATGTATAATTTCTTCAATAAATATTTATTTTCACAGCTAAAAAAATCAAGCACCTCATTAGATGTTAACATAATTTATTATTTCATATGAAAAATACGTATTGAAGTAGAAAGGGAAGCAACAACATCAAGAGTTGATAGAACTCCCGAGGCCAAGGAAAACGCTCACATAGGATGATTTCAAGGTTGAAGACCGACTCAAGACAATCGAGTGATGAAAAGTAATACACGATGAGATTGAGTTCGAGATATGCTAGCCGACAAACCGACAAATCTATATAACATAGAGTATTATATACAGACTAGCATGTCTATCACAAGATAGTCCGCTTCCGGACATTTCGCATCTGTCCTATATATTATCCAAAGTGATCCTTCTGCAAGTAATTTGTGATTGGGATACATTCAGCTCCAAAGGTCAATCTCCATGTTAAATAGAAATTTCAAGGCTTGATTGACCTCATGGTCAGAGGAACCAAATCAACTACATATATGTCAAGACCATCAAGGATGCCTTCATAAAATAATCCAATATATTAAAGCTAGGATATATCCTCAGGCACGAGAAAATGCAAACGAGAAAAAATAGAATTGAAACAAAGCTGGAAGTTTTTCAATATTGTCTCCTGTAGGAAAATGGAAATTTGGATTCATGGGTTCATGGGCCAAGCTTGGAGTACAAGAGGAACACTTTTGAGAAGCAATCAGTAATCAATCCTATCTCTAGGCTGCCGCAGATCTCCTCTCTACCAATGGTGGCGTACAATCTTCCATCTGCCATAACGAAAGGAAAAGAAATCGAGGTAAACCTCAACAGGAGAAAACAACACTACGCAACAGGTCAGAGTCATAAGCTTCGAAGACTGATTGAACATCAAATGTTTGGTCAATAATTACATGTACACAAACAAAAACCAAGTCACTAACTTACTGTCCTTCATACCACGGCTCTAACATCGTTGTTCTTGTTCCCCATTGTGCATTTTTATATGACAGTGTCATGGAGGGTTTTACTGGCTCCACACAAGGTCCTCCTCCACACACTATAATGCACTGCATTTCTGTCACCGCCATGGACTTTCCTCCTTGTTCAAAATTCTTTCAGTTTATGATGATCGTGTCACGGCATGATATTTATCTTTCAGATGCCAATCATGTATTGATACTGGTGAACAGAAGATGCGGCAGCTTAGCATTCGACCGCTTCGATGAGGCCATGGGTTGCCCCAGCTTTTTAGCCTGATGCATCTGAGGTATGACCAACGTCCTCAATATTTCGGACAACTCGTATGCTAAAAATCCGCTATAAACTTCTTACATTCAGATTTTCTAATAGAGGGTTTATTTTGCGACATAGACCCACTCGCAGCTGATTACTTCGCTCCTTTTTGTATTTCTTTGATTCCTCAGCGGATTCTGCGTTTCTTCCTTTTGGGCTATATCAGTGTTTATCTAGATAAACACTTTACCTACTTACGCCAAGTAGGTATCTTATCAACACCTTCTTTTGCTTGCATTTGTATTTTCATATACTTTGAGTTGGCTACGATCTGAGTCATGAGTCTTGTGAGGTTTTCTGAGATAATCTCGAATATTTTGGGAAGCTTGAATATTTTAGGTGTGTTCTGTTCACAAAACCGATAATATTCAAATCAATTTAGGGTTTAGGGTTAAGCCCTAAACCTTTATTACATTTGTTAAATGGTTTCAATTCATGTACTTCTTGTCTTTGAATATATCATTCAAGGCATACAACCGCAGCCTTTGATGATGTGTATATTGAAAAAGTTGGATGCTAAGAACATCTCTCCTTCAGAACCTTCAAGTGAAAAACTCGGCGAATAACTGTAATAGGTGCACGCACAAGTAAAATATAGAAAGGTTAATGAAGGAACCTGATGGAGATGACTGAGAGTCGTTTAGGCAAGAAGAAGTGTTCAAGCGAATGTTCAACTGTTTGAAATATATGCAAAAAGTTCCCAGTAAAAGGTAAAAGGCTTACATTGACGGTCTTTTCTATAAACACGGTACCTCCGGAAGAAAGGAAAGATCCTCTGGACATGTCGCTAAAGAAGGACTGACAACTTAATGGCTTTGACCATTGTCTTCCCTTCGGGGAGAATCCCTGTATTAAAAGTTTATGTTCGTTCATCATAAAGATTGTCAATGTGGTCATTTTGTCGATCAATGTTGATTATTGTAAAAAATGATTTCAGAAGAGAGGTCAGCTCCTACTGCACCAGAGTGCGCAGATATGGTCACGAACACATGGCAAGCGTTATGATTGTCCTCATTGAAAGAGAAGGAAATTACAATAGAAATTACACCAGACGGATCGAATTTTGTAAAGTATGGAAAAGCTGACTATGTCCGTCCTTTAGCTCCTCCACGATGCGAGAAGTTGTCACTCCATGAATTGTCTATAGCTACTCACATGTCTGCAACTTCCAAGGCGCGGCTCATGGATCACTCGACGACGATCTTTTCGATGAGCAAGGAATATCTAGCTGACGATGAATAAGTTTAACCGTTACTGCAGCTCGATTCCCTCGACTGGAAAACAATGTCGAGATATAATATTCGTTTTACTTATCAGAATTTAGATTGGAAAGACACAAAGAGTGCAGCATAAGTTCCTTCTGACTCCTACAAGCCCACTATGAGTCGAAGCCACAATGAAGGGATTGGATCACTTCCTCTCCACATTTAAAACGGTAAACCAAGTAATATAGCAAAAAAGATGGGAATACCCCATCTAGTCTTACATATATGAAACCAAACAGGGAGAATGGGGCTAGCCCCCAATAACATCACAATGGAAAATATATCTTAGAGCACCTAATATATCTTAACTATGTAGGTAAAAAAGTCTACATTCTATAGGAGCATATGAAGATTTATCACCTAACATGATTGCTCTACTATGGATTGCATCAGCAAGTGCTTTCTCTAGAGCAATGTATACATGTTACTTAAAATAGGTTACACAATATGCTAAAGAAAGTGATATCCCATGTTGCCTAGTATGATAGGCTTTCACACATTGTCTCTTTCACGAACATGTTGAAGTCAACGTCCATAGCTCCATATAACTCCAAGGCTAGAGGAACATAAAAGTGACATTTATGCCTACCTCTATACTTGAAGACCTTGGCTGCTCCCGCTCTTGTGTTGTGATGCACCTACTATGAGAAGATAATGACATGTGTCATCCTCAAAACTGTTGTTATGATGATGATACTTTAGGTTAGGATGACCGACTACTCATTGTAAAGTTGTTAAGAGCCCATTGTTGGATTAAATTTGTAGGGTAAGGATATTGATAAGGCTCTAAGGGATATGATTTTGGACCTTGTTGAATATAAAACGTGATTAGGGAGAGATCTAGAACACTATCATGTTGACAAAGGAGCTTATATGATCGTAGTGGAGCCGACGTGAGACATGGATAGAGAACAACATGATTCTAGAAATGTACCGATGTATAATCCATTTGTGATCAACATCCGATGTCTTCATTGCAATCATTTTCTAAAAAGGTTAGTATATCATTTTGGAAATAATTTTATGCGACAAGTGATGAATTCTCCAGATATGATTATTTTTTAAGTTGTTTCCTACGTTACGATTTGGGATTTGATAATATACATTTTGATTTAGTTTGAACGATATGGATCTGAACTTGATAGTAATGGTGACTTTCAACACGTGGGTTCAAATCCATCACTCTTATTTATCAAAAGTAAGCCATCTGAAATTGATTTTTAGAAATTTTGGCGAGGAATATTATTCTCAAGTTATAAACTCCCTGGTTTCGTTTGTAGTTTTGTTCATATTTAGCTGGTTTCAAGTTGATATTTTGATTTTTTATTAATTACAACTCATATTATTTATATGATGGCTAAATAATGTGTTTACATTAGTTGTAAAACTTTAATTTATTATGGAGCTAATTTGACTACATTGGAGGTAAAAAAAATCACTCTTGATTCTTATAGATTGTGAAATTTGGACCAATGAGGATATTTAGGTGAAATCCTTCGAGGTTTTGAGGAGTTTTGAAAATCTTGTTGGAAATCATTTGTAGATATTGATAAAAAGTTGGAAAGATGACAACGAGAGCTATGAGGTGGGCTAAAAAATAAGTCCAATTAAATGGATTGTCAATCTATTATGATAATTTGAAGTTGGAAAGTGAAATTTAGACCCTAGAGTGTATTTGGGATTATTGTGAGAAACTTGCAAAGGTTTTATGAATCTAATTTAATTGATATATATTTTACAATCAAAATTGTGTTTAGATTGAAATTTCAATTCAATTGGAGGAGTTTTGAATACATAATGATAACTTGAAGTTTCTGTACACATTTAGAGTTGCAGGATTGCACACCATGTCATGAAATTAACACAATCATCATAACTTTATCTATCAAAAGTTTTCATCAATAAACTTTCTAGACTTAAAGCTTCGAGGATAAAAAATCGTCTCTTGAAATTTAAAAGTAATTGGAATGAAGAATTAGGATGTGTGATGATTTTAGTTTATAGAGGATTTTTATATTGCATTGTGATATAATGTATGATAAGAGAATTTTTTTGAAAAATCTAGAGAAGAAAAATGCAAGAAATTTTTTTGAAATCATAACGAGATTGTAAAGTAATTATTTTTGAAGTTTGGGCAAGAACTAACGGTGTAATTGTTATATATCACAATCTTTTTATGCAAGAAATCTACAAGTTATAATAAACTCGAATGTGAATTGATGATGAGGAGAAAAAGAGAATGACAAATCACACAAGGGTTGAACATGTTCTTCTACAACTAGACGCTCATACATTCTCATAATGAAGAAATATCATTGTGATATCATTAGTTGAATCAGATTTCTCAAAACCCTCGTAGGATTCTCAAAAACACCCCAAATCCACTCAAAGTTCTAAATTTCTCTCTCTATCTTTGAATCATCATATCAGAGTGACAAACTCCTCAAATGCATCCATTCTTGAGCCCACGTCGTAGCTCTTCCCATCAGCTCTCCAACCTTGTCCCCCAAATCTCCAAATGTTCCCATGGAAAGTCTCCAAAACTCCTCAAAACCTCAAAGAAATTGTCCAAGTGCCCTCATTGATCCAAACTCCAAGACCAATGAGAATGAAGAGTGTTAATTTGACTCTAGTGTGGCCAAATTAGCTCCATATTAACTTAGAGCTTTACAACTATCCTAAATACACTACTTAGCCATCATATACACAATATGAGTTGCCACAAATAAAGAGTCAAAAGAACAACTCGAAACCGGCTAAATATGAACGGAATTACAAACGGAATCGGGAAGTTTATAACTTGACAATAATACTCCTTGCCAAAATTCCTAGCAATCAACTCCCTATGGCTTATTTTTGGTAAACAATAGTGACGGATTGGAACCCATGTGTTGAAAGCCACCACTACAAGTAAGTTCAGATCCATAGCGTCCAAACTAAATCAAAACGTATACTGTTAGGTCCCAAATCGCGCTGTAGGAGACAACTCGAAGAATAATCGGGTTTGGAGAGTTTATCACTTGTTGCATAAAGTTATCTCCAAAGTGATATACTACCCACACCCGAAAGTGATCACGATGAAGACACCGAATGTTGATTACAAATGGATTGGGCATCGGTACATCTTCAAGATCATGTTGTCCTCTATCCATGTCCTACGTTGGCTCCACTTTGATCAGATAAGCTCCTTAGTTAGCAAAGTGATGTGTCTAGGTCTCTCCCATACCCTTTCCACCATGAATGCGCTTTATATCTGATAAGGTCCAAGATAATATCTCTTGGAGCCTTTTCAACATCTTGGCCCTACAAAGTCGATCCAACGGTGGGCTCTTAACAGCCTTACAATGCGCCGTCGGTTATCCTAACCTAAAGTATTGATGTCATGACAATAGCTCTGAAGATGACACATGTCATCATCTTCTCATAGTAGCCGCGTCACAACACGACATCCATCCCCACTAAACCTATGCATCCTCCGGTATGCACCAAGAAGTTAATCAAGGTGTGCGCGACGTCAGATTATGTCAACTTGATCTTGTGTTCTAACTAGATCCTCCCCATATGACTCATCTTCACCAAAAAGGTCAAACTCCTCCTCAAGTTGGCCGAGGTTGATCTTGTTATTCCGACTTTTGAAGATCTTTTCGCTTTCCTGCAATAGGTACCTTCAGCTTTGTAGCATCCAACTCTCTTAGCGAATAACTAGCATTGTCATGAACATTGATCACCACATATGGTCCAAACCACATGTTTGAAATCTTCCTCAAGGTGCTATGTTGGTTATCCATACTATTGTCATACACCAACACCCAATCAACTTCTTTAACCTCCTTTGGTCTCAGCCTATGACATTTGTCAAATCTTTCCTTGTTTCTAAGACGTGCATCTCTCAGTCTCTCCATTGCCAATTGTACATCCTCCGTTCTCCTCTCCAGCTGTTGAATGCGTATCGCCAAAAGATCTTCTCTACTCAGATTATCCTCCCAAGGCAACACACTCCATGTGGGAATGTTTTGGCATAATGGGCTTTTGACCTTGCATTAACTCTGATGGCATGTAGCCGGTCACAGAGCTATGGGTTGTACGATCAGCCCATAATGCCAATGGTAACAAATGAGGCCATTGTCCAGCCTTCCCCCTACATGATTTCACAATTGCTTTGATAATAGGTGGATGACCCCGCTCACTCTTCGCATTCCCTTTTGGATTATAAGCAGTGGTGAGAGACAACTTGACTCCACATCTCTCAAAGAAGTCACGTGCCTCTTGAGCATTCAACTCTCCTCTATCAACGTTTATCTTCCCAACACATCCATAACGACACACAACATCCTCCAAAAGAAATCTGCAAACCCCTTCTGTTACTTTTGATCGTAGTGCTCTCCCCTCCACTTGATTGGATAGATCCTCCCTCGCTAACATCAGATACCTCATCTGCCCTAATCCCATCGGCATGACCACCAAATCCACAACCCATTTGTAATGGATAACAAGTGGATATGTAGAATGCAAACCATCACGGTGTCGGCTTACAGAATACATCTGACATGTCTCACAAGTCTTCACAAATCCTACCACATCCTTGTAGATGTTTTTCCACCAATATCTCTCTTTCAATTTCATGAAAGTGGCATATATACCACTGTGACTTGCCCATAAGCTTTCATGAAACTCCCGCATCAACTCATGTTGAGACTCCTTTCCACAAATCACACGTTGTGGCATGTCACCCTTCCGCTTCGGTCTCTTCCATAGGTATCCATCTTGTAACATGTAGTTGTAGACCTTCCTTCTTACATGTTTGAACTCATGATCACTCCAACCGCTTTGTCGTGCTAGTGTGCTGAGATATTTTCCAATATCTAACCACTCACCCTCATACAAATCCTCCATAAACATCTCCAAACTTTGTGTTAATCCTTGCAGATGAGCCACAGAATAAAATGTCGTTCCTACATCATCAATATCATCAATCATTTCTTCTTCTCCCTCATATCTAGCTCTTGACAACATATCTGCCATCTTGTTATCCTTTGCTGCCACATGCTTGAACTCCGGATTAAGCGTCTTGATGTATTCTATCCACCTCAACATTACAATATCTGGTGTATTGCAATTGGTGATCATCCCCAACAACGGTAAACAATCCGTCTCCACAATCACATGTGCTCCAATCAGGTAGTTCCTTTCCGACTTCATGGCTGTAACAACACCCCACAATTCCTTCTTCACCTGAGGATAACTTCGTTGTTTTTCACTCAAGACCTTGGCTCCAAACCTCACAACATATCTACTTCCTTCATCTTCATCATCCTGTCCCACGGCCCATCCTATGGCAATAGGACTGGTATCCACCGTCAATATCACTGGCTTGTTACCATGATATTCTATCCTTCGCAAAACCGGAGGTGATGACATACACCTCTTCAACTTCCTCATGGCCTCTCCATGTCTATTCTCCCATACAAACTTATGATTTTTCCTTAACAACCCATATAACGGATCTGTTATATGAGCATAGTGAGGAATCCATATGTGATAGAACACAACAACACCTAAAAACCGCCTCACTTCTGTCAAGGAGTTGCAGATTTCACGCATCCTTTGAATATGTCGTGCACACACATATCGCATCACAACATACATCGCTGTCACATCAACTTCACAACACATAGATCGTCATACACCAACACAAGTGTACCTTAATAATCTTTTCTACTCTCAAAACGTCCACAAGGACACTCCGCTCATAACCATAGCATAAAAGAGAGATTACAGTCAAGCCAAACCCACTTTGTGCTTCAAAAACTCCAGGTTCCCGCACTAGCTACTATCCACCATAGCCTCACTCTCAAAGGCTCAACTTCAAAAACTGGCCACCAAGGAGCCCTAATTCAAACTCTACCCCTTGAGCCCTAGGACCCCTAACGGCGCTGTCGGCCCTAACGGCAGTCCCAGTGCGAACGGCGCTAACTGCACAACCGGCTCTAACTGTTGTATCTACTCCTGCATACGCGCACCTACCTAACTAGAGATGCCACTACATAAGTCGTGACAAATAGCATCCACCTTATTGGGATCTAGTTTTTGACCGTACCATCCACACAAATGACCAACAATGACAACCTCCCTTATCCCAAATATAGACTTTGCTCCTGATAATGTAAGATGAACCTCCTCCAATCGAAATAATATCCTCTCACAATCTTCAATGTGATCCTTCACAAACTTCCGACAGCCCCTTTGATTGATGGTTCCATCCTTCTCCTCCTCTGTACATCCCTTGATGGGCACATCATCAAGGAAAGGCATAGTCTTCTCCGGAATAAAGTCCCTTAACACTTAATTCATCCCATTCATCATGTGTGCCACTGAATTTGTGGCCCCTTGTGGCAACGTGCACATCCTTACCAAACCCAAGGGTGTTCTCATTGTGGTAACATCTCTGCTTCCTTCTGATAGTTGAAACTGATAATACCTAGAGTAAAGATCTCCCATGGAGTAGATAGCTCTCCCTGCAAAGGCCTCTGCAAACTCGTCCATAATTGGTCCCACTTCCATATTCTTGATAGTCACTTGATTCACCGGTTGCATGTCTTGAATGAATCGTAGTGATGCATTCTTTTTTGGCAATGTAAACCACCGATTGGAATATGGTGCAAAGGACGGCTCCAAAATCCTCATCTTCATCTTCTCCTTCGACAATTCAATGAGTTTTGGAAGATGGGTCCTAGCTACTGGGATCGGTCTCAAGTCCCAAGACGCATGAGGCACAGTAAAAATGATCATGGGAGCTACTACATTAAGATCCACACACCCTATCTCCTTTGCTTCAAAAGAAAATGCTTTTCCATGCATATCAAGCATCTTTTTGAAACAACTTTCCTCATTTGCAAGAAGGAAACCATAAGATCCAACCTTCAACTCCTTCATAGTGGTTTCAGTAAACTTGTGTCCCATTTTACTAGGATCCTTCAAGTTGCTTTCTCTTCTCGCTTGCTGCACTTGTTCCTTTGAGTCATTTGGCAAAGGAGCAGCTACCGGTTTTACCTTCTTATCAACCGTTTTATATTTGGTCTCCACTCGAACCTCAGGTGCTTGAAACATCTCAATAGTGGAGTAGAGCTCTCTAGAGTGAATCTCCACTATATTGTCTTCATCGCCAAATCCAATCTCCATCATCTCCTTCAACAGATCTCCCAAACCAAACTCCTCATAAACTCTTGATATATATTCACCTTCCTCAAGAATCTTCAAATCTGCAAGGTTTTCTTCATATATGTGCAGTTTGTTCTTCTCTCATCTCTTCAAATCAGCAACCTCCTTGTATGTAGCATATCCATCATGCGAAAACTCCATCAATCCTGTACAAAAGGTATATTTCTCTTGCATAGGTGAGAGTACATTCTTCTCCGTACCACTATATCCTCTCTCTACAGCTGTACTTCCCCAAAATCCTCAAAATCTTCAGATTTTGGGAAAGCTCCCTCTCTCACCCGTGCTTTGTTTCTCTCATGATTTGCCAGAATTGTTAAAAA
The DNA here is from genome assembly GCA_014180765.2 of Marchantia paleacea. Taxonomy (NCBI): domain Eukaryota; kingdom Viridiplantae; phylum Streptophyta; class Marchantiopsida; order Marchantiales; family Marchantiaceae; genus Marchantia; species Marchantia paleacea. Next base: position 217,620 of record MUAA02000048.1, read on the forward strand.
CTGCACTAATCGCTTTCCATCTTGGTTGTGAATTCGTGCATACGCCGATCCATCATCAAGCACTCTTGTCTCCATCTGGAGTGCTATAATGTATGGTTGTCCCATAATCAATGGGCATGAATTTGAGTCTTGCACAAAAAAAATTCTGCTCAACTACAATATCCCCAATCTTCACCGGAACATCAGGGCACGCTCCATACAAGTCCCCTCGAGTGTTGTTGGCTGCCCTAATCATCCAACCATGCTTGGTGTCAATAGGCCACTTCCCCTTCTTGTAGAGTTCTTTCGACTTTATATTGATCTCCGATCCATGATCGATTAGTGCTAACACCGGTTCACTGAGATCCCCTAGCTTCACAAGGGTTTCAGTAGTCGCCCTTGCCCAATGCAATCGGGTGTAGTGGCTAGACACCTTCACATCTTCTTCTTTTGCCTCATCTTCAAACCGAACCTTCTGAGATTTCACTCCACAACACTCTACCAGCGCATCTTCTTCATCCCTTGATATCTTTGTACCCATCACATGAAGTAGAGCAGTCTCATTGGAAATCTGTCGTTTCCTCTTGATGATATCAATGAGAACATCATGAAACTCCCTCTTTGCTATGCCAAGTATCTCCCTCAAGGTAAACTCTACCTTGGCACTCAAAATTCTCTCCTCCAAGACTCCCTTCAAGTCTGTTACCGCCTCAATATCTAATTGAAATTTGTAAGGTGGTGCTTTTCCCTTATCCTTCTCACCCCCTCTGGCTCTTTCCTTAGACCTTGAAGGACCAGCTTCCTCCATAACGTGATCAGGTGGAAGAGGTGTACTAGGTCTGATACGTTCTCTAGCCAACCTCTTCATTGAGAGTCCTTTGCAAGAACCTTCCTCTTCCCTCTGTCTCTTCTCTTCCACCGATGCTTCATATTGAGTCTTAGCAATATAAGCATGAACCGACATGATTTCTACTGGATCTTCCCATCCATTAGTAGCACGTATTTCCGCTATTGTTCTTAGAAAAATCTCTCTAGCTACCTTCCCTTTCTCCATCGTAGCGAGAGCACTTGACCATAGGTTATTAAGCGGTATCTGCCCTTCAAACTCCTCTCCTGCTCCTCTAACCTTAGCACCATAGCTAAAAGCTTCAACCGATGCCACTGCATGTGCACTGTGATAATCATCCACCAATTTTCTCATGCCTCCTTTACCAAAATTGGTTTGGATGATTACTCCAATGTACTTAAGGGCTACTTTCAATTCTTTCCAAAAAATATCTCCACTATGCAGCGTTTGTACAAAATCTCCACAATCCTTTCGTGCATGATCAATGCTGTCACACCATATGCACTGTTGCACATAAGTTTGCTTGGCAAAAGGCTTTTTCTCCCCTCCCATATCTTTCTCTTCCAACATCACAAATTTGATCTTAAGCTCCTTCATCCCTCGCATGATCTCATCGATGGATGATTCTTCTTTTCTGTAATTCATAGCCGGAGCTTGAACGTTGGAGGTTGGAACCACTTGCCTACTAACAGATGTTGGAGCAATAGGAGTAGTAATATGAAGAGGTTTTCTCACTACAATCTTCTCTCTCCTTCTTCGCCAATAGCCCAACTGCCTCCTCAACATCCTTCCAACTACCTGTTAATCCTTCTTCCTCATTCTTGTCTTCGAGAAGCAACTCTAGCTTCTCTTGCAACTCAAAGTCTGCAGCTCGAAGAAACAATTCAATTTTGTGTGATTCTAAAGTGATCTTCTCCAGTCGAGACAATTGTGAGAATTGTCTCTCAAACTCCCTTAGAAGTTCAGTTGCATGAGACTTCTTATTGGGCCTTTCGACCCACTCCATGAATGACTTTTAAGTGACTCTATCAGAGTCTTCCAAGAAGTATTCATCCCTCAAGGCACGGGAATATGTTTCCCAACCCTCACCAAATTGTTCATGTAGAGATTTCACATGGCCTCTGATCTCCAACACCGCAGCAAGACGGAACATCTCTATCATCTCTCTTTCAGGTACACGGTTCAACTCCATTTCTCTGACTTAGTACCTCAAGTACTTTGAGATATCCCTCCCATCAAACTGATCCATCTTCCCCACCACAGCTTGCAGCGCCCTTGTGGCTGAATTCTCCCTTCGATCCTGCAATTGTTGCTATTGAAGAAAGAGTGTGAACGCTTGAAACATCTTTGCTGTTGCCGGATCAAGATGCACCTTAGCTACCTCACCGACTCTGCTCGACCCCTCCCCACTCATTGTAATCTTCCTTGTGACCCCGAACAACGAGTCAGCCTGTTGCTGATATGAAGTCGTCTTGATTGCTGATCCCATCAATCCCCCAAGTATCCAACCTTCTACGTCTATCTAAACTGATCTAAATCTAGATCCCCGTGGTCTGTGCCTAATGGATTGGGCGACCTAACCTGCCATCACCTCAAGCACTCTTGGGAGAGTTGGCCATCACTTCCAACTTCTCACAAGAGAAATACACAGCACAGACTAGAGTGGTAACCGGTGATCAAGTCCGGAGCACTTCTATAGAATTAGGCGTCCACACAAATCCAGCATGGCGCACGCACAAGAAGCCAATATGGAGTCGATCCAAACACAAGAAGCAAACATCGATCCTCCATACTTAAATTGTCCGAACCCATCCATGACTGACTCTTGCCAACACTTGGCATTTGACATATCATAAAACTCAATGTTCTGCGCTAAGCTATCACTATAGAGTTCTTACAATCTGATTTTTGACTAATTTTATATCTCAAGTCCAAACAACACTTGAACTTGCACCCTAATATCTCAAGGCCAGCCCACAATCTGAGCTTGCAATCTACATCTTACTCTAAACTTGGAACAATCAACCATAAACCGAAACTCATGAATTAGTTAGTTGAAAAGAACTAATTAGAACATTCAATTTATAGCCAAATTTATAGTAGTACATCCGAGTAATTCTATTATCAATACTTTTTAAGCAAAAAACTTACATTGTTACTAGTTAGTCACAAGTCTCAAACAAATAGAAGACTTCACTCAAATAAGTCTAATACTTTCATCAGAAAAAAAAAATAATCCATTTGATTTTCTTAGTTTTTCAGTACTTCACAAAGATCATTGTTTCCATTTTTTTAGATTACGGATAATCATCAGTACATTTTTTTTTGTTGCAATTTGACATTAGTATAAACAATGAAAAAGAACACCTAGTTCTAAAATTCAAAACAAGCATCTCCTCAGGTAGGATTTGAACTGTAAACTCACAACAAGAGAACTCATGAAAGTTCCTCCACCTCAGAGATTTCACGTCGAGTTCACCACTTATGTCGCATGTACATTTCTTTGCTCTAAGAATGCTTGAGTGACTGGCTGTAGAAGAACCCTCCTAAACCTCATGTGAGTTGATAATCTCTTCTTCTTCTCCTCAGCACTCCATATTCGAGTTCATTACAACCTGTAAAACTTCAGTGGAAGAAGATTATGATATCCAATGTTTGGATCAATAACTCTCGCCTAAACTCCACAGAAAATTACTCTACAACCTTGTTGTTCTTTTGGAAAAGTTTCATATGTTTCTCTCCTCTAGATCTCTCAGAACAATTGTCGAGTTACACACTATATCACAAGGTGATATGCAGACCCCTGTGTACTAAAACCATTACACATCTCAATCCTTGATTTGCAGTGCAATCCTGCAACTCTAACTGTATACACAAACTTCAACATATCACTCTGTACACAAAATTCATCCAATTGAGTCAAAATTTCAATCCAAACACAAGCGTGAGTCGTAAACTATATCTTAGTTGAATCAGATTTCTCAAAATCCTCGTAGGATTCTCAGAAACACCCCAAATACACTCAAAGTTCTAAAATTCTCTCTCTATCTTTGAATCATCATATCAGAGTAACAAACCCTTCAAATGCATCCATTCTTGAGCCCACGTCGTAGCTCTTCCCATCAGCTCTCCAACCTTGTCCCCCAAATCTCCAAATGTTCCCCTAGAAGGTCTCCAAAACTCCTCAAAACCTCAAAGAAGTTGCCTAAGTGCCCTCATTGGCCCAAATGAGAATGAAGAGTGTTAATTTGACCTCTAGTGTGGCCAAATTAGCTCCATATTAACTTAGAACTTTACAACTATCCTAAATACACTACTTAGCCATCATATACACAATATGAATTGTCATTAATAAAGAGTCAAAATAACAAACTCAAAACTGGCTAAGTATGAACGGAACTACAAACGGAATCAGGGAGTTTATAACTTGACAATAATACTCCTCGCCAAAATTTCTAACAATCAACTCTCTATGGCTTATTTTCGGTAAACAATAGTGACGGAATGGAACCCATGTGTTGAAAGCCACCACTACAAGTAGGTTCAGATCCATAGCGCCCAAACTAAATCAAAACGTATACTGTTAGGTCCCAAATCGCGCTGTAGGAAACAACTCGAAGAATAATCGGGTCTGGAGAGTTTATCACTTGTTGCATAAAGTTATCTCCAAAGTGATATACTAACCACACCCGAAAGTGATCACGATGAAGACACCGGATGTTGATCACAAATGGATTGAGCATCGGTATATCTTCATGATCATGTTGTCCTCTATCCATGTACTACGTCGGCTCCACTTTGATCAGATAAGCTCCTTAGTTAGCAAAGTGATGTGTCTAGGTCTCTCCCATACCCTTTCCACCATGACTGCGCTTTATATCTCTTGGAGCCTTTTCAACATCTTGGTCCTACAAAGTCGATCCAACGGCGGGCTCTTAACAGCCTTACAATGTGCCGTCGGTTATCCTAACCTAAAGTATCGATGTCATGACAACAACTCTGAAGATGACACATGTCATCATCTTCTCATAATAGCCACGTCACAACACGACAGCGATAAGCGAAAAAGTTATCTATCCCATCATGGAATGCACAAGGGAGCCTATGGAATAGGTGTGGACATGAGAACCTAATCTTGAAAAGATCCAAAATAGAAGCTCATTGGAATGATAACCACTCATGATCGATATACCCAAAATGATGAACGAAGAGATTGATGTAGCATGTATGATTCTCGAATTGATAAATATAGATGTGATCTTCCGCCTCATGTGCATCTTTCCCACATGGATCTTTATCCCATGCAAGTTAAAAAGTTCATGACACACCAAACATGTTATATCACACACCATTCTATTCTGTCATATAAGAAGAAATGAAGTCATAATTAGCACAAAGAGAATGATAGTGACACATGGTACTCCATCATATATCTACTCCCACCTTAGCATTTTTAAGTTGACATTTTTCCTATTGGCCCAATCTTTTGTTGAATCTCATTATTACATTTATACAAATCTTTTACCACATGACTTTCATATGGTTAGATGACATTATGAGAAAGAGCTCTAGCAATCTGATATGGGGCTTTCGATTGCATAACGGGATACGAGAGTAATCAATAAGAGAGAGAGAGAGAAGGTTAGAAGATTGGAAGTAGTTTTTCAGACATTGTGAGGTAATACTTTGCCGAAAGTTGAGAATGAATAGACAATTCTCGTCTTTTTTAATTTCAATTTCATTGATACTAAGTTGAACACTATGGATAACTGTATAAAAAAATATAAATGAATTTATTATTTTTAGGAATCCGAGTGATTTTTCTCCAATCCAACATATGGGTTGGGTTTTTTCATTCCAATCTCTTTCTTTTTCTTCCTTGGTTCTATTGCAACATAGTTGGAAAATTAGGGAGATCAAAATAAAAAGTTATGAGTGTATTTAGATTTTACGGTTTTGATAATTAACATTTCTTTATGTGAGGTGGGGGTGTCAAGGGTTGTGGTTTGCAAGTGGGAGTAGATACATGATGAAGTACCATGTGTCCTTATCGTTCTCTTTGTACTAGATATAGCTTCACTTCTCCTAGGGGGGGGGGCTAGACATAGAGAGGTGGTTATTAGATTTTGGAAAAGTCAACTATGGAATTGGGCTACATTGTAGGAGGAGTCCGTACAGACCACACATGTTAGGAATAAGGTTCAGCCACAAGATACTTTAGATTTGGCTCGATTGCGACAATGTAGGATTTTAAGGCAGGCTAGGAGTATAGCAGAGCCGGACGAGCCCTTCATCCTTTGTATATGGCTTATTCTACTGGGAAGACTATTTTTTCTTTACATCTTTTATATCCATCCATGCGCGAGGGACTATCATTAGAAATCCTAGAGTATTAGTCAAATGAGCCATTATGTCTTGATAGATTACTTTTTATCTAATTTCTATGTACAACCCCATGACTATCCTCAAGGGGTTTGTCATGGATGGTATATGAGCATCTTAGAGATTGCTCTCAAACAAATGATCTATATAGTGATTTCACATAGTTATTCCATGTGGATGCATCAAATGTGAGAAAGGAGATTCTATTGTTAGTTAGCTAGATGCTAGGTGCTAGTTGGCTTCTTGACTCCAACTTCAAGAGGATGTATGACATCGACAAATGGCTTGCACATTCTTGGAGTGCTAATAGGATTTGAGGACTTTGTCTCACACTATCTAGACATGACACTTGCAAAGGATATACTGCGTGTAGATGATCTTCCTCTACTATGGCAAGTGGCGTTTGTATACTATCCTCTAGTATTTCTCGTCTACCCACCTGTCTACTTCGCGAAATTCTTTCTTCATATGCATTCCTATCACACTTGATAGCCTTTGATAGCATGTATGACTTGATGGGGTCTTCCCAACTTTTTGCTATATTACTTGGCAATCTGATTTACTTGCCCTGTCGTCCATGTTATTTTATCATGGGAAGATGTAGTCCACGGAAGTGACAGCTCCTGAAGGGGAGGCACTTAGATTCAGTTTTGGTTGTTTACTCCTCCTAATGGCCCATCTAGTGTCGGAATCATTAGGGGCCAGCTCCCTACATGTCCATCTCATCTCATACCCATCTGCAACCTGCGCACCTTTTCCTGCCCATATTCTGCTGATATGCTTATGCCCACCCAATCTCGACTCCTGTCAGTGTACTTGAGAATGGAAGTACTCATTTGACAGAAGTCGCCCCTTCGTTCAGTCGTTCATCGACTGGGCTGTCTGGTTTATTATACTTCCGATAGCTTCCGTCACGTACTTCTCTACTTGCTTGCTAGAGCCGCCTTGCAATCATGTGGACACTGGTTAAGAAAATCAGAATCCCAGTTCCACTTTTCGTTAATCCATGGGGTTCGACTATTACTTGGCCTGATCCAGAATGCTAGCACACCAATTCCAGCTGACAGCTTTATTCGTTGTGATGGATGTGACATGCGGACTCTAAAAGTCATGTGAAAAGATGTTTCACGGCAAACACAAGAATGTTCTGAGTGTTGTCTCGCAATAGGCATTCATCCAGGACGTTAGTAGGTCAGCTGGGAAAGTAGAGCCTTGAATGTTGCGTTTTCCGCGGTGGTCAATTCCAGAATCCATAAATTCCAATGAGAGGGGGAGATACATGAACCACTGAGCGAACTCGTCGGGTCACTACTGAATGCAGCAGCTGGAGATGTATAGAAGTGGAAAGCTATAGCAGTGTGGATCGACTTGTCAGGTCATACAGTAGTACAGTACATGATGTAGAAGTAGTAGTATTAGTAGCAGCAGGAAAAAGTTATCCCGAGCTAGGTTGTAATCTAGGTGGGTGCAGGTGCCCCTGCCTATGACGTGGTTTTGGCTATCATGACACGTTCTGCCCCATGACAGCTGTAATTGGAGATCAGAGCTCGCTTCACACTTCCTTCATTCATAGCCCCTTACAGCCTGGGACGATGGACGGCAGCAACGTTTTCATCTTCTCTGCTCCTTCGTGTTGTGGTGGCGGTGCTGGTGGACCTGGACTCTGGAGGTTTTCACCCTGCAGCACCAGCATCATTGAGATTGCATGGGAACACATCTGGCTCGTGCATCGCTCGAGTTCTCATATCCTTTTTCTGTCCACCTATCACATGCTGTCCCGTGTTGGACTTAGCATGGACACACCCTTCATCACTCCCTCACTCCGTCCGGGAGTCCCGCCATGTCCCATCTGCAACCTTCGAAGGCTCTGCTCTTCCAATCTCTCCACTCATGCAGTCGTTTTCGCAATGAATGGATATAGTCCTACTTCTGTCTGCTTGGCACATCCCTGATTTCGTGCAAGGAGTGTGAATTGCTGCCAAGGTGTATGCTGTCTTACTGGAGGGCCATTAATGTGGGGGGAAAAGAAAAGAAAAGAAAGGGAAGGAAATGGAAGGAGGTTGGCATGAAACCGTTTCGAGCCGCAGACATCATGCAGCCTCCGCTTGGCTTTGAGGAACATGCACCAGAGCACAATGAATGAAGCAAAAGGCTCCGAATCACAAGAAGACAAACCGAAAGTACGAACAGTGTGGGGAATGGGTGCGGGCAGGTCTCTCAGACTTATAATTTACTTCTGTTACTGTAAGACATGAAGATTTAGAGCAGATTCTTAATCATAAAAAGGAATGCGCACGTCCAGGAACTCGAGTGAATGCAAAATGGTTATCGAGGAGAGACGAGAGACAGAGGAAAGGGCGACCTCGATCTGCAGTACAGAAGACGATAAAACCTTGTGTCAAGTTGCGATGGTGCTCTGTCCGAGGATGATATATAGGGCCCATCAATGTAGGTTAGATGAGATGGGATACAGCAAGCCTAAACCTGAGCTTGGATTTTCTCAATTTTGATCTCGAACCATAAGAATTTTTCTATCCACTCGGGGACCAAATTTCTGAGAATCCTAGTGGAGGGATTCAAAGCAATCCACAACAAAAGGGTCTTATAGGATCAAGGAATATCCCCCTGCAGAGTTTTGTCCTCGATAATTTAAACCACCAGGATCCAAGGTATAGATCTATTTGACTGACATCAGGATGAGTTTTCAGCTCATTGTCCAGCCATCTGTACAAAAAAGTACATCCCTGGAGCTTCTTTGAAAAAATCACAGTTTCAATTTGGCTCCAGTTTGCCCGTTAAGCCTTCACCTCCCTGTGAGATCGATCTTATCATGTGCACTAGTTTGAACTCTCCAACAGGTTTCTAAGCTTCAGCTTGAGACGCAATTATATCAGAGTTCGAAGATTCGTTCCTCGACGTAAAAGTCTGGTAGAAATGAAATGAATGAACACTTCAATCGAGTTCCAGCATGTCTAGCAAAAGCAGCAGCAAAGAAGAATCTCCTAATCTTGAATGCTTCGACACCGCCTCCACTGTAAGATCTATGAAGCTCGGTGAGAGTTTGTTCGAGTGTATGTCCAACAACCACACCTCCAGGACTGCAGAGACTCCAAGTTCCTCAGTAGTCGGTGCATTACTGTGATTTAAAGCTTCTCTTCAATGCCGTGGTCAACTCATCTACAATTAATTGAGCTCAATTTAGGTTTCTAGGAAATGACAACGGTGAGGAATGAGCTGTCGGCTGCTCTCACATTTATGGACGTAGTAATCACATCCGCATGCAACTCACGACGTATCTTAACAACAACTCACTCGCCATAACTACAGACGTTCCCCCCCAGACCAGCATTTGCTGGATGGTTCCAACTCTCAAAATGTCTCCGATGTCCAATACCACTGCACACGATTTCGGCTTCCAAGGAGTTCACTCACTTTTGAAATTCGTAGACATTCGATCGCGGATTAACCTTCCGTTTACACCAATCCCATTATTTCGATTCTCCGAGAATTCATTCCATTGTCATTCTTGAAAACGTTTACTTGGAGTTTGAATCACACTAATTGCTTTTGGGATAATGATTCTTAGGGGGTGATCACCCATCCTCGAGGATGGGCGGCGAGTGGAACGGCAGCAGCCAAGGTCTCCAAGTATAGAGTTATATAGAGATGTCACCTCTTTGTTCATCTAGCTTTGGAGTTATATGGAGCAGCCAAGGTCTCCAAGTATAGAAGTATACAGATATGTCACCTCTTTGTTCATCTAGCTTTGGAGTTATATGGAGCTATGGACACCGACTTCGACATGTTTGTGAGGGAGTGCACGAGAGCCTACCATACTAGGCGACATGGGGTATCACTCTCTTTAGCTTACTGTATAGCCTATTTTAGGTCAACGTGTTTCCATTGCTCTACAGCGAGCACTAGCTAGTGCAATCCATAGGAGAGCATGCAATCCATAGGAGAGCAATCACGTTAGGTGATGCTTCTTCGGATGCTCCTTTCGTTTGTAGACCTTTTGACTTGGATAGTTCAGATAGGTGATGCTTCTTCGGATGCTCCTTTCGTTTGTAGACCTTTTGACTTGGATAGTTATATGACATATTTCCCAGTGTGATACTATTGAGGCCTAGCCCCATGTTACCGGTTTGGTTCCATCCTTGTACTAATTGATGGGGTCTTCCCATCCTTTTTGTTATTATACTTCTCATTTCAATGGCTTTTGGGATAACTTTCTGGTGTTATCATCGTTCTCTGTACCTAGTAACCAACAATGGAAAAGAGTACTTACTTCGAAATCCAGGCAGGGACTACTCTATTTGACTGCGATCTTTGTGGACAAGAAATTTGATTAGAAAGATTTGTGAAAAGACAACCCATACAAGAACGAGTGCATTTCGTAATTGAGCAATCCCTAATATTCTTCGGGAAGGAGAGTATGGCTGTTAATCATTACAGCTTTCTCCTGAAAGGTTGGCGGGTTGGAATACAGGTCAAGGCGTCGCATCTACATTGTTTAGGATGGCCAGACGCGTGCCCAAAGATGCTTGAAGCACATAAAATACAAGGATTTCGCTTACAATTAAGCTTGAAACCTGAATTCTGACATTTCAAAACAGAACAGTAGAAAAGACGAGAAGAGTCCCATGAGCTCAAACGGACAGGCTTGCGCGTCACTCGCTGCGGATTACGGGTGCAACAGACTTGCAGACTTCTGAACTGACTCTTGCGAGTGACCCGTCACAATGCGCACTGACTGATTGACTGGTCCCGTTTACATCTCGGTTTTACAATATTAATATTGGCCACCGTCAGAGGAGAACAACTTGAGAAGATGTATGCTTCATGTTTAAAAATCTCTGTTTGTATTGGTACATCACTTAAGTATAGACTCATCATAATAACAATTGTATGGTATCCGAATACTGATCGATAATTTCTAAATGTTGAACTTGTGAGTCTAACCGTAGTCAATAATGGAGATGCTCCGCAAGTCTGGCACGTATTGAATCCGCAAAAGTGACTTTTGTGTTATGCTTTCGTTAGCCGCTTTGTTCTAAACCTTACATTTTTGTACAAAGAATATGTCGGAGCACCTGCTCTTGTGCAGACAAAACGGCATCGCCATCACGTGACGGATTGGGACCCTGTGACTTCTGTGTAGCTGGGGTCAAATCAGTCCTGGTTGGATGACAGAGGGGAACCGGCCAAAGAATTTTGTGCTGTCATACTCGTGACAGCGTTATAAAATGCTACAAACTGCTCCAATGTCAGCTCCTCGGGTCTTGCCTGAAACAGAAAAGCACAATATCATATTCCAGTCATGTTTTGAATGTTTTCATCTCTCGACCTCCGGTTAGCATTATAAGTGAGCAGCTAAACTGCATGCACTTTTTGTCAACGTCGTGCATCCACTGCAGTAAATCCACCTCAAGATACCAAACCACCCACAACTTTGACAACTACACTAAAATAGTGTGATCTCAGCCGACTGCTGCACGTATCAGATTTGTACATGCTCCAAGAGTTTTGTCTAGCAATTCCTCGTTAGCACAAGCCCGAACGCTGACACGTTCGAGTTTCTCACAACACCTCCGACAAGCACATCCATTAGTTTGTTAGCACAGTGCTTCATTTTCTCATCATTATCCACATTCTTACCGTCTCAGGAAGACCAACAGATAGAAGAGCAGCTTGAGTACTAGATGGAGTGAACATATGCTGCAACGTATTGCGCAACATTTTCCGCTTTCCATTGAAAGCCGAGTTGATCTGTAAAAAGAGAGATGTCACAATCAAGATCATATAATTAGTATTTGCTAATACAACTCGAATACAATAGCTGCAGGCTCTGCCACCGTCAAGTTTACCCTAGAAGGTCAGGAACATGTGAACAAAAAACCATCGCCTACAATACAAGCAAGACAATTATTATACTGTTTTTAAGCTTCGACAGGTACTAGATCGAGTTTATATCTAACTACACGATGCAATTTTCTTTCATATCTAATAGTCTCTAGACTTCTGGGCGTAAACTCGGGAGCATAGAACAACCCATAAGACTGATCAGCAATAGCTGTCCTCACCATTGAGAAAAAGACTTTCTGTGAAGCCACAGGAGGGTATTCAGATTCTTTCTTGATCGCAAAGCAAACCACGCCGCCATCTACCTGGAAGAAGTTATCCAAAAATAAACGTAAGTCAGGTACGTCGAGAGGATTTAAGTTATCCATGAGAAAGTAGGGTAAGACAATTCAAAAGATCGACTGCAGAGTCACAAAACTGAACGACTTCTGTTTATGGACTGTTTCATCAATGGGTAATACGGAAAATAGATAATGCAAGGTCGACAACAAATATTAATGCTAATTTCTATAATTGTAATCTTTAGTGTTGTCTATCTCGCATTATCTACATTCCGTATTCCGTCATTAGAAAGAATTCTAATGACAAACTTACGAACATGCACTCGCAATCAGTGTTTTATAGTTATTCACCACAAGTGAATAACTAAAAACACTACCACAGTGTTTTTTGGGTAATTAACTCGATTGCACAGTGAGAATAAAGTTCGAATAGGGTACAAAACTAATTAACATACTGTCCTCCACGATACGAAAGGTGGCTGTAGTTTAGTGGTAAGAATTCCACGTGATGACCTGGGCTCGAATCCCGTCAGCCACAGTTTAAATAACTCAAACCGACGCGGACATTTGAACTTGGTCGTCTAACGAAAGCTTGAAGAATGTGTGTCGACTCAAGACACAGGACAACTGAATGACTACAATACCAACAGGCGGAGATCTCTACATCATGGGACAAACAACGAATTGTTTACAAAGCATATCACGACCAGTTTCTAACATGCATCTCCGTTTCTAGATGTTCATTTTCATTACTTTCAAAGAATTATACTTTGGCTATGAGAAAAAAGTCAAGTTGGAAACGTACCCTTGGAACGGGAAAGAAGCTTTTACGGGGCACTTTGAATTTGTACTCTGGCACTGCACATCACATCTACACGCAATATCAGTTATTCGTGAGAACATCACTTCATACAATGGAAGGTGGAAACTTTGAAAGGAATGCTGCAGGAACTAATCGGTCATATCAGATGAAAATCTTACTGAAACTTAAGGCTTGCCAACCAAAACTTGGGAAATCGGAATTCAAGATCAGCCAATAAAGGAGGGGTTTAAATAATAAAGAAACAAACAGACCTGAATAAAAATTAACTACAAAACTAATTGGGCGATACTCTCCAGAATCCGGTGAAGCATCTACGAGACGGAGGGCTGCTTCATCCTGTGTGTCATGGGACATAACTTCAGGGCTTTAGATTGCCACCAAACATTCAAAGCAGCATTGTTAGTGCTTCAACTAGCAGTGCGGAAGAAAATTATCCACCTTCTCAGTTGACACCAGAATTGTCAGTCAGCAGGGAGTCCATGACACCAAATGAAGGTTCCCTCTTGTTATAAAATCAGGATCGCTATCAGCATTCTAGTTCAGTCTTTTGAGTTAAGGTGTTTAACGTGGAGAACGTAATTCTCGTAATTCTATGTAATACCTGTAATAGAAGAACCACGGTAGAGAACAAATCTCCCATTGGAAGCACTTTCTTTACAACGTTTGTGGTGATGTTGAACGGCAAGTTTGACACAACCTGCATCCGCAATAAGCTTATGTTAACAAGCCCTATGTGGGAGGTCTACAACGAAAATTAGAATGAAATTAGAGACTACTGCCAATTCACAAGCTTTCTTTCTATGAACAGAAAAAGAAAATAAAGTTAGTTACTGTACAAAATTTTCAGTTTGAAAGTCAACCACTATCACATCCCCTCACAACTTGATATCTGTACCCCAAACATAGTCAATTAATCACTTCGCGTTATTTCGCTGTAATACATAGCGCGTTATTACCTTCGCCAACTTCGGCTCTCCAGATGCGAGAGTCGCCTTTTGCAAGTACTTCTTTATTTCATTTCTCAAAGGCCACTTCAAAAAGTCGATGTTGACCACCTGCAAGAGAACCAAGATTCAGCTGTAAGACTCAAAACTGCTACTAACTGTCTAAGAACATCGCTGTGTAAGACAGCAGAGAAAAAGGAACGTAATTAAACTGTGACAATCTTCCTCTTGAAAGAGCCAGAACACAATTCATCTCGAAAATGGCGTGATCATGACGTTGGAGAAACTCCCGAACTCCGCACGGCAGCATCATATGTCCCAACAAGTTCAATCATCCGAAAGCTGCATCCGAGTTCTTTTGCTACTAACAAGTTTGTGTGAAAATCAAGGAATCCACATGTTGTGACATTCCAGGGTTTTGCTGGAGGTAGCATAATTAGAGTCTTACATCAACATTACCGCTTTCTGCAAAGCGCTCAGCTACCAAAGAAGCCATATCTGGATCCTGCACAGAAATCCGTAATGAGTGTACGTTGGTTGAATAAGGAGAGTCAAAGTAGGCAGTCACATATTGAGACAGTCCAGAGTCAACTGTAGTTTCATGAATAGTTTCCGGATCCATATTTCCTCCTCAGAAGAACTCAATTCGATACTTGACAATCGACAAATGGAAAGGTTCAAATTTCTCAGTGAAAGCAAGACAAGAACAGACCTCCGAAAAACAGACAGCTCAAGGGGCACAGAAAGTCAATTCGGATTTTGATGAGAGAAATTACTGGAATGATGCTTAAGCGTAAGAAACAACCAAGAGTGGTCTTAACTGCGACTGCAACACTCATCGGTTCAATTCAGTTTCGTTATTGATCCGACTCACGACGTGTTACTGCAAGCTCAATACCCTACGCAACCAGCCTTTATAGCTCAGTGGTAGAGCGTCAGTCTTGTAAACTGAAGGTCCGGTGTTCGATCCACCGTGAAGGCACAGCGGGCAACAACTTCCGCTTTTAAATCTAGTCAGAGTGATCTGCCAGCGAACGGAATTCGCACTGTGCGTGAATTGAGTAAATGTTCCGCACGATATTCCATGTGCCTCCGAGCCTCAATGTCCTGCACGCTCTCTTTCTTGCACTCATTTCCTACAGTACATGTTTCGAGTAAACCATCGAAGTCTTGAGTAATTACTCTTCACACCCGTCAGAGATTAATGTGACAGTCAGCTCGGTCTCTTAATTTAATTCCTATCTCTTTCGAAGTATATCTACAGCTACTGGAGTACGCGGCGCATGAGCAGACCAGGAATTTCAAATTGTGAGGAAAGAATCTTAATTCTATACGGCATGGAGCACAAAGCATTCTCATTTTTTGATGGAGATAGAAGAGAAAACTTTGACACTAACAGCACCTCGACAACATTGGTACAGAGATAATCACCTTTTCGACCGCAATTACATGGGCACCGGCCGCTACAAGAGATTTCGTGAGAGCCCCTGTTCCAGGCCCTATTTCCACTACAATGTCTCCCGCACATATATGAGCTGCATCGACCACTTTCGTATTCACCTTCTCGTTCACCATGTAATGCTGCACGGTAATACCCAACCTGTGTTAAACTTCAGAAAAAATATGATTAAGATGTGCCCGCGAACATCTCAGAAACACCGAGCACTGTCTATGTACACTTGGCCGTTTTGTCCAGACCAAATGTTTACGGAATTCAGAACGGAAGCAACCATTGAAACTTGAGAGATCCAGACAGTATCACAACCTGGCCCAGCCATTTTTTAGGGAAGCGGTCGCGCGATTGCAGAGCTCTCACAATGCTCCCAATGTCATCACGATTTTCGGCTTTCACATTCACTACCGAGCATTTCACACCTACGGCATTCCTCTCCCGACTGCCGAAAGTCCACGTCTTCTGTAATTCTCCAATTCCAAAAGCACCCGAGAAACCAAGACCAGGATTGCTACTACTTGCTGAACAGCTAAGGCCGCTGCTCCTGCAGATCCCTTTCGTCAAACGTGAAGAAAAACCATCCACACTTTGCCAGCTGCAGCACCCAATCCCTGAGAGCTGCATCCTGCTGGCACCCTATCCTGACCCAGCGTCCAAAAAATCGACCCAAAAATTCGAGAAATCGACCAACTTCCAGCTTCTGCTTCTCCCTTACGCACCCCGCCTTCGTCAATTCAGATGCTCTCGTCCTCCCATACACACCCACACATTCACCGAACTGAATCCAGACCGCACCTCAAAATCCCCCTCCTTCGAGCCGAGAATCAATGCAGCAGTCTGAGCTCTGAAAGCGACCAGTGCACCGTTCAATCAAATTGACAGGTCCCGCTCCGCGCCTCAGCTGAAACTCGGAGAGAGAGGACGTTGGGAGATATGTTCAAAGCGGAGTATCCGTGCGAGATTCTGTAGATACTCGCTGTACAGGCACGACAGGGGTTCCTTATCCCAAGCTTTTGGGAATGAATTCCCGTGGGCTCTGGAGTCTGGTCGAATCAGCAACTGTGATCATTTCCACGGACTTGAACTGCGTTGGTGTCCGCTGCTACTGGGCCTACTGTACAGTTTATCGTGGCAAACCATGTCCATCTACATGCATTAGGGTCAGTCCTACCTCCCCGCAGGGTTTAGGGTTTTAAGGTTTCGAGAATATGCTGTTGGGGACGAACTATGTAGACTCGTTAAAGCAAACTATTGTAGATTCAAATACGGATAGTTCCTTAAAAAAATTATTTAAACTTTGGAATTTAGATTTGATAGATACATGAATGGTTTTTTATATTTAAAACTTCAAAATATTATTTATACAAAGATGTAGTAAAACAATTTTTTTTACATTTCATTCGAAATCAAATTTCATTTTGAATTTTTTAGTTTTTGTGTATAATCAATCTCACGGGAACTACATTTATCTCGGTAGAATGGAATGTCATCTTCAATATCAATATGGAATCATGACGATGATCACTTTGTAGTGTTTAGTATTCTAGATATTTTACTTTCTGTTTGCACGAAATTTTTGTTCCTGAGAATTTATGAAAGTCCTGAACGGGAAGACAGTTGCCGTAGATGATAATAGTTCAGGATGTGGAATAGAAATTCATAGTGAATGATCGACCAGAATACAACACTATGAACCAAATGTTCAATAGGAGTGGGGGTTTTGGGGATAGCTTTACACAAGTTACGCGAAGTTACCTAACCAAATTTACGGCCTATGAAAAAAAAGATTTTAGTAGAATATAAAAGGACATTCCGAAAATTTGAAGGCAATGTTCCAATTTCAAAATTGGAACAATTCACAATCTTCAATTTTGTTAGGTGTTTTGGGAATTTCTCTGCAGTTTTCCTTCTATACAATTTTCCCATAAGAATTTTTAAGGGACGTACACACTTTAACAGTAAAATAGCTACATCAACGGTAGGACTTTCTTACGCAATCGCCAATTTCCCATAACATTCCCGAAATCATATCCTGAAAACCTCCTAATGAACCAGTTCTTATGCATACTGGTCATGTCACATGATTCTATTTGCAGTATAGTCGTTAATATTTACGATTGCTCAAAGCAGTGATAAAGACATGTAAAATGTTCTAAGATCAAATGAAATCAACTTAATGTGGAATCTCTATGAGTTTCTGTGCTTATTCCTACAAGCATTGATAAAAATGGTGTGTACTGATGCTCTATGTCGCCTCTAACCTTAGTCTCACCGTCGTTAACGTACTAACTACAGGCCCTAACTAAGCTTTACTCTTGTAAATGCCCTTGATTTTTGTTCTCGATGTGAGAACTAAAATATAAATATATGCAATATTGTGAGCTGCTCTCGGCTCAAAGTTTGGTTGCATATGTACCGATGATTTTTTGTAACCTGTACTTAAGTATTACGTGTACTGTTTGTTAGACCCGACATCAGCACCTACTTTCGATGTTGATAATACATTATTGTTAAGACGAAATATGAAAGCACATAAAAAATGTAAAACATAGAATTTTACCAACTTTCTGAGCCCATATCATATCATTGATTATTACTTGTTGTCTCAAATCACATTTGAAATTAATTGGAAAAGAATTCTGAGAATTAACGTATTTGAGACTCTCTAGTATACTGTGGCTATGAGACTAATTCATTTTAATCATTTTTGTCTTTTCATATTTTGATGATTTTGCTATCAAAACTTAGATCTCAATATACATACGGAAGCAGCCTTGGATTTCTCCCTTGCGTTATACGTCTCCATATGTTCTTCATTTGTTATCTTCTATACACCTCCATCTGTTGAGCCGATTTAACTTTGGAAAGGAACAAGAAAGGTATTATTAAATGCTTCAAAAGAGAAGCAATCATGATATTGATTTTTTTCAAGCAATATACCCGGATCACCGTGACAGTTGCCAGCATAGAGTGTTAAAATTCAAATAAGTAAATTTTTATCTTTATTTAGAAAGTACATGTTCAGTCAATTGTTTTTTTCATAAAGATGTTCTCATCGGTATCATGATTATCAGTCAGAAATTATAATTTCTGAGGTCTGCAAAATCTTATTCCCTCGACTGCCTTGAGATTTCACCATTTTGTCCTCGTTGTCTTCGAAGATGGTCCGGTCCAACTTCTTCTTTCCGGTGTTTCGGTAGAAGTTGAAGCTGAAAGTCCAGAATTACAGATATGAGGAGGTGCTCCTTCCTTTCCTTTCCTTCTTTATTTTTCAGCGGCTTTGAGATTAATTTGATCCGGCATGTTATTATGATTGTAACTGTCCGGATTGTGCGTAATGGAGCCCAAAGGCTAACACGCCAAAGACTTGAAGTAGGATGAAAGTAGCTGGGAGATTGAAAGCCAAGAACATAGAAAAGGAAATAGAATGGGCAGTGAAGACCAACAGAAAGGGGAAAAAGAACAAAGGCACCCTAAATAGGAGAAAGGGCAAACCAAAAATTTGTCCAGATTAATGACCGATGATCATTATCTCAACATGGTCACCTTACTGTAGTGCACCAGATAATGTCCTCTATTCTACATACTTGTGAAATTCGCTGCGAAATTTACAAGCTGAGTACTGAAAGATATGATAAGGTTCCTACATATGTGGTCGTCTTAGCACTGTTATCATAAATCGGCATAAATTCAAAAGCAACTTTATAATGTGACTCTCCTTTCTCTGGAAATGATATTTATGTGTGTGTGTGTGTGTGTGTGTGTCTATATATATATATATAAAATGGAAGTGCCATATTTACTATTGAGAATCAAACAAAGTAGCCACATGGTCAAAAGTAATCATAGATACAATTACATCCAAAGTAAAGCGATTATATTCACACAAAAGGATGAAACAAAACGGTCAAGCCTCCATAAGTATGTAAAGTACTTGAGTGACACGGAAAATTACTTCTATGTTTGCATGCATAAAGGTGTGAAGACGAGAGAGAAGCACATTGCTTTAAGGTTTAGCATAGAGAAACTGCCATAAATATATTCTCCACATATCACTATGTAAAAGCCATGAGAAGTCAATGTTTCTTAGCAGCTAGAGTTTTCATTTTATAAGAGTTTAGAGTAGAAAGAATTAAATTATGAATAATCTACAAGTTAAATATAGATCAAGATCAAACTCGAGATCCGCCATCAAATCTTTCAATAACTAAAAAGTAATCATAACATCTTCAATTATTCTCCACTCCAAACATGTCGAGCAGAATTCCTGAAACTCTACCGTGACCATTTTAAAAAACTTAGAAATAATGTAAATAATTGTCTCAAGCTTTCCTATCAATAAGTGTAATTATATCGAATCATACAAACTTAGAGACTGGTAATGGAGATGTAAAACATAGATTTATAGATGAATGCTTTGACTGCTTAAATACCAAAGCATCGTGAAGATTTTTCTTGAATATGCTTCATTAGTAAAATTCCTGAAATTCTGTAAGTATTTTTAGATGGATATTTTCATACCATAAATTTTAGATCATTTTTATGATGAAAACATATGAGAATAAGTTGACTGACGGATTTGAAAATGTAAATTTTGTAATAAATTAATAATCTAATAAATAGAATTTATAAAATAATATAATATAAAGTTTATATTTATCTTGCTTTTTTTAAAGATAAGCATTAACCAGTTTATTTGAAGAAATGTGAAATAACATTCACCAAAGTTTTGCAACTGTTATTTGTATACTTTTAATCTCAAAAAATGTGAAAACTGAGTAGATTCATACGACAAAGTGAAATATATGTAATCTATATAGTCTTGTCGGCATAATGTTTTTGATACGGGAAAAAAACTTAGAAAACGACGAGTTAGTTCTTGAACTTGCAACTTCTAATGACGAAGTTGCAAGGTCACATGCAATCGTGGTACATTTTTATTCTTGTGTTTGATCACCTCTTCATGTTTTAAAACATTTATTATCTACCAAAATGCGATAAATTATTCAGCATGATGGACTTGGTTCATAATTAATGTGTAAACATTCCATTGCAATGTATATATTATACACTTTACTTATGATCTTCAATATATTTCCATTGTGATTCATATTTTTTGAAAATATATCTATAAGAAAGTGACTTTCATCACAAGAGTGAGTATCCTGTCTTTTCTTCCCGCTAAATTTGTGCTCTGTTTCTTTAGGTGAGATTTGCATACCGTTTTTATCCATGCTACACTCCTTTTCCAAATATATCCAAAATAAATATTGTCAGAACATGTAATATATAGTTGCAGTAGGGAACGTTTTCTTACATCAGGAACGTGACTAGCACCTCTTTTTTTCCCTCTCCAGCCCACCTTTTACATTGTTTTTTCCTGGGGTTATTTGCATTTATGGCATCTCTTCCTTCTTTTCATTGCGATTTTTGGTCTTAGATCAAAGTTTGCTATCAAGCAATGATTTGTTTAGGAACGGTAATCCTATTCAGAAGTACAAAAGAAACGGATAGGAATACCCATCAAACAATGCAAAGAGGAAAGAAAGCTAAACAAAACACACAGGTACACCAACACAAAGAAAAGGGAAGGTAGCAAGGCCCCCTAAATGCTTCTTCTCCAACTTTTTCACCGAACTCGTAATGAAGAAACTCAAATGGAGGATGGATAAGGCTGGCCAGTGGCAACCATCTTACGGAGGAGGTGCGGGAACGTGATATAATGTTCAGCTATATTCAGTTCCCAAGACACCGACACAAACAAAGGCCACGAACAAAATGTATAAATCATCAGAAGAATACTTCACCAATTTCATGGCGAAAGATTGTTACGTCCACATATGCTCGTGTTGCAATGACATCCACTGAATATTTCCGTGCAGGTTAACCACACACGGAAACTGCTTGCCTGTATTCTTCACGGTTTTCTATCTCAACCTAGAGACATCCGCTTGGCTTTGGACAACAGGGCAAGTAGTCTTCATTTTCGTCCGTCGAAAACTTTGCTTGATTTTATTCGTCTCTCCTCATGTCCTGAAGATGATTGCATTGGTATCTACCCGATCGTGCAAGATCATCGAGACAGTACGTTCAGTGACTCAAATTGTACCTGCACAGTTCGAGATATTTACTCGTTCTCGGGAGAAATCCGCCTCCTCTGTAATATGTGCCAGTAGTGCAGTGCAAAATTAATTTCGATCGGGGAGTGTATTTAAGTATATACATAATTCCCATAGCTCCAGCCACACGCCCTTTCGATTTGAGTCTGTTCTCGTGGGGGACCTTCACCTTTGGAGAGGGAATTCTGTAACTCACGGGTTTCCAACGCGATGTTGCTTACATCGTACCGTGAGTCACCACAGTCGCTCGTACTCTACAGTCAAATGTGTAAGGTTGACTTCAATTTCCATATGCACATACATAGACATAGATTGGGCTCGAGACAGGCCCACGTCAAGGAACAGGAGTTCACGAGACACCCAGGTGACGAAGACTCAGTTCTGTCCGAGATGTCCGATGTCCGACTTCGGCGCCACGGACACAATGCCCCTTGGAAGTATGGTTCTTCGTAAGGACCATACTTCCCTCTGTAAAAGGTGGCTCCACGCACGAATTCAATTACATTCGTGCTCATGCTTTCGGACCGCCGAGGAGAATTCCCAGAAGGGAAGCGAGGCTCGCGTGCTAACTAACGAGAAATCGAAAGTGCCAAGCCCACCCGTCAGACACCGTCAGCAGCGAAGGGTCAGTGCTGCTGTACTAAAAGCTAGTCGTGAAGACCTTAAAAGGCCCCGTCAATGGAGCGGGACCTTTCCTCGCCCTTTGTGCGTCTTCAGTGGCTTCAAAAACCAATCTAGTTAGGCTAGTTGCAATCCCATGTACAAGTGAATCGCAGATCCTACATTTGCCTTCGCTTTGTTGAACGAGCTAGAATCTCGTGGCTAGAATCTCGACAAAAGTAAGGCCCGGTAAAGAATTTTCGGAAGAAGAACGATCCTAGCATATACGGTAAGGAGAACCTTGGGATCAGTAGGTGTACAAACACATTCGGTACCAAGGAGCAGTTTGGAGTTACTATAATTTTGGAAAAAACGCCGCAAGATAAACGAATCGAGACCAACTACATTCATCCAGATGACTCGAGACACCAATCGAATAACAAAACCCTAAATATTTAGTAGCCTTGTGAAAACAAACGGGGGAAAATCAAGAGGTAGCACAAAGATCCTACGGTGAAAGGAATCCACAATCACTCGAGACATAGACGAAAGTCCTGGACACACATTTGTGAATTAAAGAGATGAGTATTAACAAGTCGGTATCCACATCCATTTTCTGTAGACAAGGAAGACCAGACAATAGCTGGTGGGGTATAGGAACCTATCTTCACAGTCAACCGAATGATAACTGAGAGAGGAAGACCTCGGCTAGACAGAACCGTTGAAAGATAGAAGTAGGAACTTCCCTGCAAGGTAAAATACAAAAGGTACTAGAAAATTAGATTCCAGAGGACTCCCGAACGACTAGATAGTTTATGGTGGGGAGAATTCCCAAAAAATATCCTGATGAGGCTTATCTCAATGTCAACATCATGCTGTAACTAATTGATGTTGTACAGGGCAATAATGCTACTCGGCATCAATTTCAGTCAATGTAAGCTGGCAAATACAAGAACGCGATTAATCAAAGGCTTGGGAAGAGTGTCAGCTCGGTGTCATTTCGCAGCAGATGTGCTGAATCGTGTACAAACCCCGGCCTAAGAATGCGTTGCTGAGGGCAAAAACCAGTCTCTAACCCAGTTTGGCAAGGAGACTTTAAGACCAACCGGCTTTCACAGCGCCAGTGAGCGTAACAGTACACTATCTCCCTCTTCCCCTACTTCCATCAGATCTGACCCAGCAGAGTGCAGGTTCATAGGTCGTAAGAATTTGGTGATCTGAATGTTTTCTTATTTGGACTGAATAGTAACACAGCATTGAACTTAAGTTAGAACCAGAATGGACCTGTGGCACACTGGCTAGGAAAGTTGATGCCTCCTTAACTTCTCTTTCGGAAATTTTGCCACTCTCTTCCACATTGCTGCTTCTATTGCCCTAACTGAGATTCAAAAAAATAGGAAAAAAAAGGCCCAACCTGACTTAACAACTGCCCCTAGTGGACACAAAAACTGACAAGTCAGAAAATCTGCGGCACCCTCCCAAAAAAGACCTCTGCTTCATGGAAAAAACCACTCTATCCCTCCCTCCCAATTGCCCGCCCCTCCCCACCCTCTCTCTTCCTCTCTCTCCCTTCAAGTTGACCGGAAGGAAAGAGAATGGCTCGTTGAAAGCCCACAGCCTTGCGCAATAACCGAAATGAACCCGTGTGGAAAACTTGATGAATTTCAACTGGCTAACACTACGCTATCAGAGCCTTATATCTGAATGTGCCACCATGCCTCTCCTGCTCCGGGCAGCCCGTCACCCTAATATCCTTCAAGAAACTATCTCAACATTGTTGTTCTCTTCCGGTGCCGCCTTTACTTGTTCCCTCCCTGGCCTGCAAGGAACACAAAAGAAGGGCGACAGAGATTAGAAACGTCGGCCGTACTTACGAAACACCACCGACTTCGACGATAGACATGTAGACGAGACACCACCAACTTCAAACACATTGACGGAAGGCAACGCAGAATATAAACAAGAGTGTAGACAGCACCTGTCCTGCAGATCCACATCGAACTTCCGCCAGTCCCTGTTGCCCCTATCCTCATAGGTGTCTCGCTCTCGTGGCCTCGCATCTCCAAACGGGCTCACCCTCGACCGTGATTTCGGCAGGCCTTCCCCGGCACCAACTTCGGGAGTCTGAGGCCTGCTGGAACGGCTCGAGTGACTGCTAGAAGGCCTGCTGAACTTCTCGGCCTTCGAATCCAATTCGGCATCCAGTTTCCTCCAATCCTGACCCTTCTCTGCAAGAACCTCCTCGCGGGGGCGGGCAGCTCCGAACGGGTTAGATCTAGGTTTCGACTTCGGGACGACGGCGTCGCCCATAAGGGAGTTTTCGGACACCGCTACTGAACGATCTGAACGAGTAGAGTGCGAGGAATGGGGCCTTTCGTTTTCGCCATTTCTGTCAATGAGCAGGGGCAGTGTCAGGGGTGTTTCCACAGGAATTGTACGAGGCTGGAGCACCAGGCGCCGTCGCTCAGCTGGCCTAACTATGTCATCCCGTGCTGCCGGAGCCTCCCGCCTGGACCAACGATCAGCTTCCGGACCTGCATCCCTGTACGAGGAATCGAATCCACCACCACCACCCCGGCGCTCGGGAGGGGTCGTAGTTGGGATGGACTTCTTGGCTGCGCCCCAGTTGGACACTTCGTCAGCACGGGAGATTCCCCCGGGAGCATCCTCGAACCCTCCTCCACTTCTGCGATCTTCAAATCCAGCGCCTCGTCCGCCTCGTCTATCACCGAATCCTTCCACTGGCACGGGCACGGACTTCTTGGACGTGCCCCAGTTCGCGTCCTCGTCGGCCCTAGATGGGAGATCGCGATCGCTCATCCTTCCGCCTCTGTCATTTCGATCGTCGTCGTAACCTCCTCCACCTCTGCCTCCGCCTCCACCACCGCTTCCAACGTAGGAAGACGGCAAGGAGGTCTTCTTGGAGGCGCCCCAGTTGTCAGCCTCATCTGCCCTCGAGGGCCCATCGTCTCTAGGATCCCTGTCTCGACCCATGCCCCGACGTTCTTCCCTATCCCTATCAAAACCACCACCGAAGCCTCGTTCGCCACGGGTTTCGCGATCACCACCACCTCTTTCACCAAAGCCCAGGCGCCCACCTCCGCCCCTGTTACCTCCATAGTCGCGGAACCCTCCGCCGAGGCCTCCGGCTTCAATTTCTTCGTTCGACCTGTCTCGGGGTGCAGTGGGCAACATGAACATCTCCTCCGTGGTAAGACGTTGCGAGTCCGAGATCTGGCGAGACTTTCCGCCTGGGCCGACATGCGTGCCAGTCGTGAACTGGGAGATGCTCAAAGTAGTCGCCTTCTTCTTCTTGGGCTTTGTTGCAACCGATTCGACCAATGACGGAAACGCCTCGGCGGGTAGGGATGTGGCTCCCTTCATTTTGGCCTCGGCCTCTGCTTGCTCTGCCTCTTGTGCCCATGATCCACCCCATGGCTTCGCCATATCCTTCCAACACTACTTTCCCTTCGATTCGACTCTTCTTACCTGCAGACAAGACCTTCTCCACCGTTTCCGAACGACGATCCTCTCCTCCGCTCCTGCAAACGAAAACACCCGCTCGCTCGCGCTCGTCTCGTCGGCCCAATTGCAAAAACCTTATCGAAGAACGAAGAGCAGGCAGGCCGTGCGTCTGCCTGCTGCTGGAAGGCAAGCAAAGCCCTCGTGCAAAAGACGACCGATGTCTTGAGTTCTCGCCCATGAAGCCTCCCGAAACTTGTCCTCCTGGCCGGGCAGTCGTGCCACGCTGCCCGCTGCCCGCCCCGCCCCGTGCCCCATCCATCCCTCCATCACACCTCATGCATCCCCTTCTATAATTTCGATCATGCCCTGCCAGAGCATGTCCTCACCGTTCCCGCGCTCCGCCCGTCCACGCCTGACACATCAGGACCCCACGTTAGTAGGCTTATATCGCAAATATCTAGCTACCTCTAGCGTCCGATCTCCATCTGACGGCTCCGAACGCGTCCAAGTAGTTGCGAGGTCATACTCCAGTCACCGATCATGCATTTTACGACTGATTGATTGAGGAATCTCCTCCCTAAATAGAGGATTCTCTACGGTCTCCAATCCTATACCGTCAGATTCTAAATCGTGCGGCTCTGAAAAAATCTAGGACTCCACCTTCGGTGGTGAAAGGGGAGAATCATGCCCCCATGCCATACATGGTCTTGCCATCTCGAAGCTCCTACCATTTCGCCTGATCCTCTGTACGTGTGAGTCTGCCAGTTCGCCACGGCTCTACTCCGTCCGCGCCTGTCTGCCAGAACGCCATCCATGTTCGGTACCGGGACATAACGCGACCTCGGCTAGACTCTTTTTTAGGGTTGCGTCTCGCTGGATTACGTGATTTTTACGTCCGTTCTTTCCGTAAAGGCGATCAGAGATAGACGCTTTAGGGTTCAGGACGAACCAGGAGGCGTGCGCAAAATTTCCGATCCGATCATTCTCATCACGAAAGACAGACGGTTGAGAAGTTCGGTACTTTGCTGTAAAGTTCCTACTCTCTCTCGATCGATCCTTGCTTTGCTTACAGGTTCGGCCTCTGGCAGTTGTGACGTTCGTCCTACTCCCCGGCCCAGTCAACAATGTGTGAACTTTAACTCACATTCCGTAGTTGTCCCCTCGCGGTGACTCTACCACATCCTGCAGCCCGATTGATGCAATTTCCGGCCCATCACCTTTTCATTAACCCGGAAAATACCATTAGAACGACTGCAGTCTCCACTATAGCTTCAAATTTAGTACAGTAAGTATAACTATTTGCCCATTTTCCAAGACTCTCGTGATCTCAGATCAACTTTTGTTGACCATCGTTGCTTTTACCCGGTGTTTTTCTTTCTTTTCTTTTGTTGAAGTCAAGTTTCTCAAAAGCTTCCCTTTCACATGTGTTTCAACTTAAGTTACACAGAACGGCCCTTATTGAAAGTTCCAACTTGTATGCTCTGTCATAAGACCGAAAATGCGCTGGAAGACATAATCACCTCCTGCAGTTGATGTGACTGGAAAATGACAAATCCAGTCCAGTAATACCACGTTACAGCCCGAGGTAGCCCTTGCTTGTAGTCTTCTAACTGTCGTTTACAGCCTCTCACCGTCTACTTCCCCCTGTCGCGTCGTCCCAAACCTGGCTACGGTCTCATCAACTTGTACCGCAGTTTGTCCCCGAGAGGAGCCTGTATTTGCGGACGACAAACAATGATGAGTGTTAGGCAAACAAGGGTCGGGATCATGGAAGCCGACTCGACTGCCAGTGTTATAGAAGTTTAGCCCTCTTGCTGCGAAGGGGTATATACGGGGACTGAGGATAAGAAAGTTGCCGTAACGAATCTTCAACTTAGGGTTTACTTGTTTTTCGAGGACTTGATAGAACCCTATCGGACAGCCTCCAAAAATAGATTTGTTATCAATAACTCCCTTGAGTAGCATATTCTTTTATCGGACGGCTTAAACCGAGCATTATTCATCCGTGAAATAGCATATTCTTCGGACATCATAACCGGAATGGATGCGAGCAAAACTCATGAAGCGAATCCATTCTCTCGAACTAAAATTTCATAAAGAAACAAGGTTATTTAAAAGTACATAACCGTATGCAATGCTTTCGATCCAATGCACCATACATCTTGAACATTTATTTGAAGAAAAAACCAGTTATTCACCGATTAAACTTAGGAACGATTGAAATGATTTAGTTACCAACTAGACCAATATCAGGCAGACGCAACCCCAAATGGTCCTTTGCTTCAGTATAAAGTTTTCTTAATATTAACATCCTGTAATAAAGTAATAAGAAATGGCATCAATAACTTCCTCACTGGTGTTCTTTCAATGTAGTATAGAGACAAGCACGATGAGGGTTATTGCCAGACCGAATGTATACACATGTGGCATCGCAAAGATTGGATAAGAGTATGTCTTAATACGGGGTTACTGGTGTCTTAATACCGCAATGTTACAAGTTTGGTTTCATCTTGTAAGACTTGATGGTATCTTCTTTCTAATCTATTCCAATCTATTCTTTTCCTTCATTGGTCATATTCAAAGTTTGAAAATTATATATGTCGTAAGAAAAAGTTACTAGTGTTTTTAGATTATATGGTTTTCATAGCTAGCATTTCCTCATGTGTTAGAGAACTATGGTTTTCAGGTGGGAATAGATACATGATGGAATGCGTTTTGTCACTATCTTTATCTCTATTCTTTTTGTGCTAGCTTTATCTTCATTTCCCATCATGGAGCCAGATAGAGTGGTATGTGATATACCATGATTGGTTTGTCATAGAATCTTTACCTCACAAGAGCTAAAGACCCATAGTGGAAAGATTCACAAAGATCATGATTTAAACACTTGGGATGAGCATGTGAGGCTGACAATCATATCGACTTCAGTCACTTTATGGATCACATAGACTACATTGATACCTTCTTTAATCGTTATGAGTATACCAATCAGATCTTGTGAATGGTTAGTATTTCATTTAGGTTCTATTATGGGGCTTTTCAAAAATCATACTTCGATGTCCATGCTTATTCCATAGTCCCTTTCATGTGCTCCATGACAAGGCTAGATGGCTTACCACTCGATCAGTTGGCACATGATCCCATGGATGACTTAGCATGGTTTTTTGTTTCTCCTACTTCCATGAAGGTGTCTACGATATACTAGGGGATGTGCTTATCATAGGGAGGTGACCGCTAGAAATTGAAGATTCCGAGTTTGTGATTGGGCTACATTACATAAGGAGTTTATATGGGTCAAACAAGTTAGGAGTCATGTTCAACCACAAAATACTTAAGATTCGGCTTGATTGCAACGGTGTAAGATCTTGCCCTAAGATCTTACATCTTCAAGATGGGGAGTATAGTAGAGTTGCACAAATCCTTTATCTTTTATCTATTACTAGTCTTACCGAGGAGATTCTTTCTTCTTTATGCCTTTTATATACACACACATGGGCGAGGAAGTACAATAAGAGGTCTTGGAGTATCAACTAGAGTAACCATTATGTCTTGATACATCATTTTTTGCCCATTTTCTATGCACAATCCCACATTTATCCTCATGGGGCTTGTCAAGGATGGTATATAAGCATCTTAGAGATTTTTTTAAACAGATGATCCCTTTAGTGATTTCACAAAATTATTCTAGATGGATGCATTAGTTGCAAGAGGGATTCTGTTCTTAGTTAAACATGTGTTACTCGGCTTAAGAACATTAAACCGATTATTATTGGAGAGGTCTTATTGCGTCTTGTTAATTCTACCATGGTCTTTCATCATCGTTTCCACTCTAGCAACACCTTTGTCCACATTAGTTTGGAGTAACACACCATGAGTTTGTGAGGCAGTATAGTTGGACATTAGAGCACATGCATTATCTTGTATGTGGATATTGAAAATACTTTTAATTGAGATCATGTGCATCCATCTTAAGAGAGCTAAGAGAGTATGATGGATCTTTGTAAAACATCATTCCTTTCGTACAGTATTTCTACCGTTCACATTTCTCTCTCTTTTATCATCATGGCAATCCGTCGCATGTAATCAAAAAGAAGATCCTCTATGATGATCCCTATTTGCCATGGCTCATTATAGAGCTCTTCTATCTACTCCTTTGGCCATGCGATGTTATGTGTTTCACTCCTTAGTGGATGATACACACATTGTGGGTCATGTAGACCACATTACATAAGTCTTTGACTACTTGATTACCGAGCTGGAGCATCCGAAGAAGCATCACCTAACGTGATTGCTCTCATATGGATTGCACTAGCTACTGTTCTCTATAGAGCAATGGAAACACATTGCCTAAAATAGGCTATATAGTAAGCTAAAGAGAGTGATACCCCATGTCACCTAATATGGTAGGCTCTCGCGCACTCCCTCACGAACATTTCAAAATTGGTGTCCATAGCTCCATATAACTCCAAAGCTAGAGGAACAAAGAGGTGACCTCTCTCCATACTTCTATACTTGGAGACCTTGGCTACTGCCATTTCACTCGCCGCCCATCCTGGAGGATGGGTGATCACCCCCTCTGAAACTGTGTCTCTAGTAGGATCGGTAACCACCACATCTGCCACAGTGACCTGGTCCTCCCGAACCAAATACAAGTCTGCCCTAACCCTAGTCGATTGCAAGGCATACCAACGCTCTCTCCATATGAGGTATCCACCCTCTCGCGCCATAGTGTTCATATGACTCGTTGTCCATTCGGAGGACAGAGTATAGCTACCCATGATGTCATTAGGGATGTGGTGTCTACCTGCAAGGCATACCAACACTCTCTCCATGTGAGGTATCCATCCTCTCGCGCCATAACAAAAACCACATCCCTAATGGCATCATGAATAGCTATCCTCCGAATGGACAACGAGTCATATGAACACGTGTTGCATCTAAAGTGATACAACACTCACATGTGAGTAATGAAGATGTAGATGGATGGATCAAGCCAAGACGGAACCTCATCGATGTGGAGAAAGTAGATGGTGCAAGTCGAAAAGCCCTAATGTATGGTCGAGCCAAGATCCATGAGCATGCACCCTTGCCCGAGCAAGAGCGTAGACGAGCTCTAGTAGTACGAGGAATGGCCGGATCCACTAAGAGTGAATGTAGAGCCTTTTGAAACTGTCGATCCATCAAGATAGATTGTAGAACCCTAGTCCAATCGGTAGCCAAAGAAAAAAAAATGGGAACTCATGTCGTACCTCCCATGGTAAAGCATCTCTCGTATGTCGTAATAATACCTGTAAGGGAAATGATCCCGTATCGACGTCCCTCGCATATATCTCCAAGATAGGTCTATCTGCGATCATAAATCAAGAAGATAACAAAGGTGCAACGAGCGCCCAACTCGCCAAGGATGCCGTAGGTGCTGTCTCCTCCATCGATAATAAGCCTACCCCTCCACACAAAATTGGCAAAGATGTCTGTCTCCTTGCCAAATCTCCAGTCACACACTAGAATGTCCCTAATCCAATGATGTCACCAAAGACGCCCATGATCCTCCCATCAAAAAGTCATCCAAGCGTGATATGAATGTAGGTAAAGGAGGAACAGTGCGAAGAAGGTAGATGGGTCGATGAGCAATACTAGATGACAGTATACCAAACGCCACATGTGGATCCTTTAGTAGAGGAAGGTCGTCTACATGCAAAACATCCTCGGCCAATGCAACGTCAATATAGCGTGAAACAAAATCCTCAGACCCTATTGGCACTCCAAGAATACGTAAGCCGTCTGTCGATATCATACATCCCTCTGGAAGCTTAAGATGAGGCGGAATGCCCAAAGGAGACCAAAACCTCCACTTTGACACCTTGACTCTCAAGCCTATAAGATGAAGCACGGTAGTCAAGTAATCAAAGGCCTACCTAATGTTGTCTACAAGGCCCACAATGTGTGTATCATCCACTAAGGAGGGGAACACACAACCGGACACGGCCACAAAATAAGGCTAGCAATCAGAAACTAGCAGGTATACTACAACCTCTACCAACACCAACTAGAAGATGGGAGCACATCAGTATGGACATTGTATGTGAGTTACCAATGATGTCTACGGGTTATGATTCAATAGATGTTTTTGTGGATAAATTGATCAAGATGATCCTTATTAGGCCCACAACAAAGACACTATGTTTGAGAATCAAGGTGTCAAAATGTAAAGCATGGTTTCTTTTGGGCATTTCTCCTCATTTTTAGCTTCCATAGAGATGTATGACATCAGTATATAGGTTACATATTCTTGGAGTGCCTATATGGTCCAAGGACTTTTTCTCATAGTACTTAGATACTACACTTGCCGAGGATGTACTACATGTAGATGACCTTACTTTATTAGGGGATCCATAGATGGTATTTGATATATTCTCCTCTAGTATTACTTGTCAGTTCACCTACCTATTTTACACAGTTTCTCCTTGACGTACATTCATATAACACTTTACAGACTTTGATATGAGGATCATGGTTGTCTTTGATGACATCAACAGACCATGGATTTTGTCTCACGATACCTAAACAGTACATTCGTCGAGGATGTACTACATGTACATGACCTTCCTTTACTATGGGATCCATAAGTGGCTTTTGGTTTACTCTCCTTTTAGTATTGCTCGTAGATCCACCTACCTACTTCACACGGTTCCTCCTTCATCTACATTCTTATCATGGTTGATAGCCTTTGAAAAGAGTATCATGGGCATCTTTGATGATATCATCGGACCATGACATTTGAATGTGTGTGTAACACTAGGGAAGTGAGGAGAGATAACTCGAATAGCTCAAGATTTCTGAAGTTGAGAGATAACATCAATAGTTTCTCTTTCTTCATATATAGTCTTAAAAAAGTACAATATAGATCAGGCCCCACAACCATCATCCATTCAATTCCTCGTGAATCAATGATGTGACAGACATCACTATGAACACACACATTGCTTACGTGTAACTCCAACTAACACACTAGAAATGCAACATAATGAGCACATGAATTGTTGATATGGTGTCTTTACATAGTTCATTAATATTCAACTCAATACTATCTATCTCCACCTTGCGCAACCTCTACAAACCTCACTTCTTTTAAGATGCAACGTCTTCGTTGTGACTACATTCAAACTCTTGAATGATCAAAATTGCATTGGCTAAATTCTTAGACGATTTGCAAGTTGATGGATATCCTTTCCATTGAACCAAATAATCAATTTTTGGATATTTGTGACTCCGATCCATTTTTTGAGTATATTGTCAAACTCAAATTCTTCATGATATGTTATCATAGTAGTTAAAGGAGGAGAGGTTGATGGATCTGTGAACTGCTTGGGTCGTGGTACATGTTTTGAAATCATGACACATGAAATACGGGAGGTATTTTCATATAGGACGGAAGCTCCAACTTGTAAGACACCTTGCAAATGAGTTTCAACACCACAAAAGGACCAATGAATCGAAGGATAAATTGATCATGAATAATCAAACTTGATAACCTACCTGAAAAATCAACTCCCTACAATGAGCATCTAGATATTGATTTTGTCGATTTTGAACAATTACCAACTTTTCATTTGTTTGATGTAGTTTTTTGTGTATGTGTTTCACAAAATCATTGACCGTCGCAACTTTGGTTGAAAACTCATGCCCTTTAGAAATTCTCATCAAACTAGAAGGTATCAAAGGATGAGCACCATACATCCGATAAAACGGAGAGATTTTTGTGGATGCATTAATAGAATTGTTATATGCAAATTCCACAAGAGGCAATAGAGTATCCCACTCTTGTTGTTCCTCCAAGATGAATGCTCGTAGCATTTATTCTATTGTTCTATTGGCTCTCTCTATTTGACAATTAGTTTGAAGATGATAGTATGTAGACATTGCTAGCTTTGTTTTGAATAAACCAAACAAGATTTTCTAAAACAGACTACTAAATTGAGTTCCTCTATTGATAATTAAGATTTTGCTTAATCTATGATTCATAAAAAACTGCATCTAGATTCAAATGAGCAAGTTGTGGTGCCATCATTGTCTTTGTGGTAGGTTATATGTCTATCATCTTACTTAATTTATCCATAAAGATCACGACTGAATCATGTCCTAAAGAGTTTTTGGTAACTCACAAACTAGATCCATATGAACATGTTCCCATCATTATTCGGGAATGGGAAGAGATTGTAATAAACATGACAATTTTTTATTACCCGCTTTACTTTGTTGACATGCAACACAACTTCGAACATATGTCTCCATGTCTTCCTTCATCCTTGGTCAATAATACACTCATTGTATCCTCTACAAAGTCTTTTCAGCTCCCACGTGCCCACGAATCGATGTATTGTGGCATTATGACAACACCATTGTACATAAATCTAGATTTTAGAGATCCATATATGCTACTCTTGAAATGTTAGACCTCGAACCTTCTTTGTGATCTTTGCTTGAAGTGTTTTCATGATCTCCTCATCCTCCTTTGTTGCAACCAACATTTGAATCCACCAATCAATTTGGATTTTCACCTCTATGATATTGTTGATGCATTGCATTCGCATGAGGGCATATGCAAGTTGCTTCTTGCCCTCCACATACATTATCTTCATGTTGAACCGTTAACATCATTCTCTCCATTGAATTTGTCATTTGGAGAGATACTTCTGAGTTTTCAAATATACCGATGGTTTGTGGTCGATTTCTACCACAAACTCGTTGTCTCCCTATAGTGCTTCCAATGCTTGGTGGTCAGAAAAATGGCTAACTCCTCTCGTTCAGTTGTGTGATAGTTTTGCTTGGCTACCACCAACTTTTGGGAAAAAAAGTAACCAGATGTCAACCATCATCCCATTTCTATTGAAGAATTTCACTTACTATTGTACATGATGCATCAATAGCCAACTTGATTGGTTGATTAAGATCATATCACTTGTGAATAGATGCATGCAAGAGAGCATCTTTCAATATTTGAAAGACAAACTCTTGTGTGATTTTCCATCTCCATTTTTGACCTTTTACTAACATAGATGTTAAGGCTTGAGCAAAGCAGTCAAAAGTTTTAACAAATTTACAATTAAATCCAATAAGATCTAAAAAAACTCTCTAACTGAGTTTGATCCTCTAGTGTTATCCATTTCTATATGGCTTCTATCTTCTCACTCATCATTTGGATTCCCTCCACTGTGATTTGATGACATAAATAATATACTTCTAACTTGCCAAATTTACATTTTGAAACATATAACTCATTCTCTCTCAAAACTTGAAATACCTCTCATAAATATCGTCTATGATCTTCTAAGGTTTTACTATACACTATAATATCATATAAAAAGACAAAAAATATATTTATGTAAAAAAGGACAAAAAATATTGTTCATCAATCCCATGAATGTGGTAGGTGTGTTAGTGAGACCATATGACATCAGTAGATACTCAAAGTGACCATTTATAGTACGAAAAGTTATCTTATGAACATCTTCATTAGCCATTCGAATTTGGATATATCCGCTTATCAAATACAATTTGGTGAAGTATTCCCCCCCTTGAAGTTGGTCAAACAAGTCATCCATACGAGATAATGGATACTTTTTTTTACCGTTTATCGATTCAACCCACGATGATCAATGCACAATCCCATACTTCCATCCTTTTTTTTCACAAATAGCACAGGTGTACCACAAGATGAATTGTTGGTTGTATGAATCCCTTTCTCAACATCTCCTCAATTTAAGCTTTACATTCCTCCAATTGGTTTGCAGCCAGAAAATATGGAGTTTTGCAAGTTAATGTGTTATCACATATCACCTCGATCTTGTGATCTATATGTCTCTTATGTGGCAATTCTGTAGGTAGATCATTTGGGAATACATCCTTATACTCTATAATAATATCGATCAATGAGTATGGAATGTAAAGAGTGGTCTTAAAGCCATCAACATCCCATATAAGTATCAAGAAACCTACATCATCTCTAGATATGACAGTTTTAGCAATCACAAAGAGAGGAAAGCTCATATTTTGAGGTCTGATTCTATCTCCGTAAATCTTTCATCCACTACTTTTTACCAATTTTTTTTCCAATCTAGCTCTAGATTGTATTGCTCCATCCATGAAATTATTATGATGAAATCATATCGAGCTAATCGAATTACTCTCCATTTAATCTCTTCCTTCTAAACGCATATGGTTAGTTGTACACTTTGTGCTAATGGCTCTATTGGTTTAGTTTGTCCATTTGACAACTACATGTAACCAATCTTGGTTAGTCATAGTTAGTTTAGCCAAAGCGTAGAGTGGTCACTAGATCACAAAAAGACAAGATAGTGGTGTGCACTATCCAAAAAGTAAAAGGGTAAATGACGAGGTGGCTACCATGCATTGGTGGATCAGATTGTGTGCTAGACGTCTGTTAGGAATTGGTTAGGATAAGATAACAAAACATGCAACCTACGCATGTTAGCCATGTGGCATAGTTTGGATTTCGGACTCCTCTAGTCCTACAATATATAAAGCAAGGAGAGGTCTTGAGAAGACCATCTCTCATCTTGGAAGTCATTCCGGAGTCATTGCTTCAGTGTTACAATGGTATCGAGCGGGGGGGCTTATTGTTCCTATGAGTGTGGATCACCCCTCTTGGAAGAATAGTGCAGGTTGGTACAATTATTTGAGAGAGAGAGTGTTTGTTAGAGGCCGCGGTGGCCATTGAGCCGCAAGTAGAGGAGGGGGTTATTGTGGGTGCAAGGTTATGGATGGGGGAGATAGAATAGTACCGAGATTCCCATTTCTTAATCCTTTTCATGTCAAAGCGTTATACATGGAGAGAGCAAGGTTGACTCAGTATTTGGTTTATCATTTTGGTGCCAACTTCATGGACCAAGTGATGAGATCTCGAGATCCTGTTATCTTACCTATAGTCACCTACGATGTTACTTGGGATCTCACGATTTACATTTTAGTTTAGAGATGGACCTCAATAGACCACCACCGGTGAGATTCAACACACGGTGTGAAATCTATTGTGTGTATCATCCTAAAGCTATGTTTCGAAGCCTAGTTATTAGAAACTTTGGAGAGGAGTATTACCATGAGGTGATAGCATCACCTATTCCTTTTGTGTTGCCAATCTTGAGAAATTGGAGAGTGTTCATCTTAACCCTATACTGAGAGAGAGTGGACTAAGACGAATCATGGAGGACACTTTGAGAGAAATGATTCAGAGTTGAGAGATTTGAGAAACGCATTTGAGCAAAAGTCGGACTCAAGTACAAGAGTTAGCTCAAGAATTAACAAAGTCAAAACGAGAGAGGAATGGAAAATGAGAGAATGAGAGAAACTCCAATGGAGATGGAGAGGTCACCATCCATGGTGGGAAAGTGAAGAAACAAAGTGAGAGCCCGTGCTCTTGAAGCCCAAGCAAAGACAACGAGCAATAGAGCTAGATCTTCGGACATCCATGATTCTGAAGATGACAAAAAACCTTGTAAGATAGAACCTTACCGAGGTAGTCGAACCATGGGAGTTTTGGAAGGTTGGATTGAGAGAATGGAGTATCATCTTGCTTTTGTTCAATATCAATGATCACATTGCAGGTCTTTTTGTTCGTACTTTGTTGTTGGAGAAAGCATCTACTTGGTTTCGGGGTTGGATGATGGAGCTCAATGAGTTAGGCCAACAAAGTTACTTGGAGTGCAATGAAGCGAGGTCTTCTTCAGAATTTTCAAGCGGTTGATCCCATCATCACGACCTGAGATGAGGTTGTGGAAACTTGAGCAGAAGGGAAGTGTGGAGGAGTACATTGAGGAGTTTCGAGATCTTCTTGAATTCAGATACGAGATATGAGTGGAGTGAAGCCCTTGATTTATTCAAGAGAGGATTGAAGAAAAAGATTCAACATGAGGTGATTAGGGACAATCCAAGCAACTTGAAGCGAGGCTATTGCTTGTGCACAACGAATGTCCAACGTTTATCACAACGGTGGAGAGGTATCGATTCCCTCAAATCAATACTATGGACCCATGCCTATGGAGTTGGGCAACATAAGGAGGAGAGAAGATTTCATTCCAAGGGAGTGAGCGCACAAGGAGGAGATCGTCGCAACTCAAATCCTCATCGAGAAGCAAATTCAAGAGGAGGAGGCGGAGTGGAGGGAAGACGAGAAATGAGACAAAGGCTATAATTGTGGAAGATTTGGTCACATTGCCATGAATTGCCGTGCCGAAGTTCGGCAAGAGGAGCTAGACCCCACTATCGACGAGCCCTCAACAATCTTGAAGGTGGAGACAAAGTGACCGATGGAAACCTTGGAAACGACGAGCACCAGTAACCTTGCCTCTCGCGCCTTACTTGTTCGATGAAAAAGGAGGAAGGGGGCGGGAAGGAAGCACAAACATGAGGTAAATGGTTTGAGAAAGAAGGAAACATGTTTGATTGTGACGGATGGCGAGATAGAAGGAGTAAAAGTGAGAGTATTGACTGATCCAGGAGCTACAGAAAATTTCCTATCTCAATCTATTGCTTTAAAGTTGGGATTAGCTTTAGAGAAAGATGAGAGTGAAAAGGTAGAGTTGCCAAACGGGCAAACAGAGAGCATTGAGAGCATTCCTAGGAAAGTGGAGTTGAAGATTGGGCAATACAAGGAATCGTTGGAGTGGAGAGTAATTCGATAAGCTCGCTATGATGCTATTTTGGGTATGTCTTGGATGGAAAAATATAATCCTGAGGTAGATTGGCGAAGGAAGATAGTAAAAACTATGAGTTGGAGGATCTTTGGAGATAGATTTAGATCAGGACACAAAAACTTACCTCTCTATGTGATAGGAAGAACCGCTATCAGTCACAAAGATGTATGTTTTTTGGGCCTAATAAGAGATGTAAGCGCTCCAAAAGAGCAATCTTTTATACATGAGGAGTTAACTTGTATCTTGAACGAGTTTCAAGATGTTTTTTCAGATGATTTGCCTCCAGGTTTACCACCAAGAAGGAGAGTGGATCACAAGATAGAGATCTTACCATGAAGTTCACCTCCTTGTAAAAGTCCCTATCGACTTGCACCGAACGAGCTGGAGGAATGCAAGGCACAATTGGAAGAGTTGTTGGAGAATTGACATTGGCATTGACACGAATGCCATGCATTAATCACATCACTGAGGTGAAGATTCACTATGAATGGTGGGAGAACCTGAATCGAGCTACCAAGGAGGATGAGGAGATTGCACAAGCCCTTCAGCAGGGTCGAGCATATTTGGAACGGGGATTGGCGTTCTACAAGGGAAAGATCTGGATACCCTCAGATGTTGCTCTTCGTACAACAGTGTTAGAGGAGGCACATGATTCAGCTATTGTGGGCCATGTAGGAGTGGAGAAGACCATTGAAGGTGTCCCAAGGGTATACTTTTGGCCAAAACTAAGGTAGGACATCACCAGCTATGTTCAAAGTTGTGTGGCTTGTCAACAAAATAAGGCTAGCAATCAGAAACCAGCAGGTCTACTACAACCTCTATCAACACCGACTAGAAGATGGGAGCACGTCAGTATGGACATTGTATGTGAGTTACCAATGACGTCTACGGGTTATGATTCAATAGTCGTTTTTGTGGATAAATTGAGCAAGATGATCCATATTAGGCCCACAACAAAGGCGATTCTGCACCCGAACTTGCTCGAATTTATATGGATGCAAGTTTTGCTCAACATGGCTTAGCTAGAGTGCTCATCACCGATAGGGGCACTCAATTTACTAGCATGTTTTGGAAAACTCTATTTGGGCTATTCAAAACAGAACTAGCCATGTCCACAGCTTATCATCCTCAAACAGATGGGCAAACTGAAAGAGCAAATAGGACTATTGAGGACATGCTTAGAGCTTTCACTTTGGAAGAGCAAGACGGTTGGGATGCACTTTTACCCTTGATTGAGTTTTGCTTATAATAACTCAATCAATGCATCCAAAAAGTCAGCCCTTTCTTCTTGATGTATGGAGAACACCCTATCACACCATCTAGCTTGGTGAGTGTAGGTCACATGCGGGAACCATCAACCCAAGTTGAAGCAAAGTGAGCGAGTTTGTGGCACGAGTCCAACGAGGAGTACATCGGGCAAAGCACAAATTAGCCATTGCCCAAAATCGGCAAAAACAATATCTTGATGCTCATCGGCGACATGTGGAGTTTCAAAAGGCGATCATGTGTGGTTGTCTACTACCAATTTGTCATTAATAGGGTCTGAAAGTTCAGTCCACGGTTTATTGGACCTTTCTTGATTGTCCAACGGATTGGAGAAGTTGCCTACAAGTTAGAGTTGCCAACACACATGAAAATACATCCCGTTTTTCATGTGTCTCTTGAGGAAGTATACCTTACGATCTCCTTCCTTTGGCAACCCACATCAACCTCCTCCTTTACCCAGCCATGATTGATGGTGTAGAGGAATATGAGGTTGAGAGAATCCTCAAGAAACGGACAAGAGGGCAGCGGAACACCAAAGTGGAATATCTAGTCCAATGGAAAGGTTATCCACTTTATGAAGCTACTTGGGAACCATTGGCAAATCTTACAAATGCCAAGATACTTGTAGAGACTTTTGAGTCTTCTTGCAACGGGGCGTTGCGACTTAAATGGGGGAGGTTTGTAACCAATCTTGGTTAGTCATAGTTAGTTTAGCCAAAGCGTAGAGTGGTCACTAGATCACAAAAAAAGACAAGATAGTGGTGTGCACTATCCAAAAAGTAAAAAGGGGTAAATGACGAGGTGGCTACCATGCATTGGTGGATCAGATTGTGTGCTAGACGTCTGTTAGGAATTGGTTAGGATAAGATAACAAAACATGCAACCTACGCATGTTAGCCATGTGGCATAGTTTGGATTTCGGACTCCTCTAGTCCTACAATATATAAAGCAAGGAGAGGTCTTGAGAAGACCATCTCTCATCTTGGAAGTCATTCCGGGGTCATTGCTTCAGTGTTACATACACTTCCTCATTCACATCCTTCATTAAAATCAATCTTAATTTCATTGCAAGAAATAATGACAGTAAAATTTTCAGTTGCTAAAGGATCAATTAGGACTCTCACCTTGTATACTTCCATCATCCCATATGTGACAATCAATCAAGTTTGTTTCTTGCTCCTCCCATGAGCTTCCAATCATTGTCTTCTTCCAACCTTGCTTTTTCTTCATTTAGTGGAACCAGTAAGGTCGCAAGGCAAGTTTATTCATAATTTTTATTTCACTGCAAGGTCTTGTCTTAATCTTCGTATTCTCCTCCTTCCATATTGTTGAAAGGCCATCGCAATATGATTTTTGCTCCTTGTGGTCCTAATCAAGTTCTATATAATTTGGCAATGTGACCTATCCTCCCACATGAATAACATTGGCGATTGTCACAAACTCTCATTCCTCCTTGATTTACCGTTCCATTATTTACATGAAGATATGGAAATGTTGGAATAAGTGATCGATAATTATCACCTCCATACCTTGGTGGTGGTCCTTGTGGTGATGCATATCCTTCTCTACGTTGAAGGTTTCCCAACTTCATTGGTGTTGGGCCAAGTGGATCTCAAACATTGCTTGATGGTTCATCGTGTGTGATCCAACATCACTCAAAATCCGTAGAGCAATTAAGACAATTTCATTCACTTTGAATGGATTGCTCACCATCATCTCCTTTTGTACCCTCTCCTTCAAGCCTTATTTGAACACATTCAATGCTTTTACTTCACTCATATGAAGATCATGAAATTCTTCAATGTATTCATATATGTTTTCTTTTTGCTTGAAATTCCACTTCACTCTTGAGGTTTGAAGAGAATCCATCCCTTCAAAGTTTTGAAAATATTCATCCTCATGATCCATCCCTCTAAAACTTCCATGGCTCTACTGCCCTTGTAGGCTTCCATCTTACATGCATTTCCCTTACGAAGTAAGAGATTGGTTTGATCTTCTATCTCTTGAAGTCGTCTCCTATTTGCCTCTTCGTTGTCAATAAGAGTTGCTTGCAATTGGGATTGAGTCTCTTGTATTGAATTTTCCAATTCCATCTCACCAACTCTTTCTTTCTCTACCTTCTCACTCTTTAATGCATAGATCTTGTTTTCCATGGCTTGTTGATTTGTATGTCCCTCTACAATAGCTTTTCTCAACTCTTTCATTTCTATCATGATTGAGTAAGAATTTCATTTATATCAACTTATGTCTCCATGTTTGTCAACCATTCAAACTGATACAATATAAGTATAATAACAATCCAATCTCTCAAAATAGAAATCACAAAGGGCCGAGATGATACTATAATAGCTATGTAGTACTCTTCACTATAATTTCTAACAATAAAATCACTCTAGACTCTTTTTTGTCGGTAAACCGTTCTAATTTTTGCATACATGTTGAACGGAATTAATGAAAATGGTTTGCAATTCAAATCCATCCAACATTCAGGTAAGAATGTGAATGGTACAATCCCATGTTTCTCCATAAATGACAATTGAAAATATCATTAGTACTAGTGATACTATCACTCGACCCATAAAATCTACATCCCAATTGATCACAATGTACACTCTAAAAACATTTTTCTCCATGAATAGAATATGAATGTTGAACAAGTTGGGAAATAGAAAGTTTGGTACATGGTTTCTATCTAGCATATCCATATCTATAACCCACAGTTTTCCCTTTCCTCCTTACTCTACATGCAGATCAATGATCTCTGCTAGTCTCTATACAACTCTCAAGAACTTAAAGTAATCATCATTGTCTTGCTATTCCAAGAGGGGTAATCCACATTCAAGGAAAGAGCTAACTTGCTCTTTACTTGAGCAAAATAGCTCTAATATCATTGTAACACTAGGAAAGTGAGTAAAGACCACTCGAATAGCTCAAGTTGAGAGATAAACTCAATGGTTTCTTTTTTCATATATAATACAAAAAAAGATAGAATATATATATATATATAAGGTATCACAACCACCATCCATCAAATTCCTTGTGGATCTATGACGTGGTGGACATCACTATGAACACATGTATCACAACTTATGTATTGGTATTTCTAGTTAGGTAAGTGCGTGTATGTAGGAGCAGATATATCACTTAGAGTCAATTGTGCAACTAGTACCGTTCGCATTGGAATTGTCGTTAGGGTCCAAAATGCTGTGTAGTCTTAGGGCTTAAGGGGTTGAGTTTGAATTAGGGCTCCTTGGAGGGTAGTTTTTGAAGTTGAGCCTTTGAAAGTGTGGTTATGGTGGATAATAGCTAGTGCATGAACATGAAGTCTTTGAAGCATAAAGTGGATTTGGCTCGAATGTAATCTCTCTTTTATGTTATGGTTATGAGCGGAGTGTACTTGTGGATGTTTTGAGAGTAGAAAAGATTACTTTGAAAACTCAAATTGGATTTTGTCATGAGAATTGTGAGTTTTTGGAACTCTAAAGGGGTTTTGGCGAGTTTGGATCAATAGTAGCTTCAATCTGTTGGTTGTTGAGTGTATAGGGCGTTGATGAAGTGAAGCTCATGATTATGATGTAGAAGTATAGTCGATTTGAAGTTGATGTGATTGATTTAGAATTTCTATATTTTCTGTTTTAGTTGTAAATCCAAATCAAGATTTTTTTAAGGCAAAAGCGCAGCTAAAAATTGATGAAGTAGTTTGATGCTCATAGTTATCTTGGTGCTATAAATTGAGATTGGCCAAAAAAGATTTTGGATTGAAGTGCTTGAAGTACAAGATTTGATGTTTCGAAGTTTTCGGATCAAAAAATAAGAGCGACATTCTATCAGATTATCATATAGTGTCCGTTTGATCTGAAATTTGGTAGAGTAATAGAAGATATGAAGTTTCTCAGGCATGAGTAGAGACGTCAAGCACAAGAATAACAATGTTAAAATTGCAAAATTTTGACATTTAGGGTTTTGTAATTGGAGTTGAAGATTTTCAAAGTTATATAGAAGTTTCAAACAATGTCCGTTTGCGTAGAAAAAAATTTGCATAAGATAGCAAATTGAAAAAAACATTATAAGGTAGTGCCTTATACAACTAAACTACCAATATCATATTATAGATTTGGAGAGCAGAAGACCTTCAAAACTCAATTTTTGACCCAGATAATATATGGGTACACTTGGCACTATTGAGTGGGATGACTTCATACATGAGTTTGACTCATGGTGTGATTTACAGCGGATGTGCAAATCTACGATGTTTATTCCGTTTATGGCTTGGAAAGGATTATTCTAGCATTTGGATGCTTCACCGATGGATAATTATCATGAGTTCCGACGTGAACATCCTAAATAGATTGAGTTCTGGAGACAATACTTGTCTCCAAACTACATCTCTTTTACTTCGGGTACAATGTTTGGTGATGCAAGTTCATCCTCTATACATGGCACTCATGATATAGTTGGAGCTAGTCGAGTTGGGAAGAGTTCAGAGGTCCCAACCTTTAACCCTATTTTGGAGTTTTTTGCACGGTTGAGGAGAGACTACAAAGGGATGAAAACTAACAAGTTACGAGGCTTGTAGGAGTTTCAACGAAAGATTGGAAAGAGTCTTTGAGAGGCGTATACTAGAATGTGTTGGTTGATCAGTGTTACCCATAGGGTGACATAAGCACA
Organism: Marchantia paleacea; assembly: GCA_014180765.2. Lineage (NCBI taxonomy): Eukaryota > Viridiplantae > Streptophyta > Marchantiopsida > Marchantiales > Marchantiaceae > Marchantia > Marchantia paleacea. The sequence continues at coordinate 262,019 of MUAA02000048.1, forward strand.
AGTTGTCCAATATTGGTATGAGATATTGGACAAAGAGTTGAGACGTAGAGTGAGAGATGTTACCTTGCTACATGAGACATCAACTACGATGGCCATTGTGTTTTGTCTTGTTCAACGTATTGAGCTCAACATGCAGGAAGAGAGGGTGGTGACTGCTAGGTTTAGCAAGGATTCATAAACTTCATTAACTCCATCACCTTACCATTCTACAATACAAACCCAGAGTGGTTATGATAGACATGTGGAACAATCTTGACCATCTGGACAGAATGGCAAAGGTGTCCACCATTGCCATCCTTTTCAGGTCAACAATCATGGTATGTTGGATATGAGGTGGACCTCATCACAAGAAGAATTGTCTTTAAGGTCAAAGGATGAATTCTGTTGGATCAAAATCGTGTGAGACTTGTCACATACATGGTCACTCGATGTTTTGATCTCCATCCTGAAGTAAGATCAACAAGAGTTGCCATGGTAATCCTTGGAAGAGTACGAGGAGCTCAAGATGGCAGGGTGGTGGTAGAAGACCAACCCCTACTCAAGCATTAGCCCCTGAGGCTTGTCATGAGGTGAACATGACATTTGGACCGGAGTAGTTGGAGCAAAAGATAGCAAGTATGGCTATAACCTAACAAAGATCAGATTCTGGAGCTGGTGCCTATACATCATATGATGGAGATGTAAAAGAGTACATGTGTGCAGCGGCAAAACCATGTGCAGTTGCTATGACTCGTAGTGCAACACATACTACTGAGTCTAGAGGAGCATCCGTGGAGTTGGATCCACAAAGAGGGGAGGCTAGCCGACAAGTTAGACTTCCTCAGTCTTTCACATTGTCTAAGGCATTGAATACCTCATATATGGCTCCTATACGACCTACATGAGAGATGAGGTTGCAAGCCAATGTTGATGTACTTGGAGACGGAGCAAGTAGGGCCTAGCCATCAACATCGTCTAAGGTATCATACATCGCAATATTGAGGACGGCAAAGATTCTTGTTCATTCTTGTAACCATCTTTAGTTAGTGAGAACTAAAGTAGAGGTTACGCAAGGAGGAGATATATAGTCTTGAGTTGACTATTAGTGGAGTATCTAAAGGTGCCACGTTAGCAATCCGTGTGCTCTTTAGATTGTGTTTCTTGTGTGTTAGTTAGTGTGTTAGTTGGAGTACACGTCAGCAATCCGTGTGCTCATAGGGATAACCGCCACGTCATCGATCCACGAGGAATTGAGTGGATGGTGGTTGTGTAACCTTATCTTGTTTGTACCTTTTTGAGGACTATATATAGAGAAAGAGAAACCATTGAGGTATCTCTCAACTTCAGAATTCCTTGAGCTATTCGAGTGGTCTCTCCTCACTTCCCTAGTGTTACAATGGTATTAGAGCGAACTTGCTCTTTCCTTGAGTGTGGATTACCCCTCTTGGAATAGCAAGATCATGATGATAACTTTAAGTTCTTGAGAGTTTTATAGAGATAGAGGTCATTGATCCGCATGTAGGGTAAGGGGAAAAGGAAAAACGTAGGTGCGGTATGGATGTGCCTGAGGGAAATCTGTACCGAACTTTCCATTTCCCAATCTATTCAACATCCATATTCGATTCATGGAGAAGGATGTTTTCAGAGTGTACCTTGTGGCGAATTGGGGTGCAGATTTTATGGCTCGAGTGATGGCATCATCAATACCAATGATACTTCCGATTGTCAGTTATGGAGAAACGTGGGAATATTTACATTATATACTGAATGTTGGATGGATTTGAATCGTGAACCACCCGCACCGGTTCCGTTCAACACGTATGTAGAAATAGAACAATTTACCGACAGAAGAGAGTATGGAGGGACTTTATTGTTAGGAATTATGGTGAAGAGTACTACAGAGTTGTAATAGGATCACCTCGGCCTTTTGTGATCCCTATTTTGAGAGATTGGATTGTTATTATACTTACATTGTATTAGTTTGAGTGGTGGAGAAGTATGGAAGCGTCAGTTTCTATGAGTGAAGTTCTGAACTCAATCATGATAGAAATGAAAGAATTAAGAAAAGCTATTGTAGATGGACATACAAAGCAACAAGCCATGGAGGACAAGATCTCGGCATTAGAGAGTGAGAAGGTAGAGAGAGAGAGTTGGTGAGATGGAAGTGGAAACTCCGATACAAGAGACTCAATCCCAACATAGTTTAATTACTATTGCCAACGAAGAGGCAAATAGGAGACGACTTCAAGAGATGGAAGATCAAGCCAATCTCTTACTTCGGATGGGAAAGTCATGTAAGGTGGAAGCCTACAAGGGCAGTAGAGCCATGGGAGTTTTGGAGGGATGGATCATGAGGATGAATATACATCTATCACATTTTCATGTTTATGATTTTACTGCAGGAATGTTCATGCGGTCTTACCTCATTGATAAGGCTCTTACATGGTACACTACATGGGAACGAATGCTTTCAGAACGAGGTGCTTCTATTTCATGGAGTGGGATGCAAGAGGGACTTCTTCAGAACTTTCAAGCGGTGGATTCCCTTCAAACCGCGAGAATGAAGTTATGGGATTTGAAGCAAAAAGAAGGCATACATGAATACATTGAAGAATTTCGTGATCTTCAAGTATCCATGATATGAGTGGAGCAGAAGCCTTAGATGTCTTCAAACGAGGTCTGAAGGAGAGAGTGCGAAAGGAGGTGATGGTGAGTAATCCATCCACAGTGAATGAAGCAATCGCAATTGCTCAACGGATTTCGGGTGCTTATGGGATCACACACGGTGAACCATCAAGCAATGTTCGGGAACCACTTGGCCCAACACCCATGGAGTTGGGAAACCTTCGACGTAGGGAAGGATATGCACCACCACAAGGACCACCGCCTAGGTATGGAGGTGATAATCGTCGACCATTTATTCCAAATTTGCCGGATCTTCCTGCAAATAATGGAACAGTTAATCGAGGAGGAATGGGGGTTCGTGACAATCGTCAATGCTATACATGTGGGAGGATAGGTCACATTGCCAAGTTCTGTAGAACTTGATCAGGACCACCCGGAGGAAGACCTATGTTGCGAAGGCCGTTCAACAACATGGAAGGAAGGGAGTACGACAATGAAGATGAGATCTTGCAGGAAAACAAAGATCACCAGTAAACTTGCCTCGCGGCCTTACTGGTTCCACTAAACGAAGAAAAGACAGGATTGGAAGAAGACAATGATTGGAAGCTCATGGAGGGAGCAAGAAACAAGCACGATTGATTGTCACAGATGGGATTATGGAAGGACACAAGGTGAGACTCCTAATTGATCCTAGAGCAACAGAAAATTTTCTATCACGATTTGCTGCAATGAAATTAGGATTGAGTTTGATGAAGGATGTGAGTGAGGAAGTGGAGTTGCCAAATGGGCAAACTGAACCAATTGAGACATTAGCACGGAGTGTAAAACTAGCCATAGGCGGGTACCACGAAGAGATTGAATGGAGAGTAATCTGATTAGCTCGATATGATGTCATCCTAGGAATGCCGTGGATGGAGCAATACAATCCGGAGGTAGATTGGAGAAAGAAAGTAGTAAAAAGTAGTGGATGGAAGATTTACGGAGATAGAAGCAGATCTCAGAATAGAAGCTTATCTCTCTTTGTGATTGGTAAGACTGCCATTTCTAGAGGTGATGTATGTTTCTTGGGACTTATAAGAGATGTTGATGGTTCTAAGGACAATCTATACATTCCGGAATCATTGAGCGATATTATTTCAGAGTATCAGGATGTCTTCCCAGATGATCTACCTGCAGGGTTGCCACCTAAGATGCGTGTAGATCACAAGATTGAGGTGATACCCTGAAGCACTCCAACGTGCAAAGCTCCATACCGTTTGGCTCCAAATGAGTTGGAGGAATGTAAAGCTCAAGTGGAGGAGATGTTGAGAAAGGGGTTCATACAACCAAGCATTTCACCTTATGGAGCCCTGTGCTGTTTGTGAAGAAGAAGGATGGGAGTATGAGATTGTGCATTGACTATCGTGGGTTGAATCAACAAACGGTGAAAAACAAGTATCCATTACCTCGAATGGATGATTTGTTTGACCAACTTCAAGGAGCGAAGTACTTCACCAAACTGGATTTGAGGAGCGGGTACAACCAGATTCGAATTGCTGATGAAGATGTTCATAAGACGACTTTTATTTACTAGGTATGGTTACTTTGAGTATCTAGTGATGCCTTTTGGTCTCACCAACGCACCTGCCACATTCATGGGATTAATGAATGATATTTTTCGTCCTTATTTAGACAAATCTGTTATTGTCTTTTTGGATGATATTTTGGTATATAATACAATCTTAGAAGATCATAGGCGACACTTACGAGAGGTACTCCAGGTTTTGCGAGAGAATGAGTTATATGCCAAAGCTTCAAAATGTGAATTTGGCAAATCAGAAGTAGATTATTTAGGCCATCAAGACACCGCGGAGGGAATCCAAGTGATGAGTGAGAAGATAGAAGCTATACAGAAATGGAAAGCACCAGAGGATCAAACTCAACTAAAGAGTTTTTTAGGTCTTACAGGATTTTATCGTAGATTTGTTAAAGCTTTTGCATGCCTTGCCCAAGCCTTAACATCTATGCTAGGGAATGGTCAAAAATGGAGATGGGGAACAACACAAGAGTTAGCCTTTCAAGCACTGAAAGATGCTCTTTTGCATGCACCTATTCTCAAGTGGTATGATCCTAATCGACCAATCAAGTTGGCTACTGATGCATCAGGTACAACAATGGGTGGAATTCTTCAACAGGAGTGGGAGGATGGTTGGCACCCGGTTGCCTTTTTCTCCCAAAAGTTGGTGGCAGCTGAGCAAAACTATCACACAACTGAACGAGAGGAGTTAGCCATTGTTCTGGCCACGAAACATTGGAAGCATTACTTGGGAGACAAGGAGTTTGTGGTAGAAACCGACCACAAACCATTGGTGTATTTGGAAACTCAGAAAGATCTCTCCAAACGACAAATTCGATGGACAGAATGGCGTCAACAGTTCAACATGAGGATAGTGTATGTGGAGGGCAAGAAACAACTTGCAGATGCTCTCACTCGGATGCCGTGTCTCAACAACATCACAGAGGTAAAAATCCAAGTTGATTGGTGGTCTCAAATGATGGCTGCAACAAAGGAGGATGAGGAGATCATGAAAGCACTTCAGGCACAGACAGCAAGGAAGGTTCGAGGTCTAGCATTTCATGAGCAGCGTATATGGATACCACAAGATCCAAATGTACGCACAATGATATTGTCAGAAGGCCACGATACAGCCATTGTGGGGCACGTGGGAGCTGAAAAGACTTTGGAGAGCATACAACGTGTGTACTTTTGGCCAAGGATGCGGAAAGATGTGGAGGCATATGTTCGAAGTTGTGTCGCATGTCAACAAAATAAGGCGGGGAATCAAAAACCAGCAGGTTTATTACAACCTCTTCCCATTCTTGAACAACGATGGGAACATGTTACTATGGATCTAGTATGTGAGTTACCAAAAACCTCTTTAGGACATGATTCAGTTGTGGTTTTTGTGGATAAATTGAGTAAGATGATACACATCCGACATACCACAAAGACAGTGACTGCACCACAACTTGCTCATCTGTACCTAGATGCAGTTTTTATGAATCACGGATTAAGCAAAGTCTTAATCACAGACATAGGAACTCATTTTACTAGTTTGTTTTGGAAAACCTTGTTTGGTTTATTCAAAACAAAGCTAGCAATGTCTACAACCTATCATCCTCAAACGGATGGTCAAACAGAGAAGGCCAATAGAACAATAGAGGATATGCTGCGAGCATTCACTTGGGAGGAACAACAAGAGTGGGATACTCTTCTGCCTCTAGTGGAATTTGCATATAACAATTCTGTTAATGCATCCACAAAAGTGTCTCCATTTTATCTGATGTATGGTGCTCATCCTTTGACACCTTCTAGTTTGTTGAGAATTCCTAAGGGGCAGGAGTTTTCAACCAAAGTTGCGGCAGTCAATGATTTTGTGGAGCACATACACAAAGGACTGCATCAAGCAAAAGAGAAGTTGGCCATTGCTCAAAATCGGCAGAAGCAGTATGCAAATGCTCATCGCAGGGGAGGTGAATTTTCAAGAAGGAGATCAAGTTTGGTTATCGACTACCAACTTGTCACTTGTAGGAACACCAAAATTTAACCCTCGATTCATCGGTCCTTTTGTGGTGTTGAAACGTGTTGGCGAGGTGTCTTACAAGTTAGAGCTCACGTTGCATATGAAAATACATCATGTATTTCATGTGTCACGATTGCGAAAATATGTACCACGTCCCAAGCAGTTCACAAATCCAGCAACTACTCCTCCTTTACCTACTATGGTAGCAAATCAGGCAGAATTCAAGGTTGACAAGATTCTCAAAAAACGGATTCGGGGTTACAAATACCCAAAAAAGGAGTATTTGGTACAATGGAAGGGATATCCATCATATGAATCAACTTGGGAACTGGCAAAGAACTTAGCCAATGCACCTTTGATCGTTCAAGAGTTTGAACATGTGAGCAACGAGGACGTTGTATCTTAAAAGGAGGGAGATTTGTAACCATCTTTAGTTAGTGAGAACTAAAGTAGAGGTTACGCAAGGAGGAGATATATAGTCTTGAGTTGACTATTAGTGGAGTATCTAAAGGTGCCACGTTAGCCATCCGTGTGCTCTTTAGATTGTGTTTCTTGTGTGTTAGTTAGTGTGTTAGTTGGAGTACACGTCAGCAATCCGTGTGCTCATAGGGATGACCGTCACATCATCGATCCACGAGGAATTGAGTGGATGGTGGTTGTGTAACCTTATCTTGTTTGTACCTTTTTGAGGACTATATATAGAGAAAGAGAAACCATTGAGGTATCTCTCAACTTCAGAATTCCTTGAGCTATTCGAGTGGTCTCTCCTCACTTCCCTAGTGTTACAATTCTCCTGTTTTCTTTGCCAAGGATTTATTGACGTATGGGGTGTCATCATCCCATGTATTATGATTGGCAGCCACACTTTTCGAAAGAAAAGAGGATGTGTTGGTTGCATCTAGTAGTGATAGCACTAGTAGTGTTGATCTTGGAATCATGATAGCTACTAGTGGAACTTGGCAAGCTAATGCCGCTCAATGATAGATTTAACAACGAGGCCAGCATAGGAGCGTATCAAGGTGTCACCAAGTGCAGTGATGTTGGATAACAAGAGTGGTATCTTCTGTTTGGTCTGACCTTCATGAAAAGTTTATCAACCTCAATGAGTGTTGTTGAATTCTTGTGCACAACCCTTTATGTTGGGTAAGGATGCACTGTTTGGTCTTGGTTTGCAAAAGATCAATGTGAAGAGATGTTCATTTCAGATTCAAACATCTCTTGGAGGTTCTAGCGATGCCCTCGCACCATATATCAGCCGGATGGAATTGACTGTGCAACTGCAACTAGATCATGTCACGGATAGCTCTACAACGTGAACATGTGTCGTGGTTACACTTGCGTGGTCCTACGATGTATTGGTGGGTGCGGAAATGTTATACCCAATGGAATTTAGCATTGATTATTGGGAGGAGATAACCTCTTATTGGCCAAGTTGGCAATCGTGTGAGGGCCAAGTGAGTCGATTATCTAACGATTCATTATCGGTTCTAGCACTTCAATAAGTGGAGGTTTTGCGTATGTTGGAGCCTTCAGTACTTGTGTTACTTGGCCTAGTGATTTGTTGGAGAGCAACATGGATGCACATGATAGTCCTTGTCGAGAGGATGTGGCTATCATGCCAAGTCTTAGTGGAATAATGTCATCCACGTTGGATGAATCACTAGGAACTTCATGTATGTAGCTACGACAGATGACAGATCAGCTCATACATCATACTTGGAGTATGTATTTTGCTCTGGAAACGGATGAGACAAAGGAAGTTGTTCCCACTTTCACTATGTTGTCACCCTTTAGATACAAGGTCTATTTCTTGGCAGTATCTAAAGGAGAATATGTGTGTGCTTGATTTGTTTGAAGGGATTAACACAAGTTTGGCTGATGTTTTGTAGTCTTGCATACGAGAACATCGATACTTGTATGTGGAGCGAGATAAGATTGTGATGCATGTTTCATTACGCCATGTGGCCCAATTGGTGCAGAGATACCCAAAACTTCTATCATTGTTGGCGGTTCAAGGATATTAGCATGTCTTGATGTCAGATATTTTGTTGCTGGGGGTGCAAGACCTTGCTCACCATGACACCATACATTTGATTATTGCTTGATGGCCATGTCATGGACACACAATGGCTGGTAATGGTCATGGGCTACATGATTCACGTTCTTGCATATTTTGGGAGATATTTCGTGTATTACGATCTCTCCAATCACAACCGACCTATTCATTGGCATACATTTTGGAGAAAATTCTCTTGTTGGGTGATCCACGTGCACGAGTGATGACGAGTGCACATCATGTGCAGTCATGGATTGGACCAGCGGTATTGCTGGATGCAGCGAGAGTATGATCTTGTGCACATCATTCACGTTAATGGTGAATAAACCTACTTCCAAGGGAGGTTTTATTACGAGCATATGACGGAGTGGACAAACCCTCACATCTCACAATGGAGAGTATTTTGGATGTGGGTAGACACTCCCATGTAGTGGTCTATGATGATAGGTCACCAATGGCAGTGGTCAACCTTGTGGGTCCACGTTGTTGAGTTATTCAGCTTTCCATGCATACAAAGAGAGAGGACATGGATTTGTATGGGATTCTCGCTTGCAGCGGTTGGTGGAACCCAACGCTGAAGAGAAAGAGAGCAAACTATGGGATTTTGTACTGGTACTACATCAGTACCTACATTGTTAGAGGCATCATGACGTCATGTGTTGGGTCATGGTATGGATCTGAACTATTTGACTTGGATTGTGAGCCTTGGATTGGTTGGGCAGAGACGCATGCTGTCCACATATGTGACTGCAAGACTATTGGTAAACTCTTTGCCTACCGAGATGATGGAGGCAAAAACTAGGGGCAAGAAGTGCCCAATATCTCATCCTTGGTCTGATGGGGATGTTAGAGAAAGAGAGGTAGAGTCTTCTTCGAGTATAGTTGGAGTTTTTTGCATGGAGCAAGCGGTGGTTACCACTATGGATCTTTATGATAGAACTCAAGAGGTTATAGCTAGAGTTGCTGGAGTTGTTCACACTGAAATAGTGTAGCCTGGTATGAGAGAGAGAAAAAAAGGTTTTTGCTCAAGAGGTTATCGTTTAGCAATCAAATACGTCAAATAAAAAATCCTAGATCTGATCCAAAGTATGTGTCAAGACCTTCTTGAGACTGGATTAGTGGAGATATCATATGGAGAGTATGCCTCTCATGTGGTGATGCTAGTCAAGAAGCATATATATGGCAATTATACAAATAGATGCATGTATGGTGACTACTTATCTATTAATTGACAGACAAAATTTGATCGATATGTTATGTCTACACATGAGGAGATCTTTGATGTGGTTGGGTATGCAAAGGTTTTCAATACATTGGATTTACGAGCATGATATCATCAATTACGGATTCAAGATATGGATAAGACCAAGATAGCCTTTTGGACAATTGATTCGCATGGCAAGGATGTGTTATATCAGTGGAAGTTTTTACCATTTGGGTTGAAGAATGCACTTGATGAGTTCCAAAGAGTGATGGATAGAATCCTAGCCGGACTTGATTATGCCCGAGCCTACATCGATGATATTATAATGTAAAGTGCTACAATGATGGAGCATGAGATACATTTGGATGAGGTATTTGAGCGACTGATTGCTCATGGCCTCAAGTTGCATCTTGGAAAATGCAAGTTCACGAGCAGGTAGAGTAATTGGGTCATACCAAATACCCAGGAGGATTGGAAGTTTAGCAAACCAGGGTGGAGGCAATCTTGCGTATTCCACAACCCTCATATATGAATAGAGAGCAGTGTCGTGTTGTGACGCGGCTACTATGAGAAGATGATGACATGTGCCATCTTAATTTGTTGTCATGACGGCGATAGTTTAGGTTAGGATAACCGGCGGCGCCTTTGTAAAATTTGTTAAGAGCCCACCGTTGGATCTACTTTGTAGGTCGGGATGTTGAAAAGGCTCCAAGAGATATTATCTTGGACCTTATCAGATATAAAGCGCAGTCAGGATGGAAAGGGTATGGGAGAGTACTAGACACATCACTTTGCTAACTAAGGAGCATATATGATCGAAGTGGAGCCGGCGAGGACATGGATAGAGGACAACATGATCCTCGGATGTACCGATGCCTAATCCATTTGTGATCAACATCCGGTGTCTTCAACGTGATCATTTTCGGGCGTGGTTAGTGTTTCATTTTGGAGATAACTTTTGCGCAACAAGTGATAAACTCTCCGGACCGATTATTCTTCGATTGTTTCCTACGGCGCGATTTGGGGCGTAACGATTACAACGTTTTGATTTAGTTTGGGCACTATGGATTTGAACTTACCAGTAGTGGTGGCTTTCAACACATGGGTTCCAATCCATCACTATTGCTTCCCGAAAACAAGCCATAGGGAGTTGATTGTTAGGAACTTTGGCGAGGAGTATTATTCTCAAGTTATAAACTCCCCGGTTCCGTTTGTAGTTCCGTTTGTAGTTCCGTTTGTAGTTCCGTTCATACTAAGCCGGTTTCGAGTTGTCATTTTGACTCTTTATTAGTGGCAACTCGTATTGTGTATAGGATGGCTAAGTAGTGTGTTTAGGATAGTTGTAAAGCTCTAAGTTAGAATGGAGCTAATTTGGCCACACTAGAGGTCAAAATAACACTTTTCATTCTCATTGGTCTTGGAGTTTGGGCCAATGAGGGCTCTTGGGCAACTTCTTCGAGGTTTTGAGGAGTTTTGGAGACCTTCCAGGGGGACATTCGGAGATTTGAGGATTGGGTTGGAGAGCTGAAGGGACGAGCTACGACGTGGGCTCAAGAATGGATGGATTTGAGGGATTTGTCACTCTGAAGTGATGATTCAAAGTAAGAGTGAGAAATTTAGACCTTTGAGTGTATTTGGAGAGTTTCTGAGAACTTTACAAGGGTTTTGGGAGATCTGAGTCAAAAGAGATATAGTTTTCGACTCATGCTTGTGTTTTGATCGAAGTTTTGACTCAATTGGACGAGTTTTGAGTACAGAGTGATAGCTTGAAGTTTGTGTATACAGTCAGAATTGCAGGATCGCACTTGATCATCACGAGTTAGTCTGAGAGATCATATCTTTTGATATCAGAAATTTCTGTCAATAAAACTTTGCACAGTTCAAGTTCTGATGATGAGTGACCTTCTCATAAAATCTGGGAGCAATTGAAGTCAAGGATTGGGATGTGTGATGGGTTTTGTACACAGGGGTCTGCATATCGCCTTGTGTTACAGTGGGTAAATCACCAATTGTTTTGAGAGATCTAGAAACGAAAAACATGTGAAACTTTTGTGAGTGATAGTAAGGATCGTGGAGCAATTTTCTGTAAAGTTTGAGAGGAAGTTTTTGGTCGAATCATTAGATATCATAGTCTTCTTCTGCTGAAGTTTTACCGGCTATAATGTGGAGTGCTGAGGAGAAGAAGAAGAGATTGTCAACTCACACGAGGTTCTAGAAGGTTCTTCTACAGCCAGGCGCTCGGGCGTTCTCAGAGCAAAGAAATGTCCATACGACAGCGGTGCTTATCCAACATGATGATGAGGGAAAGGAGTTTGTAGTAGTTTATGCAAGTCGCTCCAACAATGCAACAGAGTCAAAGTAGAGTTCTTATGAAGGAGAATGTTTAGCAGCTGTTTGAACGGTGGCATATTTCAGATGTTATTTGTTTGGAAACTCCTTCACTCTAATCACTAATCATCAACCATTGAAATGGTTAATGAAATCAGACAAGCTTACATGAAAGCTTGCAGAATGGGCTCTTATACTACGTAAGTATGATTTCACAATTGTTCACAAACCTAGAGTGATGAACCGTGATGCGGATGGGTTAAGTCAAAACTCATGTTCAAGTCAAGTTGATGAAATCGGGGCTTGATGGCACGATGATATTGATGAGGAGATGGTGTAGGGTTGGCATGCATATGCCTTTTTGAGTATGTTGGTGCTTGAGAGCTATGTGATATCTCTCTTGGGTCAAAGAGTGGATATGTTATCCTTGGACGCTGAACTGAGGACGGTTTGATGATAAACCATGATATCCATGATGACATGATGGTATTGAAGTATCTTCGTGCATGTGATTTGGTGGACACTTTGAATGCAAAGGAGCAAGATCAAGTTTTACAGAGAGCTCAACGGTTCATATGGGAAGGTAGACACCTTCTTTGAGTATGGGGAGATGGCAGCGTTGGTGTTGTGCCATTTCCATCTCAGAAAGCACAGTTAGTCAGACATGTTCATGAGGAGTTAGATCATTTTGGAGTAAAGTGGACATATAGCTTACTTCAAAGTCACTATTGATGGAGAGGTATGCAATTGAGGTGCAACAGTTTGTTGACAGATGTATGGTATGTGATCGTGTTCGAGCATCATTCAATGACCCTACACCACAAGTACATCCTCTACCGATTATGGGACTTGATTATCGTTGGAGTTGGATTTAGCATGACCTTTGCCCATTGATTATATGACATCATCGATATGTGTTGGTCATAGTGGAGCATTTTTCCAAATGGATTGAGTTGATGGCTTTGTCTGACAAGTCAAATGAGGGAACAACTTATGCGTTCTTAGCTACATTGCTTAGTTGATTTGATTCACCATCAAAAGTGTTGATTGATCAGGGTACTGAGTATTTGGACGAGTTTCATGATTGAGCATTGATCGATCATCGTACCATCTCAAGAAATCATCTCGAGGCTGATGGTCTAGCAGAGAGAGTTGTTCAAACTATGAAGAGAGGACTAAGAAAGTTTGGCTTGGAGAAAGGTCATCTCGGAGACTATTACATCTAGCTACCATGGTTGGCCATGGGTTATCGATTTAGCCGGCAAGCATCTCTAGCGTCATATTCACCGTACTTGTTATTATATGGTAGAGATCCAGATTAATCTCCAACTATTTGTCGAGAGTCAACAGAAGTTTTGGACTTGAATAACCTTGATGTTTGGATTAGGGTGTGTTCTCAAAGGGCAAAACCCTTCCGTAGGGTAATGCCCATGGCATTTGAGAACTTGGCTATTGCTCAACATAGAGATACTTTGTGTTATGCTATTATCCAAGGAGGTGGATATTGACCTTCAATTTGCAGATTTGATGCTGGTGATTATGTTTACTTGTAGTAGAGTGCACCGACCACGTTGGATGTTACATATGGTCGCACGATTCTACAAATATGTGAGGTTTTACCTTCTATAGTTTTGGTATTAGAGGGTCGTGATGGTGTGATTTGGAAGGATCATGTGCGTAATTGTGCGTCATGTCACCTTCCAAACGATCCAAGCCTTGTAGTTGTCCGTGATGCTTGAGATGTATGTTATGTGTATTAGTTGGAAGAACAACCAATATGTTGATTTGTGATTCTTATTCGAGAGGATGGCATATGTCATGTTTGACACCTCTTCTTTATGCAGTGTCCAGTGGGCGGTGGAGATGTCCTCGATGCGATTAGCAGCCAAGTAGGTTTGACCATTACATGGTATGAATTGTAGATAGGCGACTAACGATGGGACATTATAGCATCCGACCTCCTAATCTTAGTCCCACGAATGGCATATCATGTTATGGACTAGATGGCTATCTAGTGTTAGAGGGATCTAACCGCCAATTAGGGGGATGATTGTGATACACTTGTGTTGGTTTATGACTATCTATGTATTGTGATGTTTGATATGACGCTATGTATGTTGTGATGCGATATATATGTGCACGATAGCTGGCACGACTTATGTAGCAGCATCTCTAGTTAGGTAGATGCGTGTATGCATGAGCAGATATAGCAGTTAAAGCCAATTTTGCAGTTAGTGCAATTCGCGTTGGAACTTCCGTCAGTCCGACAACGTCATTAGGAGTCATAGGGCTGAAGAGAATTAGGGCTCCCCGTAGGACAATCTTCGAAGTTGAGGCTTTGAGAGTGTGGCTATGGTGGGTAGTAGCTAGTGCGTGAGCCTTGAGTTTTTGAAGCACAAAGTAGGTTTGGTCCGACTCTAATCTCTCTTTTATGCTATGGTTATTAGCGGAGTGTCCTTGTGGACGTTTTGAGAGTAGAAAAGATTTAGTGTGGTACACTTGTGTTGATGTATGACGATCTATGTATTGTGATGTTTGTTGTGACAGCGATGTATGTTGTGATGTGATATGTATATGCACAACACACGGATTGCTTACGTGTAAGTCCAACTAACACACTATAAACACAATCCAATGAGCACATGGATTGCTGACATGAGATCTTTAAATAGTCAACTCAATACTCTATCTTCACGTTGCGTAACCTTTACTTTAGTTCTCACTAACTAAAGTTTGTTACAATATGACATGAGATTTGGCACGGAGAGCACTACTTATCATATTTAAAAATTGAAATAATGATAAAAAATACAATTTAAAGTAGTTCAAGATAAATCTCTAAATATCAAAATTTTTTCAACATCAAGACATTATTTAATGCAATATAAAATAAAAATTACATTAAAAATATCATAATTTAAAAAAAAGGAACATAATTTATATTTTATTAAAATAATTATAATACATGTAATATTTTTTTTAAGATTATAATTAAAATATGTAAAAAAAATTAAAAATATGTTTTATGTCAATAAATGATATAAATCAAGAAATTTATATTTAAAATTAATATAAAAATTAATTTATGTAATTGAGAAAAAAAATATTGATTTTTCACAATTAAAATGAAATGTTCAAAAATTAAATTTTATTTTCAAAATTTATTCTATAAAAATTTTAAGTAAATTTGAGTTGGTAAACAAGATTTGAACATGTTAACTTTGCAAACTGCTGAATCTTAAAAAAAATATATGTTTTTGAATTTTTTTAAAATATTTCGGAAATTTTTTCCAAATCAATTTTAAAATTTTAAAATTTTATGTATTTAAACTAAAAGAAAGGATTATTTTTCAACTTTCTTCAAAGTGTGAGATTTATTTATTGTTATGAGATTAGGATTTTTTAGTTATCGTATTAGATATTATAAATCATACAAAATAAAAAATTTAAAAACATAAAATTTAAAATATTTTCTGTAAAATATATATCATCATAAAGTACTTAAGTTGAAAATTCATGGGTGTCATGAACCATTAAAAATAAGTAGTCACATCTATAGATATTTTATAAATTAAAAAATATAAATATTGGAAAATTTATATGTATTGATTTTTTGAATGAATTATTTTTTATTTCAAAAATATACTATAAAAATTGAAATAATATTCATTTTATAAAAAAATATTATTATTAAATAAATAAATAATATAAATATAAATATATAAGTAAATGAGATTTATTGTTATACAACTATCAATCTTTTTAAAAATTATTTGAATTTGAATTTTTAAATTTAAATTATGTGTTCATTTTTTAATTGATAAAATTACATTTAATTATCAATATAAAAATTTTATTTTTAAGATAATTAGCAAAAGAAATAATAATGAAATAAATTTATTTTATTTATTCATCAGTATTTTATCTCAGATTAGACTCAAAATATCATAAACATAAAGTAATATGTTTAGTTTGGATTTATGCATGTTTATTACAATTTGTTGAAAAACTGGAGTCAAATAAATAACATGAGGAAAATCATTTTTCTGATAAATATATAATTATGAATAAAAAATTAATAATAGTAAAATAATATTTTATTAAATAATTAAAAACAAATTATTTTAATTTTAATAAATTAAATTAAATTGAAAATAATTATTTAGTTCATTCATGTCTTTTTATTTTTTAATGCTGATGAATGATGCTGATTATTATGTTATTGTATTTAGTGTATGATTATTTGTACATAAATATATTAAATTCGCTAATTTTGTTTGTTAATATGATGTTCATTTATATCAAATGTGATTCAAATTGGTTTAAAAATATTTCAAAGTAAAGGAAAATATTTACTAGATATATATTTTTATAAATAAATAAAAATAAATTATTTAACAAATTTTACAAAAAATTAATAAAAACTTCAAAAACTCTTTAAACACAAAAAATTTGATTTTTTTATCAATGATTAATACGTAAATAAATTTGAAATAAAAATAATCTATATATAAAACAATTTACAAAATGATCACAAGGAAAATTGTAATTTTGTGAGGATATTTTTATCTATATAGTTTATGCATAGATCATCAAAATATTATACTTCTGTTACATATTTTATAAATTTGTAACTATTAATTAAAATTTAGAAATCTTTATATTTTTTAATATATTTATGTAATATGCTTGCATTATTGATTGTAGTTATCTTATCAATTTATACAATGATATCCATCATATTTTTAAATATGATTAATTTACATTAATCATTTTTATTTTTTATATAATAATATCATAATTGCTAGTAAAATTTTAGCTCTATGAGATATATGTAGTGAAATTTTGATTGAGTTGAATAATTGAGTTTTTTGGGCTATTTTTGTGGTTCTTGTGTTGAGTTATTGGTTTGTTAGTTTGAATAAAACATGAAAATATTATATGTTTTTAATTATTTTCTCAATGACATTGATACATGCCAAGTTTGATGGCTAATAGTTGTGTAACATACATCAATTGTTGCACAATTGATGTATGCTAGTGACATATACAATATGTGATATGGTTGAAAATATTTGTATTTATTAATAAAATATTATTAGAATTTTTATATATATTTATATTTATATTATAAATTTTTCATTAATAATTATATTTTTAAACAATACAAAGCATATTTTTTTATTGAATTTTGATTAAATGAAAAACTTCAACTTACATAGATGGTGTAATATGTTATGTATTTATGTTTATTAAAAAAGTACATTTATGAGAAGATGAAACTTTGAATATTTATTTAGAATCAGTAACTACCCCTTTGGCAATCAATACTCTAAATCCACCAGCGATAGTGCACACTTTATGTCATTATGTGAAAAATATAGTACGCTTGTGATTAGCTTTGATGGGAGTGGAAATATAAATTGGTCAAACACAATCGATGTACTTGTTGAGTTAAATTTGTCAGAATACAATATTGGTTCAAACTACCATGCTTGTGTGTGGGGGAGGTTTTAAGTATTTTCTTTCTGCTAAACTTCTTTTTGCATTTTACTTGTAAGCCGCTTGGTCTCAAATTAGTATCCATACTATAGTCAATGAACTTCCACAAAGTGTAGTCATAAGTCCAACGGTTTAGAATGAAACAAGAATGATCGTGTAGAAATAAAAAATCACAAATTACAAGTGTTGTATATCGAGGTAATGGAGTATAGTATGAACATGTTACAACTCTATATGAAAGCAATGTGTACATTAGTTATAGAAAATCCATCCTTGTACGATTCGATGGGGTCTTCCCATCCCTTTTGTTATTATACTGTGTCTCTTTTCTGTTATAGAAAATGTTGAATACATTGCTATCATTTGAAGATCCAGTTATTTGTCAACGAACTTATCTAACATGTTCCTTCAACTTTTGTTTTCTGAAAATAGTTTCAGTCGATTTACTTATCTGTTAATTGTTTGTGCTTTTCAAGTTAACATTTTTTCGTTGATACGTGAAATGCTACGAAGTTCTTTCTTTCGCCCATCTCAAAGCCGAACAACCTCACTGGCCTACATCTCTAGAGTGTAGATGCTTGGAGAATGATGCATACTATCATCATCATGGCGACGAGAACAAGACGAAGCATGACAATTCCAGGAAATGCTTCCAGGAATGTTCGAAGAATGTGTGTGCACAAGCCTCATGGTTCACAGTGTCGTTGGGCCATTCTCTCGCCGTCGAACAGCGGCATAAAGAAATGTGCCTTCTTCTCAAAGAATGAGTTGCACCTGGTAATGATAAAAAGAACCAGAAAGAAGCATCTCCAGGCGCGATGTGGGCTACGGTAAGATGGGTGGGGCTGGGCCGTGCTTACCATCTCGCCTACAAAACCTTTCCGAGAATCTTCCCGCTGCGTAGTTTTACAACCAGACCAACAGCGACTAACTTGTCTACATGTAGCTTGTCCTCTGGAGCTGACTCACTGCCACTTGAAGCGTTTTACGGCCATCTCGCAGATCTAGGAGAGAGGTTCTGACGTTGGGACAGGTCGATTATAATATATTACAACACACGATTCGGCTGAATCAGTACAATAGTCAATATTCTCCTGCAGAACACCGACCGGGTGTTGGTTGAAGCTGAGCATGAACAGAGCGGCAAACCGCCTCTATGGAATGAATGATCCGCTTCTTCTTCGAGGAAGGGGATCGAATATTCGTGATATCTCACCACCACATGTTGAACTCGCGCATGTCTTGTCGTTGAGGTCACTCTTGCTGATAATTTGCCGGAATTTATAATCTTCAATCTCAGTGCCACCAAATTCACGCCCTTTCGGAGACGTCAAAGTCTTCCTTCATACTGTGGGTTCACTGGCCTTACTGTAGTGATCGTTCACCATCACGATGTACCTGTTCTTGAAGACCCCCACAGTGAGAGATCTGATTCAATGCTTTGGATTGATACTGAGTACAGAATAGATCTATGCTCCAGATTCAAGTGACCGTAGTAGTGACTTTTTCACCATCACGCATTTGTGACCACCCTCGTGGTTCACAATCACTTTATCAATTTTATGAATTTCTGCACGTAAAGGCTCGATTCAAAAAGAAGAAGAAACACAGCGACCTCTTAACTTAAAACCTTCCCCAGTAAGCAGTTCCCTATCCGCAGACACGTCGGAGAGATGCGTCTACTTCTATAGTAGCTGTACCATCAAACAAAGCAAAAATGTTTAACATACTTATTTTCCTAGTTTTCGACGACTGTTGGGTTCCAGCCCGAACTGAAGAACGATGCTCGGGTTTTGGATGCCATGTGGCTTGGCCAACTGAACTCCACACGCATGTCCAACCGCAATTTGTATCAACTTTCTCCAACTCTCCTGCTCTTCATGACAGCTCAGACAGACTCGACGCAAAACGTACTTCACTGAACCGCCGATGCACGAAAGATAAACTTCAACTGAAAAACAGACAGACTGAACAGACAAGGACAGGTTCGAGGCATATATCACATAGTGCGAAGAAGCAAAGAAAATATATGAGATGGAGACGTTTGGATTATAAACACAAATGGCTAAAAGCATTAAAAACACCTGAACAGAATTCCGTCCAGTTTCAGCAGAGAGAGACTTGTCCGTGTGGCACGGGCATTCCTGTTCAGCAGAGCATTTCACAACAACTCCAAAGAGCTCGAGAACTTTCGGGAATTCTAGATCAACTCGACTCCAGAGTCCAGAGCCCAGAGCCCAGATACGGGTTACCGGGTAACTGAACCCCGTTGCGTGAACCCAGCAGGTCAAAACCGCCACTGCGCTGGGAGCTGTAAAACCAGCGGTCTCGTCACTGGGATTCCTGGAGCGGTTCAATCGACGACTTATGAGCATGCAACTTCTCCTACACTCCCAAAGGCCGTTGATGGGAGACACAATCGGAAACGAATCTTACACAGAATCTTCCCCTGGATGCAGCGAAACCGGATAAGCTGAAACTGAAGAAGATCTGTGCGAGTGACAAGTCAGAGCGCGCCTCGGAGGGACGGAGTCTCTGGAAGCCGCACCAGCGGAACTCAGACGAGGAAATCGACCTCATTCGACGGCCGAGAGACGGACGGAGGGAGAGGATAAGCACGGCAGGAGCAAATTTGAGTTGGAGGTGGAGAGAGAGGGAGGACTGCCGCGAGAGCATTTGAATTTCGTGTGGAGAGGCGTGGGAATTGGAATTGGACGCTATGGCGGCACTTCCTCTGAACGTCTTGAGCGCCAGGTGCTGCTGTAGAGGGTCTCTTTCGTCGTCGTCGCCCTCGACTTCGCAAGCTCAGTCCAATGCGCGCTCGCCAGCTTCAGCTCCGGCTCTCTCTGGTCGTTCTGTGGCCAGCGGTGTGACGATTTCGGGAGCAGCTTCTGACCATTGCGCTCCGGTACGTGGTGGGTGGTTTCATGTTTCTGAGGACATTGGGTCCAGTGCTGTATAGAGTTGTATTTCTGGATGTAGAATTCCTGTTCTGATAGACGTCGACGGAGAGAAATCGTGAGCATCTTAGTTTGAACTCATTCTTGATCGAGTGATTTTTAATTGGTATTTTTTTTCTTTGTAACTTCCTATGTTCGAGCAGTGAAAACAATGATGAGCTCGAAATTTATCAACTCTGTTGTCCAAGACAAACGTTTGATATCTCGCTCATAATACCTTTTCTCTTGGCTCATCAACCACCCTTGATTACGTCAACAACGTATATATTGTGCTTGAGGAAGTAGATGCTAGCCTATTCAATAATCGCTTCTTTCATATTAGGACATTGTAGCGTCGAGGAAATTACCTGTTTGCTGCTCAGATAAGGCCTTTTTAAAGGATCTATGTAGGGACTGTTTCCAGCAGTGCATCTGATAACACGTAACTTCCGGACATACATATTGCAGGTGAAAAGTGACGATGAAAGATCAGAATTTTGTTTCGCTAAAGCTTGTGCCAAATTGGGCCTCATTGGTTTAGCTGCAGCAGCCATTTGCTACACAAATCCAGCTCTTGCCTACAAGGTCCGTTCTATTGTTCAGTCTCAAACTGAACAAGCTTACCGACTTTGATGTATTTCTCATGTGTTCCATTCCTTCTGGGTTCCAAGGAGTCCAAGAGGAGACCCCTGGTCACTTGAGCGCTGAAAGAACTTGCAGCTAACCGAGTTCTGCCTTGTAGACATCTGTCACAGAGCTGTCAAGTCTCGAGTCATCTATATACTTGGACTCGAAGCAGAAGTCTTTCTGCTTCGGGAAGCTACCTATATATAAATATCGGAAAAAGGAGGTAATTTTGTGAGTAATTGCTATAAAAACTTCCGAACGTCTTAGACGGAATCGAAACGTGATTGCTGCCATCCCTCATTTTTGGGGGTCTAGCTGCAGGTTAGAAAAGCTTGGAAAAGTAGAGTATTCTCTGTTATGGCAGTTTGGGGATGAACCAATCATTTCTGGATTGGTGTGCTGGTTCAGAAGTATACTATTCTCACTGATTTGTTCTAAAACCGTAGAGAACATTTTAGACTTGAGAAGGCAGTAAGAACAGCATGTAAGAAGGTATGTCACTACATGGAACGCCTGATTTGTAGTTGTGATTCTTGCTCACAGGGTGGAGGTCCATATGGCATGGAAGTCACGAGGGGTCAAGACCTCAGTGGGAAGGACTTCAGCGGTAAAACGCTTATTAAGCAAGACTTCAAGACGGTAATTCGTCTACCATTTGGCTATGTTTTAGACTGCGTTTTCCCTAGCCACTCTGGACGCTCTACTTCCATAGATTTCAATAACACTAATCTACTCACACAATGGCTGGTCGTGTCTATACGATATGTGGACAACGGAGCTACAATAAGCTGCCGTGTGAAAGAACTTTGCGAAGTCGATTGAAGTTAGCCACCTGGATCTCACTATTAGTAAGGACATTACGAAGACATCACCCGATGATGATTCTAGATTATACTGTGCTCTCGTACATTCTTTAACATAGTACTTCATCGCCCTAAACTGCGGTATAACATTAACTTAAGCTCTAACTGCTCGTCAGCCTGCCGTTTTATATACCGTAATATTGCAATATGGGTAAGCATGTGACATTTAATCTACCGAATGGGAGTCAGTAAACGACAGTAATCAGACGCTTCAGTCGATTTCAAATAGTCTCAAACAACGTTTTTAAGAAACGAAGGGAGTATGCGACCAAAAGGCATGAATATTTCACCAAACAAAGAATCTCTAGGAATTTGGATAATGCTTACCACAATTCTCACCACTCTCAGTGCAGTGTGAGCTAAGATGAAGCGTCGTCAGCCTTCAATTGATCTTAGAGCAAAGTAAGAGGAACTGATGATTTCTGTCTCACCTATTTTTAGACTACTATTCGTCTTTTTTTTCGTCTCTCATTCTCCTTTCAAATATTGCTGAATAATTACATTCCGAAACGAGTTATGTTGTGTAGAGTTTTTCTCCCAGTCCTCTCGGGTCCAAGTTTCAGTTTTAAACCATAGAGGGGAGTTGCACCCTGCACTCTTCTTTCTAGAGGCTCTTGTATGAATTACTATTCCTGAACCATTCATCTAGGTGTGCAGTGAAGATTTCATCTAAGTTTTCTACTTACAACAGGGTAATATAGTTAGAAAGGAAGCAATATCGACATGTCATCATAGATGTGAAATTAGTGCTTTCCTCCTATAATTGGAAATCAGTGACAGTCCTTGAAGCGCATGCCATGACTGCAATATAATGTTAGTACTTAATATTTACAATGTCAGTACTTACAGCCATGTGGCAGTGATGGTAGTTGGTGAACGACTATAATGATCTTCTACTTTTATTCACACTCGTCATGCATCCAGGATGGTTCGACGGAACTGCGTGCTTAAGCGGAGGTCAATTATCGTACACAACCATGGAATGATCTTAATCAACCAATTCATGAGTACCTACGCACGTCAATGTTTGATACACGTTTAGTGGCATGGGCGCGAATGGTGGATATAACACACGGATTATCTTGTAACATTCCAGGGACGTAGAAGAAAAGTTTGCCTTTACTTTCAATTCGCACATTGGATTAATCCTTGACTTTACTATGTATGTTCCCACCACAGTGTAGAATTAGCCGTGGATAAAGCCAATACACCTTGTCACGGGTTTCTGTATCAATCTAGAGCGGCATAGCATGTACAGACAAGATAAATAAACGAATCTGCCCTAAGTCGGCGTATTACCGTTTTGAGCTCAAAGTACGAAATTAGTGAGAACAAGCTCTACATACCATCATAAACCAAGTCAACAAAATTTGCCGATTGATTCTCAAGTTTAGACATCATAGAAAGATTATACTCCGTGATGAGATACTGAGTAATCGTCTGTTCAAGGTCGGTGACACCGTGAACTGATGTGCTCTAAACACAGTGCTGCATGAAAGCACACTGTCCTGGTCAAGTGATCGATCATGGCCGAAGACGATGTACAGAATATCCTAAGCTTTGTGACTTCCATTCGATACTATATTGTTCATCGTTTTATACACTCTGGGGAATGTCTGTGCTGGTTTTGTCTCCGAGTTGCTTCCACTAAGCGTGAGGTCCGCGCGGGAAAAGCCATGCGTAGAGAGCACTATTTAGTTCGTATCATTGGCCTTTGCATGGTTGTTTAATGCATCGAAAAAAATCGTGGGCTGCATATCTTTACGTAATTTACAAAGAAGGACACTCGAGAAAACTGTCAAACTTTAGACATTCCTATTGCAGAGACTACATCATGCAATGAGGTCAACTTGTGCAGGATGAGTCCCCTGGTTCAAAAGGTTAAGAAACACTGGTCAAGTTTACTTAATGGATACTCCACCGTAACAGCGATCTGGTCAGAAATTACACCTTACACAGCCGTTTGGTATAACTTAAGGAGTTTACTGACCTCGTTCACGATCTCAAAACGACTCCCTTCTGCGAGCAGGACTAGATTCAGCTGCTGCTAGTTAGTCCTAACCCTCTCCAATTTTGAAAAAAGATTGAAAGTTAGGAAGACAAGGGAATAGACATTTTTTGGTGAGTGTATTGCCCGAGGGGCACGAGACGAGCTGTGATGATGGACAGTTGGCTTGTCCCAAGCTTCTTACTAACCCACTGGCATCAGCAGCAAGGTGGAAGGTTTCTGTTTCTTTTTGTAGATTTCATAGTTGGATTCAACCGTCGAGAGACCCTGTGGTGACTAAAAGCAGAGAAAGTTAACAGAAGAAGAATGAACTTTTTACGATTTGACTTATACACGCATTTGAGTTCCCACAGAAACAGAGGATTCATCCTAAGGATCAGTGTACGTGCTCTGTCTGTCCTCGTTTGTTTATTATATGGGTTAGTGAGATCCTGACAAAGCATACTGTTTAAACCATAAGACGCTTCATACCATCATAAACAAACATCTGAAATAAATCTCTTAGCATACGATGGGTCTTAGGTTGCTAGTTCTTATGTTTCTCTCATCCTTGTGGGAAACCAGGTTACGTGGTGTGTAAGATCATTACGATGGAGCCCAGTTGTTGCTCTTGTCTGGGTCCATTCGGCCTGTTTATTCTGTGATGATTCTCCTCAATAAGTTGGCCTTTGCAGAGTCATGCCGAGCTTGCAGTTTTCTCTTTTAGGACTCCAAGAGACTGACATGAAAGGATAAGATTGGAAGGAATTCCAAGGAAGAATAACTGGCAGCAAAAGGGAACCCTAAGGATCTTTTCGAAAAGAAGAGCAGTGAGTCTCTACAGAGTTAACCCAACGTTATCCTCCAAAATTAGTCTGTTCTGTAGGACACCATGGGTGCTAGACTTCCATGATCGATGTTTTGTCCAGACTTCCTGTTCTACTGGTTGACAGTGGAATAAGGATTTGTCAGTGTTATTTTCCTCTCATATGTGCGGCTTTCGTTGTCGCTTGCAATCTCGCTTATCTCCAACTTTGCAAAACCCACTGTTTCATATCTGCTGTATTTCCAGTGTGTGTCGGGTATGCCTCCTGACCTTAAGTGTTTGAGATGTCTTGTAGAAGGAAATTTCAATAAAAATTGTCTAACTCTATTCTATTCGCGGTTGCAGTCAATCTTGCGACAATGCAATTTCAAAGGTGCTAAGCTGTTGGGAGCTAGCTTCTTTGATTCAGATCTAACAGGTTAGTGCCAATTGAAAGTATGTGTCATGATCTCAGATGTTTTTTTTTGTAATACCGTCTTTCGGGTACCACATTTCCTAACTCCGACCTTATTCTCGTAGGTGTTGTTTGACGTCCTCTCCGGTGTTTTAAAACTATATAGCATGAGCATCATAACTTCTCTTTTCTCTTTCCTTTGGAACTTCGCCCGGAGTCTCAGAAGAACATGCATTCTTGTGCAGGTGCCGACCTTACCGATGCTGATCTTCGTGGGGCAGATTTTTCTTTAGCAAATGCAGCAAAGGTAGCAACCCCGCTGGAGTGACTGAAAGCTTGAAGTCCTTCATATACAAATTATAGTGATCGTACTCGGTTTTGCTACATGTATATATACTGATTGATTTGTTTGAAGGTAGATGAGAGCTCTAGTAAATTCCAATAATGCACGGTACATTTGTTTACGAGAAATGGGAGTAAATTTTGCCTGCAAAATTGGTTCTTACTTTGAGACCTTTGAATTTCCACCTTACAGGCGAACATGACCAACGCCAATCTAGAAGGCGCCACTGTGACTGGTAACACGTCGTTCAAAGGAACAATCATCACCGGTGCAGGTACATATTGTTCTTCTTTCTCTTTACTGACCTTTCTCAAATCAGATCTCTCCCCAACCATCGTATCTTCTAATCCTCCACTATCTCCACGATGTTCCCTCTCTGGGGACACGGTGAAAGTATAAGTGCCAAATGGTGTTCATCCCTCTCAATCACAAAAAGGGCAAGATCGGGAGCCATTGCAGTGTGTGGCGAGGAGGACGAAACTCCCGTGCATTGTTTGATGGAATGCAGCTCCTTCTCTAACATGAGAGCGAAACTGTTTCATAACATTGCTCTGCTGGTGGAGTGCATGCTGTATACAGATTTTCACTAGCCTTGATTCTGAGCCCAAAGCAGCCGCACTTTTGAGCTATGGCTACTGGGGCTTTTGTCACCGTCAGGTGGATGAGTTAGGAAAGGGTTTCTTGGTTGATGCCTGGAAACTCTGAACCAATCTCTTTTGTTGAAATAATACCCTACGTGAGAGACCCTGTTCACTTCGCTTGTAAATTACATTCTAGAAACCCAGAGATCCAGAATTTCAGAAATTAGAAACTCAGAAACACCTATTTGTACTTTCTTACATCAGTCAGTGTGAGCTCACCACCGATCCAAACCAGGAAGGTGCCTATGTCTCACATTCATGACAGGTCATGGGCATTTTGAAGAACTGATCTTGTTGCAGATCTTCTGTTTCATGTTTACCTTATACCTCATATACTGCAAACATGGTAGGATTCCTCTACTAAGCCACTCTCAAGGATTAGTGGTGACACTCTAATAAGCTGGATCAGTAATCTGAGATTACATAGTGCTGCTTAAAATGTGCAGACTTTACTGATGTTTTGTGGAGGGATGATCAGCGTGTGGCTCTTTGCAAAGTCGCTGGCGGGTAAGCACTTTAATTTCAGAGCTGTATTTTCGAAACTGCATGAGATCTGTTAGCTTCCAGTTTACTATAATTTTTATTCGTGCTATGGTACGAACAATGAAACATCAAGAGGGTGCTTTCTGTCCCGGTTCCGGACCTAATTTCAATTCCGCTTGGTTCATGCGCAGGGTAAATCCTGTCACTGGAAATGCAACACGGGACACTCTCCTGTGCAGCGATTGACCGATTAGTCAGCTATCAGGAAGCGGGAGCAGCGTGGAGATACTGTCCTGCTACGGGGAATGTGGATAGGTTGTTCTTGAGGTGATCACATTTGATCGTTGCGAAAGCAAACCCTCATCTACTGCATGATGAGTGAAACATGTAATTTGTGTAGATTATCGAAGGGATGTCCAGTGATTCAATTGGAAACCAGCTGGACACGCTTGTCTTGTACTTTAAAATCAGTAACGAATAAACTTTCAAACTTACGCCTACTGGACGCCACGTCATTACTTGCTCCCTGACTCCTGTACTTGCATCTGATATCGGCTTAGTAATCGTTATCGTCGGGAAAGCCGGAGAGGAGACTCTCCCACCAAGAAAACAGGAAGACTGCTACCAAGAGAACACCAGAGAGCGGGAGGTCGAGATGAAGATTGATTTATTTCAGTCAGTCTTGATCTTCCTGAAGAGCCTTTAGTGTATTCCATTCATTCTTGGCCTTTGCAAGCTTTTCATCATGCTTTGCTGACGAAGAGCTCCATTTTATATTACGATTCTTCCGGAACGGGCAAGAAGCTCGTCTGAGGACCGCGGATTGATGAGCCCCCTTGTCCCATTGGTGTCACGTGCGGAGAAGCAGAAAAGATTGTGCAAGTTTTCTAAACTGGAAATCTGTGTTCCACCTGAGCAGGCTCTACCGTGGTGCAGTACAGCAGGGACAAAGTTTACAGAAACAGAAGGGCTGTAAGAAAAAGGGTGAAAGCTTTCAAAGTGGCCTCTGTCGGGAAGCATGTAGGACAATTGGCGGTGCCAGTGATCTCAGGATTTAACCTCAAGATCATGTGTGCTAAACTCGGCCTCGAGCTCGGTCCAGTTTAAGTGAGCTCTGACTCGAGCTGGACCGAGCTCGAGGCTTTTGAAATGGATTGAATATGTGGATTCCCCTTGTTGTAGTAGCCTGAGTCAAAAGTCAGTGGAGGCTTGAACTCTTTTGAAGTGGACTGAAGATGTGGATTCCCCTTGTTGTAGTAGCCTGAGTCAAAAGTGAATGAAGGTCAGTCAAGTTACGAGCCAGTGCTGGTCAACAAGTACAGTTGTGAAGAACAGCTGCTGGCCTTATGCAATCTACTTGCTGGATCGATTTGGGCAGCGACGACGTGTACCTACTACTTCCATCGCCATTTTCACCGAACCCACCACCAGACTGGATACCCACAGTACTGGTGGTACTTCTGGATAATATTCCTCCTACTAGCATAGCATGAACTCCGTCAAAACAGCTCGTGCACATATCTCACAGAAGGGCTGGATTCAGTGCATGCAAGATGGTTCGTCCCTGTACAAACTTCACCAGTCCTGAGGTCGACAGGATGGTCATACCACATTCCCCTCTTGATGGCCCTTCCAGTCCGTTACAACCACCGTAGCTCTGCATGTAATCTCTGTTTGTAACGGGGATCCACAGTATCAAAACCCTTACCACCAAGAAAAATTCCATTCAAACGACTTCCACAGTTTCACCGAGCTCCGAGCAACTAACTCGTGGCCTCCCCTTCCTGATGGATCAGGTAGCTCGTCCCCGAAATTCGTCACATCTATCTGTGCTTTCCAGGGACCACAACTACGATGGAGAAAGCTAAATCTTACAAAAAGGTTATCCAATCAACGTAACGATCCCCCGAGAGCATGACAGCACATGATGTCAAACAGACACTCATGCAATCTAAGCACAGATGAACAAGGATTAAGAAGGATTACTGAAATCGATTCAGCAGTTATCCACGGAGTACAATCGAAGCACAGATGATTAAGAATTAAGAATGATTGTTCGAACCGAAATCGATTCAGCAGGTATCCACGGATATGCTTCAGAATCAGAGGTACGTTAAGTGGGAGTGAATGAAGCTCGGTGAACTGTAGACACTTGTATGCTGCAAGTACAGGCTGATTGCTGTTTCTATCCTGGATCCATTGTGGAGTTGTCTCCACGCGCATGATGTTTTGAATAAGATATGTTTGATGTTCATGTTCCCTTGGAGTGAAGCTCAGGGAGGGCGACACCGTGCGGGCGTGGGGAGGCCGAGCCACTGTTCGATCCAGCTGGGAGAATGAAGCGGTAGCAAGAGCCAAGGACGGACGGACGGTGGGAATATGTTCTCAAGCCCACATCTGGAAGGAATCTTCCTCCTGCTTCTTCTTCTCCAGAAGGGGCTTTCGAATTCCTTGTCGTGAGCAGATGATTACTGGACCCAGAGCCGGGAGTAATAATCGAAGTCGGACAGCTCGTCCTCCGGACTCACCTTCTGTGCATCCATATCCATCTCCATCTATGTATGCCTTATACAACTCGGGCCTTGACCGAATGAGAAGCTCATGGCAGCTTAATTATCTGATCTAAACACAGACATCTACGTGCAAACGAAGCTCCGTAGAAAATTGAAAAGGAAGGACCAGCTACCGACAAGTCAAGATAGGAAAAGTAAAAGGAAAAGGGATTCGTGAGAGTTCTCGACACTTTAGTCTTATCGTGCCGGCAGAACATGACTAAAGATGGAAAATTGACGCAGCTGTCATTTCCATGCAGGATGGAGCACGAAGGAGAATAGGCGCTAGTGGTTTGTCGACTTTCACAGCTGTTGTGATCCACTGGAGGAGGGGCCACCCACTCTTGCTCCCATGGGCCCAAACGGAATGAATGTCTTTTTTATGCGAGCTACTTGACAATGGGCTCTACTAATCCTAGATCCGTGAGCGTGCTTGGTCTCCTCCCTTAAATCCTCCCTCCATGCATTTCCCGGTTGCTCTTTTCTCCCGCCACTCTCATTCCAATTTCCTGCACCTACCTTCAACTAGTTCCACCAAATCAGTGTCCCCGTCGGAGAGAATCATCGGGTGTTATCAGAAAGAAGTAGATTTCATAGACAACAAATCACTGACATATATTATAGGGATGATTGATTAAATAGTTTAAGGGGAACACATCAGATAATATGAGACATTTGCAAACATGTTAGGGGGTTTTACAAGACTGGGGCTCCAAGCCAAGAGCACTCACCTTCGAGGTCAAGAGTTTGTTGTGGTATTGACCCATGGGCCTTACAACTCAGCCGTTATTGACAAGAACATCAGATTGTGCAAATTTGGATTGCCCGTGTTTTGTAAAAGCTCTGAGCATATACACAGCATCTTGCGAATAATTTTTTATAGATCACGGAGTAGGGTAGTTAATGCGTAATTGGTGACGTGGTTTTCTAAAGTTCAGTAGTTCAGAATTTCATAAAACTTTCTCCTTTGATCTAGCAATCAAAATTATATTTTCTTTGTAGTTAAGCGAGAATATCAAATTTATGAATGGTGAAGATATCAATAATCTTTTTGAATTATCGTAAATAAATTTAGAATGTAGTATTATGTAACCTTTGTTTTTCTTGTAGTGAAAATCTCTTTACCATCTTTACCATTTTTGCATGATATTTGTAGTAGTCTAGTATGTTGGAATGGATGTTTGATTGTTAATGTGAAGAAAGATGGATGTAAAAGAATTTGCTTTCATTTGGTGTTATTGGGAATGTGTGAATCATTTATGATGTTGAAAATTATGACTTATTTCAACAGTTTGGAATTATTGACAAAAATCATTTGAAGGTATTGATACAAAGAGAAAAAATTAATCAAGATCTTCAATGATAAGGAGCAATCTTGAATAAAATTTTGAAATATGGATTCAATTTTGATTTTAGACTTGCACTTGAAGTTTGCTAATTTACAAAAAAAACTTATTTACAAATCTACAAGATGCTTACAATTACTCAAAATTCTTCACTTTGATTGTTGTTAGCATATTTTCAATGAAGTGTGTGAGAGTATGTTGCAACATGCAAACCTATTTCACAAAAAATAATTCAAAAAATAAAATTTCAAGGATAAAAAAAAATTATATATGAATTTCATCATGGAACAATTTATGTCAAATTTAACCTGTCAATATATTCATATTTTTCAACTATATGATTGAATTTTATTGTTATGTTGTACATGTCATATGTGACTTAAAGTTTATATTCTGGATATTCTATATTTTGATCAATTTTGGATATATTACATCTCACAACAATAATATCACTTTTGAAGTTAAAAATTATGTAAATATATATAAGTTAAAAGCCTTAATCATAACCAAAAAAATTATAAATGTTTCATATTATAATAGAATTATAGTAATAAAATTCATACCAAAATTTAAAATGGAATGACAAGAACATCAAAATTTTATATAATCTTCTAAATATCCAAAGACATATAGACTTTTTAAAAGATAGATGAAAATTTATATTTACATATAATTTATCAGTCAATCAAATCATTTTTTTTCAATTATTTTAAATCAATTATCACACATAATCAACTTTACTCAACACACTTATTTGTATGATAAAATTTATCAAATTGGACTTCATGAATATCACATTTGTATAGTTTTATGTGAAACAAGAGATAAGGTTATCAAAGTGACTCAAAAAATTTGTAACACGTCATACATAAGTTGATAAGACAATTAAATCTTATTATTATAAATGGATGTCATTTTATTAATTTTATTTTAAAATACTATAAAATATTTAAATTTTTTATATTATTCTATATATTTTAATTTATACTTTCAAAATCATAAATTAAATAATATATTAAAATTTTTATAAACATTCATCCAAATTTGATTTAAAAAATATTTATTGTGCTTCATTTTTTTCTTGGTTTATATTATGGAAATTATGAGAGTTCTAGCAAATTAATTTGGTGTCTTGAGAAAATTGACTCATTGCCATAGTGCATAAATTAAAATTTGTATTAAAAATATCAAATTTATTTCAAGAACTATTTTTTTTAATCACATAAAAATATGACACATGAAATTATTCCTCACTAGAATTAAATTTCTGTCCATATGTGCATTTGAAATCAAAATATTTGTTATAAAAATATGTAATCTAATAAAAATGATTATATTTATGAAATAAAATTATATTTGAAAAAAATTAATACTAGATTTGATTGTGAATATAATAATCAGCTACTGTAGTTTAAATCATGATCTTGCATTAAAGACATGTGATATAAATTTGTGTTAAAGCTTATATATTTTATCTTTTTTTATCAAAATTGAATAAAATGATTACAACTTAACTTTTTATGATTTGAATCAAGTTCAAAAGTATTAATATGTGTAAATATTGATATTTATTATAAATAATTAGTCAAATATATAATATATATGATTATATATAAAGACAACCTTGAAACATATGTATTGGAATGAATTATTACACGACATGAATTCTGAAACCATATGAGCACTTTTTAAAACATTCATTTCATAAAAAAAAATTCATGTTTTATCACCATGAAGTTATTTTTGAATGTAATAATAATTTTAAACTGATTTGATAAAAGATTAATTATACACTATATATCATATATCAAATATCTGAAAAATCTAAAACTCCATTATATATTTTTTGTTTTACAAAAGTGTAGAACAATCCAAATGAAAAAATAACATGTTTACAAGTAATAGTATTCAAAGTTTGCATACATATTTACACATTACATATCAATATCATGATATTCATTGTTTGTCACATTTGATTAACCTTCAGACTTGGTAGCAAATAGTTAATGAGTCAAAATATTAATACATTGAATAAAAAGTCCTAATGAGAATGGACAAAGTATAATAACAAAAGGGATGGGAAGATCCCATCAAAGCATACAAGGATGGAACCAAACCGGTAACATGGGACTAGGCCCCAATAGTATCACACTAGGAAATATGTCCTACATCACCTAAGATATCTGAACTATCTAGGTCAAACGGTCTACAAACAACATGAGCATCCGAAGAAGCATCACCTAACGTGATTACTCTCCTATGGACTGTACTAGCTAGTGTTCTCTATAGAGCAATGGAAACACATTGCCTAAAATAAACTATACAGTAAGCTAAAGAGAGTGATACCCCATGTCGCCTAGTATGGTAGGCTCTCGCGCACTCCCTCACAAACATGTCGAAGTTGGTGTCCATAGCTCCATATAACTCCAAAGCTAGAGGAACAAAGAGCTGACCTCTCTGCATACCTCTATACTTGGAGATCTTGGCTGTTGCCGCTCCACTCGCCGCCCATCGTGGAGGATGGGTGATCACCCCCTCTGAAACTGTGCTCTAGTAGGATCGGTAACCACCACATCTGCCACAGTGACCTGGTCCTCCCGAACCAAGTATAGGTCTGCCCTAACCCTAGTCGACTGCAAGGCATAAAAGTCCTAATTACTTCTTGATTTGAACATTAACTTATGATAAATTATTAAAAAAGTTATGAAAAATTTCCAAAAAAATTTAAAACCAGATTATGCACAAGATGTAAAATCATAAAACTCAATCAAACATGCACATTTCAAATCATGAAAACATAAAAAATATAAAAAAACATAAAACATAAAAATATGTAAAAAATATGGAAAAAATATTTTCAATAATTATATTAGCTACGGATTCACTAATTCTTTATAATATTTTTTTTAATAAATTAAATTCAAATTTATATATATAGATAAAAATAATAATTTACATCCATTTCTTTGATAAATATTTATGTGGATTTAATTTTATGAATTCCCAAAAAAGTTAGTTCAGTCTAGAACATGGTCACATGAGTAATTAAATTATTCACATGTTTGTTTAATTTTATATATTTTTATGCATGTAAAATGATTTGATTCATTGACTTAAAATGCAAATACATGCATCCAATTTATGTGTCTATAAATTTAAAATTGAAATTTTGAAATTATTTTTTCAGATTTAAAGATGAAAATTTCATAATTATTATTTATCTACACCAATGTCATTTTTGTTTGAAACTACTATGAATTTTTGTATTGGTATATTAGAGTGTAAGATATTAGAAGTAACATAAATGGTACTTTTGTTCATAAAAGGTATAATATCAAGTTTTGCATGTCCATTTATGTTTTGGATCAACATGAAATAAATCACCCTTTGTTGTTGTTGGCATGTGTGGAACTCCAAATTTTTCATGTATGAAAATTTTACTTGATTTAATTTGAGATTTTATAAATAAAAATAAAAATAAAAATTTTATTTTTTATAACTTTTGCATTGAAAAAATCATGCTTCTATTTTTCATATCTATACTTTAAAATTTTCATATTTCAAAAAAAATGAAAAATATTTTATGGCAAATAAGATAGTAAAATGAAATTTTTTTAATGTAAAATAAATTATATGATTCACAAATAATATAAATTTTTTTTTAAATATTCAAAAAATAAATATAAAATAAAATTTTTAAATCTAAAATAATCAAAAACTAATATTCAAAATTATTGATTTTTTTGAAAAATAATTATAATTTTTTTAATATGACATTAATAACGTACAAAAATTATACAAACATTAAATTTAAAAAAATTTATTTTATAAAAATAAAATATTTAAATAAAAATAAAAATTTATTTTTATAGATAATGATAGATAGAAATATTTGTGTTCCATTGAGTGAATCTCTCATTGTATCAAATGCAAAATTCAATAAAATTTTGATGATTTATTGTATGTAAGTTGAATTTTTTTTTACATTTAAATATTTTATTTATTTATCATATATTTAAATATTTATTATAACGATCCAAGAATAATTAAGCTTTATTTTTATTTATATCTATTAAATTAATTCATAATTTTGAGTAAGACTACTCATAAGTTTATGTTTGCATACATAAGTATTTTGTGGATTTTTTTTGGGATGAAGTAGTGATACATGAATAAACATTTGTATTCAATAAATTTTTTTGTTTAAATTCTATAAAAATAATTTAGATTATGTTAATAAATTAAAATGAATTTATTTTATTAAAGAAATAATTTTTTGATTTCAATTAAATAATATTATATTTATTACATGAATTATTTTAAAAATTTAATTTTTTATAAATTTAATAGACTTGTATGCAAGAAAAAAATAAAAACAATTTTTTTTAAAATAATTTTTTTATGGTCCATCAAATAATGTTAATCAATAGAAGACATATTACATTCATGCATGCATTTATGTTGGTTTTAAAAGCTTGGTTGTTCTATTTTGCTAAACAATTGATGTTGGGTTCATTTGTTATATTAAACTATGTTGAATAAAAATATTCATAGTCTTCTTTAAAAAAATATTTAATTTGTGTATTTAATTTTAATTTTTTATAGATCTTTATGTTGTTGCTCATTAGACATATAAACATCTAGAAGTTTAGCATTGTAAATAACTTATCTTTCAAATTATACACCCATATTATCATCAATAAAGGATACAAAGTTGTAATTCCCACTGAAATTAGTTTTGGATGTTGTGCATATATTCTAATGTATGAGATTTCAGATATATTTTGAATTCATAACTTTTTACATCAAGTTGTTTTGACATTATCACAAACTAACATGAATGTAAAATTATTATTTTTTATTTTTTAATATAATAAAAAATAAAATATTATTAAGAAATAAATTTACATATGCATGTTACTAGAGTTGATGTTGGATTATAAGACCCATGGTTGTACATTTAGAATATAAGTTGATAATACGTAAAGTGTGATTTTATATATAATTAAGTTTAAACATCAAGTTTAATTTAATTAATTATGATTAAGTTGAAGGAATAAATAGAAAAGTTCTTGATGTATAAGAGTGATTGATGAGAATAACTATTTTGTATTTGGTAAAAATTAAATGTCATATTTCGTTACATGAATATCTTGATTTTCATTGATTTCACTAATATTTGATTGGTTTGACTTGATGACGACCCTTAAATCTAAGTGCAAGATTGAATTAGCATATCAAAACCAATTATAATATAGTTGGGCTTCTATAAGGTCTTAATAGATCAATTACATGTTTTCATGTAACCATTCTCATTTTGAGTTGTGATCAGTATATTGATTACACTTGGTAAGAAAAAATTATATGGTAGTTATTAGAGTAAAATTTTAATTAGTATAAATATAGAATATGAGAATCACCTCGCAAGTCTTATTTTGGAAATTACTTTGGACATTCAATGAAAAATCTTGACCTTATTGAATGATATTTGAGTGCTTTGTGATATTTTGTAGATATAAGAGTTGTCATCAAAATTTGATATGAAGATTATATGGTGTAAAGGTTACAACATGGCTATAAATATCAGGACTTGAAATATCATTCTAGATTTATGATGAGCTTTAAAAAATCTTTGGACTTAAACGTGGGTGAGAGTTAACCTAGAGGTCACATTACAATTTCAATTTTTGATCATTTATGTGCCACATATTAATGTTTCTCTATTGTGTAACTCTTTGATTATACATTGCATGTTTTTATAACATTTGTAGTAATATCTTATTGAAACATGTATTTTATCATTACACAAGAAGATACTAATCTTATGTTATTCTTCATTTCTTTTATGATATATTTTTTATAATATTTATGAATCATATTTTCAAATGAAAGTAATTATTTAATGATTTTTAATTTTTTTATCCATAATTATATAATTTTGTTGATGAAAATTTAATGATAAGATTTATTTTATTCTTTCAATACTCCTTGATATTGCATCCTTATAAGAAGATTATTGTAATGTCTTGTTTATCTATAATATATGTTTATAACTTCTAGATAAATCAAATTTTCAAGTACCTTATGAGTATTAGTTTTGATAAAACTTTTGTTTATCTACCTCATGAATATTAGTTCTGATGAAAATTTTTATTGGATCTAATCATTGAAGCAAATTGCATGATCATATCTTCTCTGGCCAGCTTTACGATTTCCTTCGTCGAAATTGCTGAGAAAGAAGGGTCCGGAGACTTCTTTGGTTTTACAGAACTTGGTGTTTTATATACCCAAAAAACTTTTTGCCATGAACTAAGCGACCAAGCTCTGCCAATCAAGCCTACGGCCTCCAACCAAATTGCATTTGTTGGAGCGCCGAATGGGCATTTTTCCCGGGTCTGAATCCGTGGGATAAGTTACTAAAGACAACTGGGAGGATCATAAAAATTTATAACATTATCACATATTCATGATTTTGCTAATTATTATTAGTTGTACAAGCATTAGATACTATTCTTTACTTTTAGAAAATCAATATGGATACTTCAAACTAATAGGTTGAATCTCAAGAATCATAACAATCAAATTTACAAAAATATTATTTTTTTCTATAACTTTTTTAATATGATTTGATAAGATACCATCTTGAACTTTTGCACTTATGTTACATGATTGATAAATAACTCTTTTAATATATCAAATGATCAATAATATTTTGATATACTTGCATTGTAAATTTAGGTATTGTAACAATTATGTTTTTGTGAGACTTGATAGATATATCAAACAACTTAATATATTAATCTTAGGAATCTTATGGATTCTCAACAGTCTAGATGTATCCAAATATTAAATATAATATATTAGAATAATAAAAATATAATAAAAAATCTGATATATCCAACTCATATATTCTTTCAATGGTTGATTTTTTTTGTCAATTGAAAATCTCCAAATATCTCAAAGATCAAAGTTGTTTGATATTAAATATATCCACCATCTTGATTTTACAACCATCAACCAACAAGATAAACATACCATGAACCATTGATATTAGCCTATTTTTCAGATTTTAATATTTAAAAGTTGCATGTTGTGAAGAATCAGATTTTCTTGTGAAATGATATGCACATATTCATATCCAAAATGCAGATTCATAACCTTGAACTCTCCATTCAAAATGTTACATTTTCAGAGTTCAAATTATTATCACATATGAATATTAGACTTTTTATCAACATATCAAATTCACTTGGTGATTTTTGACTTCCTATGATTGAGATTTCATCATGCAAATTTCAAAATTGCAAGAAGTGTAATTATAATTTTGTCAGTTATTGAGGTTTTCTCAAACTATCTCTTTGTCTATGTTATTTATATCTAGCAATGCAATAAAGTCTTTAACAATTGTATGATATGTTAGAATGTCAATATTTATATACATGAGAAAGTTAGAAACAATGAATCTGATTGATAAATCTTCTAATGTAAAATTTAAAATCTAAGAGAAAAGAAGATTCAAAAATAAATTGATGATGGTTAGAGAGTAAAAGCTATGTTAAAGATCATAATCTGTTGATATATTTGATGAAATCTATTAAATTATGATAATATATCTCAAATATTTCAATCAACCAAATTTTTTTTGAACACACATATATGCTAAAAAAATTAGAATGATACACAATATTTCATATCAATGATTTTTTTAATACTCATAATTTGATAAGAATATTATTATTTAAATATAAAAATTTTTTATATGAATTTTTTTTTAATAAATTTATTCCTGATTAAGAATTACTTTTAATTTTTGTAATTTTAATTTTAAATTTATATTTAAGAAATTTCACTTTGAATCAAAATATTCATTTAAAAAATAACATGAATTATGATTCAAAATTGTTTCAAATAATTATAGAAATAAATTTAAATTCTTTAACAAAAATTAAAATTAAAATTAAAAACTTAATATTTACAATATAAAAATATTTTTTCATAGTTAAAACTATTATTGAAGTATCAGATTAATTAAATTTGCAAAAATCCATTTAAATATAAATTTTTTAATGATTTTTTGTTAATTTTATATTCTATTATTTTTAATATTTTTTATAAAAAATATAATGAAATATTAAAAATATTTTTTTCCTTTTATATTTAATTTAAAATTCCAAATTTTTATTTTTATTTTTTTGTATTTCTTTCCAATAAATATATATTTAAAGATTTTTATTTGAATTTAATTTTTGCAAAAGAAAAATTTATTTTTACATTTTAAACTCAAAAAATATAAAATATGGTAAAAATTTATATTTTTTTATTCATTTTAAAGTTTACAAAATTTGATGTTATGTAATGTATTCATTATGGTTATTTGAGTATTGTTATCAAAACATACATAAAACTTAATTTCTTTAATATTTAAAAAAAAAATTATTATAAATTTTTAAAAAGAAAAAATTAAAACGATAATTTACATTTTGACATATATCTTAATTTTGATGCAAAATCTGATCCCATGAAGGAGCTCAAGAGTGAGGAAAGAGTATAGTAAAGTATTTAGAACTCTGATTTTTTCCTCCTTGGAACAAACATATGAGTTAAAGTATGTTACATATTTTTACTTTTTAGTTTTTTTTATATAAATCATGTGTACATTAAAGAAATTTTTAAATATCAAACAAATTATTAATATTCTTAAAAAATTTATTTCACATAAAAACACACATTTAACATCTGAATTTATGAAGAAATTTAATATTTTGATTAGACATCAAACTAACATATGTCATATACTATTTTATTTTTTTTAAATATTATATTTATATATTTATAAATTAAATTAAAATTTTGAAAATATTATTATTAACTTTAATTATTTAAAGTGATACAACAACTTAAATTTTATTTGTTAGGTTTCATGAATAAATTGTTTGCATTGTCTTTTTAAATAATATATTCCATAATGTTTTAACTAATCTTAGTCAAAAATGTCCTTCCACAAGAACTCATGGTCCAAGTATAATACATTTTTGAAGATGATGATATGATAATGATATATATATATATATTTTCCATATAATGAAATACTTAACAAGATGAAAAAGTTTTGAAGCTTTATACAACCCAATATGAAAGTGCAACACAAGAACATAAACATGCAATTTTTCATGAACTATAATTACACTTGCAATATTTTTTACATTGGAGAACTTAATGCATTAGTTTTCTACATCCAAAAAATATCCATTCACAATAAGTGTAATTATGATGCATAACAAAAGAATGAAACATGAAAATCACTTTTTTCAACATTATACAGAAAAAAATTTCTAAAACAAAGTTATATACCACATCAATAAACACAAGCAAATTGGTTTATTTTAGATGAAAGCTATGCATGAGGATTTGACACAACTCAAATGATCTTCTTTCACCTATAATATATTACTATTATTTACAAAAATATTCATAATGATATAATAAATTTATCATAAAAAATGACTCTCAAGAATTGAAGATATACATTGAACTTATCAAGAAACAAGCTTTTCTATTACATCAACTTTCGCGTATAATTTACCCATCTCAACTTAGTTAAACAATCGAGAATTTTATATGGTACACCAACTCTTAAATGTATTGACATATGGCTAAACAAATCTCTTATACATTTACACGTGTCATCTTAAAAAAGAGAACACAAACGTAGAAAATTTGGATGGTTTTTCTTATAATGTAAATATCCAACTTACAAGCCTTTTTAAAGTATTTATATGTTACATGGATGAGATAAAGCATATTATACACTCAAATCTTACCATGAATCCCACTAACATTGTAAAACCTAAAAAAAAATTGTAAAAGAAGTGTTGTTAAAGAAAAGAATCATGACAACTAACTACATTTTTCAGACTCCAAGACATACTTTTTAATCATGTTTGTTATTGTATTAAACATAAGATGTTCAATGCAGTAAAAAATACCATGATTCTCACATGTTTTGAAGATTTTTCATTCACACTGGCTATGAACTTATTAGTCTTTCTCTTAAGACAATGCTCAATGATAAGCTCTTTTGATATTTCAATAGAAAAGAAAAATTGAAATCTATAAATTTTACACCATTGTTGTTACGGTTGGTTCAAGAATACAAAAACACACCAAGCCCATTGAATGTATTTGGTATGATAGAAATGAAACTGAAATTGATTTTTTTTATATGTAATAAAACAGAAGATATTTGGCTACACGGAAATAAAATTCTGTCAAAATATATGATATATTATAATTTTAGCTCAATATAGCTGAAAAATATTTGGGAAGGTATATGTTTGTCATTAGCATATATCATAAATATGAAATATTTTTTGGTTGTATGCAACTTTACCAAAATATCTATCTTGTATATGAAAACTAATTAGTCAATGGATATCTATTGCTCTACACATAGCACTAGCTGGTGCAATCCATAAGAGATCAATCATGTTTCTTTGGATGCTTATTTAGTATGTACACCATTTGACCTAAATAGTTAGGATATTTTAGGTGCAATAGGACATGCTTTCCATTATGATGCTATTGAGGCACAACTCCATCTTACCCCTTTAGTTTCATCCTTGTTCAACTTAATGGGATTTTGCACTTGTCATTTGGGACTTTTAACTATATTAAAATTTGCCATTTTCAACCCTTTTAACTAAATGGATAGATAAAATTCGAATTCTCATCAACAAACTAGTACAAATGAGAAGCCATAAGCGTGTTTCCCACCAACTATCATGAAAATTAAAGATTGACTAACTTCTTTTAATTTTGAGAAGATTTTGACAAAAGCAAATGGAAAAGATAACAAAAAAAAAATGGATGAAAACTAATCCTCACAAATGTTTTAAGAAGAAGAAGAAAAAAAAACATGAGCACTTAGATTTATTTACAATCATATTATATGGTACACCAAGTAATATAGCAAAAAGGATGGGAAGATCCCATCAAGTCGTACAAGTATGAATTCAAAGGGTAAGATGAGGCTAGGTCACAATAACATCACAATGGAAAATATGTTC
Organism: Marchantia paleacea; assembly: GCA_014180765.2. Lineage (NCBI taxonomy): Eukaryota > Viridiplantae > Streptophyta > Marchantiopsida > Marchantiales > Marchantiaceae > Marchantia > Marchantia paleacea. Next base: position 303,343 of record MUAA02000048.1, read on the forward strand.
TACTACACTTAAGATAGTGAACTATCTAGGTCAAATTGTAACTAAATATGGTTACGCAAGGAGGAGATAGATAGTCTTGAGTTGATTATTAGTGGAGTATCTAAAGATGTCACGTCAGCAATCCATGTGCTCTTTAGGTTGTGTTTCTTGTGTGTTAGTTGGAGTACACATCAGCAATCCGTGTGCTCATAGGGATGTCCGCCACGTCATCGATCCACGAGGAATTGAGTGGATGGTAGTTGTGTAACCTTATCTAGTTTGTACCTTTTTGAGAATTATATATGGAGAAAGAGAGACCATTGAGGTATCTCTCAACTTCAGAATTTTTTGAGTTATTCGAGTGGTCTCTTCTCATTTCCCTAATGTTACACAAATGGTCTACATACTATATGATGATCCAAAGAAGCATCACCTAACATGATTGCTTTTTTATGGATTACACCATCTAATATTCTTTGTATAGTTATTAATACATATTTTCTAAAATAAATTATACATTATGCTAAAGAGAGAGATATCCCTGTTGCATAATATGATAGACTCTTTTGGACTCCTTCACAAATATGTCGAAGTCTACATTCATAGCTCCATATAACTCCAATACTAGAGAAACAAAGAGATGATCTCTCTACATATCCATGTACTTGGAGACCTTGGCTGATGTCGCTCCACTTACCACCATTTAGAATGATGGGTAATCATCCCATCCAAAATAATGTCAATTGTAGGATGTAACCACACATGCAACACTAACCTTGTCTTCACAAACCAAACTCTTGTCTAATGTAATAGTAAATGTTAAGAAAATATAACACTAAAGATAATGACTTTGAAATGGATTTCAAGATTAGATATATTCTCAAGTCATCTAGTTGCTTTATATACTATAAAACTAGGATAGTCTGAAATCGAAACTATCCCACATGGCTAACATTTGTAGGTTGCATGTTTTTTGTTGTCTTATACTAACCAATTATCTAGCATCATATCCAATCCACCGGTGCATGATAGCCACATTGTTTCGTATCCATACAAGCCAAAGTTTACCTTTTGCTTTTTGTATCATGGTCATCACTATTTTATCATTTATTGATCTAATGATGAATCTAAGATTTGGCTAAACTAACTATAGTTAACCAAGATTGTAATCAATCTTGATTAACCATGTAACCAAACTTGGTTACATGAAATGATCTATCCATGTTCCTCTCATACATATGAACGATGGGCATATATACAATCACAAATGGAGAGTATAACAAAATTATCAATAGTGCCAAACTAACCAAAAATGCTATATATGTTTCATCTCTTCCATCAATAATAAGTTTATAACTCACACAAAATTGGTAAAGATATCCATCTCCATGCCAAACATTATATTACATAATCAAATGTCCATTGCCTTATGATGTCACCAAAGACGACCATGATACTTATATCAAAGTTTGTTAAGTGTGATCGACTAAGTAAATACTCATGTTATGGAGCAAGTATCGTGCTCTAATACACCCTTCCCACTTTTGATTAAACATGAACCAATAGGTCCCACCACAAATAGCCAAATGTTTGCTACATTAGCCAAAAATCGTAGACGGAAACTCAATCATACATGAGAACCATATTATACTGTACATTATACAATAGTGTATGTTCGCCCTCGGTCATGCTCAAACGAGTCAGACCAAGAAAGCAGTTTGTACTGTACTGTACACGAGATTTAGAGACCGAATATGGGTCGACATAGACCGGACTACAGGGTGGACCGTTGGTAGGGACCACCTGTCAGCTTTGAAGCAACGGAGAGAGGAGAGAGGGAACGATGGCCATTTTTCGTCGTCACTGATGCTGCAACTTTGAGAACGTGGGCCTCGGCTTCTGCCACTTACATGTCGTCAGCTTTTGGCGCGCCGGCTGCGGCATAGAATCGATTCCGTAGATACGTTATACGCTTGTGTGTTGTGGGCAGTTCCGTTGCGTTGCGTTGTCTTTCTCCTCACCCAAGTCTTGCTATTCTCATCTCGCTCGAGAGCTTTCTTTGGTGGTCAAATTGTCAGGTCTAGCATGAGGTAAGTCGCAATCGAACAGCGTGTGCGTCTAATTCGAACTAACTGCACGTGGGTTGCAAGAATGAGAACCCCCGACCCTCTTGGACGTCTTTAGCGGGCTCTTTTGAATGGTTTGAGCCTCGAGTTTGGAAGACTGGAGTTATGGACCGGACATCAGTGGCATTGATTCGGCAAGCGAAAGCGAAGAACACAACACACCATGCCAAAATAGATGCTTGTCTATTTTGCGGAAGCTTTTAGAAAATCGAAATGGCATTGACTGTTGGTGGAACCGTGCTTGACTGGGAGATGTAGAACACGACATGGCCAAAGCACCTTATGCCTTTCCAGTGAAACTCTAGTTGCGATAATGAGGAGGTCGTGCACATGAAAAGCCTTGTCTCATGGTGGTAGTGGTGTGTCGTAAACAACGACACGGGAGGAATACCTTTGAACGAAATTCATGACTCCCGTTTGAGCACTTGCCCACAACTTTGTTTCTATCAGGTGCAGAAAGACAACTCGATTTCAAATTGGCTCATACAATCACCCTTCGAGAAGTGTTCATTTTGAAACTTCATGTAAGTCCAAATTCAGAAGGAAACATTCAAACCGGATATCAGGATGTCGAGCGGGGGAGTTATCTTCTGCTTTTTCAACATTTGCGTGTCACGTCAGGTCGTGGAAAGGGAACTTGGAATTTATGAGAATGTAGAGGGTAGCAAATCTTTCGACAAGTGACTCGTTCTTGTCGAAAGCGTTGTTATCCTCTACTGCCCATGATGATAGGTTGATATCTCGTCTCTGTGTACCGGATCCATTTTCTTGTAGTATGGTGAAAAGGTGAAGTCCGACAGCACTCCGCCATGGAGTTACCGAGAAGTCTGTTTGGAAAGTACTTTACATTACGATTTACGACACTAAATCGACAGAGATTTCAATGCGATGAAAGCCTGAGGCGAAATGAACCATTCCAAAATCTGAAATTTTTTGGATTGGTATCTTGGAAAAGTTTAAGGAAATTTCCATAAATCGCAACCTACGGACCCAACCAACCCAAATCAAAGATGCATAATTTGCACACAATTGTCGGCCTATTTCTCGCCGTCGAAAGATATAGTGACGGTGACTGAGTTCGTTATATTACGTTGGAACACAATCTGAAGAGAATGAAATACTGGTTAGTATGCTTCGGGATCATACCAGACGTAAACCTTTGTCAAACTACAGCAACAATCGTTGGAAGAAGCGAGCTCCTATATGCCTGCCACTCGAGGTATATAGAAAGAGGCCAGCCAGAGCCAGGACTTGCGATTTCTTTCCGTTAGCGAGATAAAGTTGTCATATCCTTCTCTTTTCCCCCACATCCTTTGCAGGAATCTACGGAACCCAAAGGTTTAGTTAGCCCCGGGGCACATTTCCTAATGTATGTAATTTTCAGTCGAGCTTTTCTAAGTGGAATACAAGCTTTCCTCCCATCATCACGCATGATGGGGAAAATGTCCCTTCCTTTCTTCTTAATGATTTCCTGTATGATTTCCATGAGCATGCAGGCAGATTCACGTTCTCTGTATCTTGGGGAAACATTTAATTAGAAAATGGATAGGATTTGAAGTTTTTTTGCAAAGGTGAACAAGGGGAATGAGTGATCTAGGTTATGGATGGATGAGACTGCACCTATAGTATTTTTGTCTGGTTGAGCACCTTTGTTATTTTCTTGATTTATGACTATCCTTGAGATATATACTAGAGATGTGGTTACATGATAATTTTTCTTATATGTATTATTGTGACATATGAGAGATGATTTATCCCTAGAGGTACTACATGAGCTCATGTTTTTTTCTTATTTGGCAATCAATTAGACTAGAGGTCTACAATCTACCTTGATAGGCTGACAGTTTCAACATGCTCTACATTCACTCTAAAGTGAATCCGGTCATTCCTCTTACTACTAGGACTATCTACGCTCTTGCTCCGACAAGGGTGCATGCTCATGGATCTTGGCTCGACCATGCATCAAGGTTTTCCGACTCGTACTAGCTACTTTCTCTACAATAATGAGGTTTCATTTTGGCTTGGTCCATCCATCTACATCTTTAGTGATATCATTTTAGATAGAGCAAGTGTTCATAAGACTCGTTGACCATTCAAAGGGCAGAGGATAACTACCCATGATGTCATTAAGGCATTAGGGATGTGGTGTTTGCAATGATAGAAGAGGGTGGATATCTCATATGGAGGGAGCATTGATATGCCTTGTAGTCGACTAGGGTTAGGACAGAACTATATTTGGTTCGAGAGGACTAGATTATTGTGACATACGTGGTGGTTATCGATTATACTCGTGATATAGTTTCAGAGGGGGTGATCACCCATCCTCCAAGATGGACGACAAGTGGAGCAACAACAACCAAGGTCTTCAAGTATAGGGGTATGCAGAGAGATCACTTCTTTGTTTGTCTAGCTTTGGAGTTATATGAACCTATGAATATCGACTTCGACATGTTCATGAGGGAGTACGGTAAATTCTATCATACTATGAGGCATGGGGTATCAATCTCTTTAATTTATTGTATAGCCTATTTTAATCAATATATTTTCATTGTTCTATAGGGAGCACTAGCTTGTGCAATCCATAGTATAGCAATCACGTTAGGTGATTTTTTTTTGGATGCTCATCTTATTTGTAGATCGTTTGACCTACATAGTTTGGATATCTTAGGTGCATTATGACATATTTCCCAATGTGATGCTATTGGGGCCTAGCCCCATGTTAACTGTTTGGTTTACTCCTTGTGAGAGTTGATGGGTTCTTCCCCCGTCCCTGGAAATCGGACATCCACAATCACCACGGGCTAAACGAGCTTCAAGCGATCCCGAGAAAACTCCACATCCTCTTTGGTCCGTTTGAGTTGTTCCTGGGTAGGAAAGAAAAATCTAACTATTCTATGGGACCGTATAATAGGCCTTATATGCTGGGCTGAATCCCCCTATTTTGTCTGGTAAGATTTATGTATGTATATATTTTCTAACGACAAACAACAGAAGGGGCGAGGAAGAGAAGTAAATGCTACAACATGGGCAGAAAATGTATCAGGTTTTTCATCATTGCAATGTCAAAGAGCATAATGCTGTTATTAATATCTTAATATATTCGACTCAGAATCTGAATGTAAACCATTATTTCACCATGAGATGTGGATACGTCGAACGAATCAGGATGAAAGCTCAAGCTTGAGAAGTTCAATTCAAATCAAAACTCTGCCACCCTCATTCATCTACATGCATTTACAACGAACACAGTCACAATAAAGTGAACAAAAATTAGTGGGAACTGTTCTACGCCTGTTGTCACACAGCACCAACACGAGGAACAACAAAAACAATGACCTACTATGCAATGGCAGAACCATCATTCACATCAACTATGCATCTGACAGTACTACAGTTTTGACATGTTACAGTTACATTGTATCCCGTACGACCTGAGCACATGTACGAATATCGTACTGTACAAGGAAGCAGACTCATCTCTGATGTTCACGAACTGATTCAATGACATTCAAAAGACATTTAAAAAGGAAATGTGCCAATAAAAGTCACATGAGACAATTACTCAATTACTTCCCTCGGCAGTTTGGAAGACGAAAGCTTTCGAACGTCCCGCTTAAGCATTTGATTGTTCACAGCTTCAGATATGGTGCAGATGACGTTTCATATGTACAGATACGAGCCGTGTACAGGACATGACACAGTCATGATCACCTCCCCTCAGACGTACAGAGTATGTAGGTTCTGCATCCAAATAATTACCGTCTACTATACTTTCAAGCTTTTGCATAGGGGCCCAAATGGAGATAAGATATCAAACCAATAAAACGAGTATTTTGAATAGATTATGCAAGACGAATATAGACAACCTAGAGTCATTTTAGTGTGACTATGCTTATTCCTAGACTTATGAGGAGGGAGAGGGTACTGTACCTATATAATTATACCCTGACTTGAACCCTGTATGAGTCAACTACGTTATATTTCGCAAGTTCTCAAGACTTTCTCGTTGAGAGAACATGAATAATCCTAAGATAATTCAGGGATTGATTAAACGGATATTTTACGAAAAAGTAAAATATCCGTTTACTTTTTGCAATAAAAACCATATGTTTTTCTATTTTTTTAGATAACCTGAAAAAAGAGATATATATATATATATATATATCTCTCTCTCTCTCTTTTATAATCTCTACAATATATATATATATATATATATATATATATTGATTGATTGTACTGAATCTGTACATCGTCCATTTAGAAAGTGTATATGAGATAAATGAACAGATTCTTTTTTTTTCACAAGCTCCTAAATGTGAACAAAGACAGAATTCGTTGCTTCTTAGAGTTGATTCAGTACAGAAAATTTCTATATTTTTTCCTGAAAATGTAGAAAAGTCTAACAAATTCTGACTGATCTATTAATCCAATGATTATTCTTCCGATTCGTTTATAAATTTCTATAGTGGCTCGTTTTCAAAAGTTGTGGGGTTAGTGACAGGTTTGAAACCCCGAAGCCTACAGGAAATTACAAAGTCAAACAACAATGAAACCTGAAAGACTTGTACTTGGTTTTCCAGTATCCCTACTTATGGATTTCGTGGAAGGTACAGTAGTGTTGATACAGGTATTTGTACTGATGGTTCATGAAGTTGTAGGCAATTGTCAACATATTTATTTCAAACAGAAATCTGAACCCATCAATCCCTACCGGGTGAACTATTTATGACTGCTCTTGTATTTACAAGGTCCAGTACAAGGTATTTACAAGACTGTACATCAGATATTCCATAATTTGCATGGCGATTAGTAGCTGCATTGAACACTTAATTTCGGTAATCTTCATTCCCTAAAAAAACTTCTTGTTTATTGCAATCTATTGTATGAGGTCCGAGAAAGAGAAAAAGGGTTAAGAAAGAATATATTGAACCATTTTACTTCTTTCACTCTTCTGTAATGTTTATAATGACTTGTGAGTAACATAAATTATCTGCACAATTCCTATTTTTTCCAGTTAATTATTTCCTTTCAGACCATCCGGTTTTATTCCCTGAATCTAACAGACAAATTCCCTGAATCCACCTTACTTTATATATTTCTATAAATAAGGGAGATAAGTATTTGTGATCCAACTAGGAAAGAGAAAATGAAACAAACACGAAAAAATAGTGCACAAGCACTTAATTTGGAAACAAGCTACAGTAGTACACATCAGAGCCAAGGCCCGAGGCCCAGAAAAATACAGTTGCTCAAACAGTACCGAGCAGTACACTAGCTGTCCAAGGTCAAATGGAGAAAATTTGTTGTTCTTCTTTTTTTTGACACATGAAATACTAAACATATGCTCATGGATGAATGTCTTGACCCCCTGTAAGAAAAATCTCCACAAGACAACAACTGCTGATAGATGGAGCACTTTATGAGTCATCCCAAGGGTGAAAAGGAAGCCAAAACTATATGGCTACTCCAAGACAAGGAGCATGTTTCGAGGGGGATGATTACCCATGTCTTGAATGGACGTGAGTGAAGCAATAATAGCCAAGGTCTCCAAGTATAGAAGTATGTATAGAGTACATGTCTTTGTTCCTCTAGCCTTGGAGTTATATGGAGCTATGGAATTAATTTTAGACATGTTCATGAGAGAGCTTGCCATACAATGCGACATGGGATATCACTCCCATTATCATATTGTGTTACTTATTTCAGACAGTAGGTATCCATTGCTCTACATGAAGCTTTGGCAGGTGCAATCCATAGGATACCAATCATGTTATGTGATGATTCTTAGGATGCTCTAGTAGAATGTAGACCATTTGATCTAGATAGTTTGGATATTTTAGTTACAATATGATACTTTTTCCATTGTGATGCTATTGGGACCTAGCCCTATTCTACCCCCTTGAACATTTGATCTAGATAGTTTGGATATGTTAGATGCAATGGGACATATATCATATTGTGATGCTATTGGAGCCTAGCCCCATTCTACCCTCTTGGTTTCTTCCTTGTATAAGTTGGTGGGGTCTTCCCATTCTTTTCTTGATTTTACTCGCGCGTTCTTTTTTACTCCAAGAAAATGAGCTTGACACAAAGTGTGGAGAAATCAGATTTTTTCTGGGCATCAAAAATAATTTTGTATTAGTTTTGAAAATCGAGCAAACCTCATCCGGGGTCACCTGTCAGAACAACAAGGACGGGGTTGCAGTTGAAAAGAACCACACAATTGTTGCACGGCCTAAGTAGAAGCCGGCCTGGCATTAGGAGCGAGAAGACAACTAACGTTGGCCTAACTAAAAGGAGTGACGTGACTTAGGCGGTCGCTTCGCAGCTCAAATTAAGCTCTGAGGTGCTAAATGTAGCCTAAGAAGCGAGCAAATTTTATTGACGGTAACAAGGCTAGTCTTGTAAGTAGAATGTGAGAAGCTCGTGTTTGTTGTAGCCCAACGTTTCTAGAATTCAGGATCACCAAGGTGGATGAAAGTGGCCGATTTGTTGAGTGACTGCTTATGGTCGTCCGAAACATTCTTCATGTGCAGATTGAAGGAGTTTCAGATTTTAAAACAAGCATGTTCAGGAATAATGTGCTTTGCAGCAAATGATTTGTGGTTCTTCAATATCCAAATCTAACAAAAAATGGCTCCTTTGAGAAAGGCCCATCACTCATTCATGACTTTGACGCGATGTGGTGAAATCTCCCCGAGAATAGCTTGGCCAGGGGTACAATGCCAGTTTAAAAAAGTGGGGAAAAACTTGTCTTTGGAGCTTGATTACCCATCTCCAGACCTTGTGTGACTCGTTCATATCCACAGGGGGTGAAAATAAGTTGCAGTTGTTTGAAGTTAGCATCTGTTGCATCAACGACATTCATCCATGTTGGAAATGTCGAGATGTTGTCATGTGTGGATGGCAAGAGTGCGGTAAGTGATACTCCACATAAGCGTAGCTTCCTTCTTGGAGTTTCAAGACTGCAAGATATGAGCATGTATGCAATGATCTTTCCACAGGTTTAGTGTAAACATTTTCCATTTCTTGAGCCTTATTTGCACGACGTTTTCTTTCTCTGTCAGACTTCGGAAAATGGGGAGGCAAGATAAAAGGGATTGTTGCATGGCCAGACATAAACATGCATTTGGGTAACTAGCTGAGCGTGAATGGGCAAAACCATGTAATGATTGGATGCATTAAACGTAAATCTTAGTTGCATCACACTGGCAGCAAAAAAGAGTGAAGTATGGAAGAAGCGTAGGATTGTAGAACATTATGAATTTTATGGCGTGAGTGGAAGGCTTCTTGAAAAGAGGATTTACGAGTGTCTTTAATAAAAGAAGTAGATCTATCCAACATAAAAACAGTGGGAGAGATGAACACATATATGTAAAGAGCGCTCCGAAGTTTTGCAAGGGACTGTCGGGCCATGGCAATGACTCTCCCGTTGCTATACTGCATTTGGCCACACTGTGCAATCTGCATTCGGCCACAATGTGATATCTATTGTAGTAAAAGAGACTGTAGACCTGGATTTGCAATGTATATGTTTACAGTCATTCGAGATTATTGAGGTTCCCCACATCGGAGTAGCAAGCCATGCCTTGAGTGATTTTGTGGGGGTGATGTAGGGCCGACTTGATAATATTGCAGCTACTGAACAGGTTTTGCATAGCATTTGATGCTTTCAACATGATAATTAATAGCGTTCCCTAACCCAACTCCTCGCATAGTTCCCAACTGCTTATATCCCATGATGTCAAAATACGTTTGCATCAGTTGTCTCATGGGGTGTCACGGTTCATGCAGAGTCTCCTGACAACAAAGATCTTGGCATGTAGTTGTAAGTCTATGACCGGCAATCCAGCTTCACTCTTAGGTCAACGTAGGATGTTGAAGGCAACCCGTTGTCTAGTTGTAATTTTTGTAACTTTCCAGAAAAAGGCCACAATTTTTTCTTTCCAGCTTTTGAAGTGCGTGCTTGTACATAAAGTCATAGTGTATTACATGCTGGCAATCAAAACATGATTAGCAAATGTAATTTGATCATGCATAAGATACACATGGCGATCCCACTTATGAAGTGGTAACCGGTGATCAATTCCGGAGCACTCCTATAGAATCAGGCGCTCACACAAATCTAGCATGGCGGACACACAAGAAGCCAGTATGGAGTGGATCTAAACACAAGAAGCAAACAACAACCCTCCATACATAAATTGTCTCAATCCACCCATGATTTACTCTTGCCAGCACTTGGCATTTGAAATATCATAAAACTCAACGTTCTGCTCTAAGATATCCTATAAAGTTCTTACAAATTTGATTTCTGACTAATTTTATATCTCAAGTCCAAACAAATCTTGAACTTGCACCCTAATATCTCAAGGCCAACCCACAATCTAAGTTTGCAATCTACACCTTACTCTAAACTTGGAACAGTCAACCATAAACTGAAGTTCCAAGTTTAATTATAAGCATGAAATTGTAAACTCGCAACAAGAGAACTCATGAAAGTTCCTCCATCTCAGAGACTTCACGTTGAGTTCACCACTTATGTCGCATGGACGTTTCTTTGCTCTTAGAATGCCTGGCTGTAGAAGAACCCTCCTAAACCTCATGTGAGTTGACAATCTCTTCTTCTTCTTCTCCTTAGCACTCCACATTCGAGTTCATTACAACCACTAAAACTTCAGTAGAAGAAAATTATGATACCCAATGATTGGACCGATAACTCTCGCCTATACTTCACAGAAAATTTCTCTACAATCACTTTGTTCTTTCGAAAAAGTTTTATATGTTTCTCTTTTTTACACACTATATCACAAGGTGATATGCAGACCCCTGTGTACTAAACCCATCACACATCCCAATCCTTGACTCCAATTGCTCTCAAATTTCATGAAAATGTCATTATCATCCAAACTTCAATTGTGGAAAGTTTAATTAATGAAACTTTCTGATAGCAAAAGATATGATCGATGTACTAGCTTTGTGACAGTCAGTGCAATCCTACAACTCTGACTGTATACACAAACTTCAACCTATCAATCCGTACTCAAAACTCATCCAATTGAGTCGAAATTTCAATCCAAACACAAGCCTGAGTCATAAACTATATCTCAGTTGAATCAGATTTCTCAAAACCCTCGTAGAATTCTCAAGAAGACCCCAAATACACTCAAAGGTCTAAATTTCTCTCTCTATCTTTGAATCACCATATTAGAGTGACAAACCCTTCAAATGCATCCATTCTTGAGCCCACGTCGTAGCTCTTCCCGTCAGATCTCTAACACTATCTCCAAATCTTTGAATGTTCCCCTAGAAGGTCTCAAAAACTCCTCAAAACCTCAAAGAAGTTGCCCAAGTGTCCTCATTGGCCCAAATTCCAAGACCAATGAGAATCAAGAGTGTTATTTTGACCTCTAGTGTGGCCAAATTAGCTCCAAATTAACTTAGAGCTTTACAGCTATCCTAAACACAGTACTAAGCCATCCTATACACAATATGAGTTGCCACTAATAAAAAGTCAAAATGATAACTCGAAACCGGCTTAGTATGAACGGAACTACAAACGGACCGGGGAGTTTATGACTTGAGAATAATACTCCTCGCCAAAGTTCCTAACAATCAACTTCCTATGGCTTATTTTTGGTAAACAATAGTGATGGATTGGAACCCATGTGTTGAAAGCCACCATTACTGGTAAGTTCAGATCCATAGCGCCCAAACTAAATCAAAAGGTATATTGTTAAGTCCCAAATCGCGCCGTAGGAAACAACTGGAAGAATAATCGGGTCTGGAGAATTTATCACTTATTGCATAAAGTTATCTCCAAAGTGATATACTAACCACGTCCAAAAGTGATCACAATGAAGACACCGGATGTTGATCACAAATGGATTGGGCATCGGTACATCTTGAGGATCATGTTGTCCTCCATCCATGTCCTACGTCAATAGCTCTGAAAATGACACATGTCATCATCTTCTCATAATAGCCGCGTCACAACACGACAATGTAACACACGTAAAATCTCCAAAACATGCAAGAACGTGAATCCTATAGCCCATGATCATTATCCTAACATGGCCATCCAGCAATAACCAAATTATGATGTCATGCCGAGCAAGGTCTTGCGCCCCCAGCAACAAAATATCTGATAGCAAGGCTTGCTAATATCCTTGAACTGCCAACACTGGTAGAAGATATGGGTATCTCCGCACCAACTGTGCCAAATGGCGTAATGAGATGCACCTTGCAATCTCATCTCGCTCCACATACAAGTATCGATGTACTCTTATGCCAGACTGCAAAACCTGTGCTAATCCCTCCAAACATATCCAGCACACATCTACCCTCCTCTGGATACTGCCAAGCAATAGGCGGTATCTAAAGGTGACAACATAATGGAAGTGGGAATAACTTCCTTTGTCTTCTCCTTCTCAGGAGCAAAAGACTCATTCCAAGCCTGATGTATGAGCTGATCAGCCATCTGTTGTAGCTGCATACATGAAGTACCTAGTGATCCATCCAACGTGGATGACACTACTCCACTACGACTTGGCATGATAGCCACATCCTCTTGATCATGACTATCATGAGCATCCATGTTACCCTCCAACAAATCACCAGGCCAAGTAACACAAGTACTTAAGGCTGCAACATACGCCAAACCTCCACTTGGTAAAGTCCTAGAACCGGTAATGAATCGTACAGGTTATCGACTCACTTGACCCTCGTCAGATTGCCAACCTGGCCGATAAGAGGCTGTCTCCTCCCAATAATCAATGCTAAACCCCATTGGGTATAACACTAATGCACCCACCAATACATTATAGGACTCTGCAAGTGTAACCACAGCACGTGCTCGTGTTATAGAGCTATCCGTGACATGATCCGGTTGCACTTGCACAGTCAACCCCACCCGGGTGATGTATGGTGACGGGGCATCACTAGAACCTCCAAGAGATGTCTGAATCTGGAATGGACATCTCTCCACATCGGTCTTTCGCAAATCAAGACCAAGTAGTGTATCATTACCCAACATAAGGGGTTGTGCACCAAAATCCAATAATACATGTTGAGGTCGATAAATCTTTCCTGAAGGTCCGACCAAATAGAAGACACCACTTCTGTTATCCAACATCACCGAAGTTGGTGACATCTTGGTACGTTCGTATGCCAGCCTCGGTGATAACTCCATCATTCGAGTGGCAGCAGCTTGCCAAGTTCCACTAGTACATGTCTTGATCCCAGGATCAACACTACTAGTGCTCACACTACTAGAAGCAAACAACACATCCTCTTTGCTTTCACAAAGTATGGCTGCCAATCGTAGTACATGGGATGATGACACCCCTAACGCCAATAAATCCTTGGTTGAGAAAACATGAGAATGAACAAGAGACTTTGCCGCCCTAACATTGCGCTGGATGCTACCTCAAACGATGTTGATGGCTGGTCCCTACTTGCTCCATCTCCAAGTACATCCACATTGACTTGCACCCTCATCTCTCCAATAGGTTGTCTAGGAGCCATGGATGAGGTGTTCAATGCCTCAAGCAATGTGAAAGACTAAGGAAGTCTAACCTGTCGGCTAGCCTCCCCTCTTTGTGGATCCAACTCCAAGGATGCTTCTCTTGACTTAGTAGTATGTGTTGCACTACGAGTCACAACAACTCAAGATGGTTGTACCGCTACGCACATGTACTCCACAACATCTCCATCATATGATGTAGAGGCACCAGCTCCAGAATCTGATCTTTGTTGGGCTATAGCCATACTTGCTATCTTCTGCTCCAATTGCTCCAGTCGAGATGCCATCTCATGACTAACCTCATGGGCTAACACTTGAATAGGGGCTAGTCCTCTACCACCACCCCTACCACCTTGAACTCCTCGTCCTCTTCCAGGGACTGCCATGGCAACTCTTGTTGATCATAATTCTGGATGGAGATCAAAACATCGATCCATCATGTGACCATGTATGTGACAATGCTCATATGATTTTGATCCAATAGGATCCATCCTTTGACCTTGAAGGCAATCCTTCTTGTGATGAGGTCCACCACATGTCCAACACACCATCCCAACAATTGATTGTTGACTTGAAAAGGATGGCAATGGTCTGGATGTTGCACCTTCACCCTCTATCCAAATGGTCGAGACTGTCCCACATGTCTACCATAACCACTCCGGGTTTGTGTTGTAGACTAATAACGTGAAGAAGTTGATGAAGATGGTGAATCTTTGCTGAACCTAGCAGTCACCACCCTCTCTTCTTGCATGTTGAGCTCAATATGCTCAGCAAGACAAAACACAATGGCCAACGTAGGTGATGTGTCATGTAGTAAGGTAGCATCTCTCACTCTACGTCTCAACTCCCTATCCAATATCCCATACCAATATTGGACAGCTTGTGCCTCTGTCACCCCATGGATAACACTTATCAACCGACGCATTCGGGTCTACGCCTCTCAAATACTCTCCCCAGTCTTCCGTTGAAACTCATGCAAGCCTCGTAGCTTGTCAGTTCTCACCTCTTGGTAGTTTCTCCTCAACCGTGCAAAGAATTCCAAAATAGGGTTAAAGGTTGGGACTTCTGAACTCTTCCCAACTCTACTAGCTCCAACCGTATCATCAATGCCAGGTAGAGAGGATGAACTCACACCTCCAAACACTGTGCCCGAAGTAATAGAGTTGTAGTTTGGAGACCAATATTGTCTCCAGAACTCTATCTCCTCAAGGTGTTCATGTCGGAACTCATGATAATAATCCATCGGTGGACCCTCCAAATACTAGAATAATCCCTTTCAAGCCATAAATGGACTGAACAATGTAGAGTTGCGCATCCGTTGTAAATCACACCATTAGTCAAACTCCTGGATGAAGTCATCCAACTCAATAGTGCCAACTATACCCGAATATCATCTTGGACCCTTGGTAGCCCCATAGATATCGTCCATGTCCCACAATAATGGTGTGGGTACACACTCCAAGATATCACCAAGCTCAGCTCCGTCATTCTGTGAAACCAAATCAAAGTCTTCTGTGAACCTCAAAGGCCAAGGTTGGTACCGCACTACGCTACGGGTGTACCCAATGCTAACCCGAGCAGTCTCTCCTCCAGAACCTCTAGAGAACTCCACTGTGACACTAATGTATCACCTCTGCAACCGAATTAAAACATGTCTCCAACTGGAACCAGAAACTGCAACAGAAGGTACCCGAGACACCACAAGGTGCTAACACAAGGGTAACCTGAAACCTACCATCACCACATGCACTCACCCAGTCTACAAGTCTGTAAGTCCTGTTTCACTGGGGACAAACATGGATAGTCTGACTGGTCCGTAAATCTAGCCTCACTATAGACAACACACATGAGCTCCAACACTCCAAACAACAAAGCACCAACACAAACAAACGTGGTGCACAAACATGAAGCAAAGATGGAGGTATATCAATCACAAGAAACATAAAGAACAATACTCCAACTAAAAAACATCCATCAAAGGGGTCAAAGCAACCCAACCCGGACTCACATAGCCTCATAAGAGCATTTAGAAACACAAAATCTTGATTTTGGAGATCTTCTGCTCTCCAGATCGATAATCTGACACTGGTACTCCATATATATAGAATTTTACCTTCAACTGACCTTTTTCAATTTGCTACCTAACGTAAATTTTTTTTCCGCAAACGGACACCGTTTGAAACTTCTGCGGGACTCTGAAAATCTTCAACTTCGATTTCAAATCACTAACATCAAAATTTCGCAATTCTAACATTGTCAACCTTGGGCCTGACGTCTCTACCCCGCGCTACAAACTTTACATCTTCTATCACTCCACCAAATTTCAGATCAAACGGACACTATATGATAATATGATAGCTTGCTGCTCCTATTTTCGACCCAAAAACTTCGAAACACCAAATCTTGGACTTCGAGCACTTCTGTCCTAAAATATTTTTCGGCCAATCTCAAATTAATGCTTCAAGATAACCTTAAGCATCTACCCACTTCGTCAATTTTTAGTAGCGCTTCCGCCCTCGAAAATTTCCGATTCAGATTTACACTAAAATAGAAAATCCAAAAATTCAAAATCAATCACATCTACTTCGAATCGACTCTACTTCTAGATCATCACCACGGAGTGCACTCCATCAACACCCTGCACATTCAACAGCCAACAAATCGAAGCTACCATCGATCCAAACTCACCAAAACACCTTCAGCGCTCCAAGAACTCACATAATCCAATTTGAATTTTTGAAGTAATCTTTTCTACTCTCAGAACATCCACAAGGACACTCAGCTCATAACCATAGCATAAAAGAGAGATTACAGTCAAGTCAAATCCACTTTGTGCTTCAAAGACTCCAGGTTCCGCATTAACTACTATCCACCATAGCCACACTCTCAAAGGCTCAACTTCGAAAAATGCACTCCAAAGAGGCCTAATTTGAACTCTACCCCTTGAGCCCTAAGACCCCTAACGGAGTTGTTGGCCCTAACGGTAGTTCAGTGCGAACGGCGCTAACTACACAACTGGCTCTAACTGTTGTATCTGCTCTTGCATACGTGCACCTACCTCACTAGAGATGCCACTACATAAGTCGTGACAAAGTGAATGATAAAATGAATATTCAAAAATAAAATTTGTAAATATTAGAGAGAATGCCTCCAACATTATGATAGATGATGGGAGTTTAGAATTCACACTTAATATTTCAATATATCAAAATCAGAAGGTGTATTTTCTATCTTAACCTCTAGTAGTTCAACTCTAAATTATACATTATCACTCAAAATTTTGAAGATATTAGGTCATTTTCTATTTTAAGCTCTAGTATTCGATCCTAAGTTCAAATTATTTTCTACTCAACCCTTCGGAACATCACAAAGCGTTACATCTCAAGAGCTCTCCTCGCATTAATAGAAAATCAAAATTTAGCAAGATTGACCCAAAAAAAAAGTTGTGTGAGAAGCAACACTCAACAGAATTAGGGTAAAATGCCCCTAATATAGAGATGCACAAAGTCTCAATATTTGTGACCTTGGATTCAGTTATAGTGATGTAAGTCCCTTGTTTGTTTGGGTTCATGAGCATAAGGAGTAGTATATATAATTAAGGATTGCTCAGTATCAACAAGAGCAAGAAAGATGAGCAAACCATCGAGCCACAAAGAGGTCTAACGATGTGATACATGTAGTGTCCAAGGAGCATCAAAGCTTCAAATTAGTGGAGACCACATTGTAGATGATGCAGGTACAAATTTGATCCATGTTGAAAATATACGTCCGCAAATAATGGAGGGAAGCATGGGACAAAAATGTCCAACGTACCACAATAAAACTCAAGAGCAATCCATACAAAGTTTGAAATAAATTTGAGACTACCCGGGCTACAGGTGATGATTAAAGTCATTCACTTTATTTCCGTCAACACCTTTGACATCCAAAAAACGCTCAAACATAAAGTACAAAGATAACGGGAATAGATTACACATTGCCCGTTGCAACCTGCAAAGGATCGCGCATAAATATATTTTAGAATGCCCAACAATAGAGTGTGGGAGAGCAGAAATATTTCAGAATATCTACCTGCAGATTATTGTGATAGGATTTTAATCCCCTGCGTTATTCGCACTATGACTATAAAAGGATGTTCATATTTCTTAGACAAGGCTGAGACCTCCTGAACCCTAGTCAAAAGGCGATAAAATGCCTGTGTTTGACTTTATTTTGCTGGCCCCCGCCAGTTAGAGCGTATCACATCCTTCTGTAGAGGTTAATTTGGTAGGTGTCATCAGTAGGTTGCACTCCTCCCTCAGCCGGTGACCTATCTCACAGCGAGGCCCTCTTGGTACCTCTTTATTTCTTATAAAGCCAACGGGGTTTCCATGTCAAAAAAAATAAAATCACACACACACACACACACACACACACACAACTTACCTCTTGAGTCTCGAATGTGTGCGTTCGCCGTTTCCACTTAATCAAAAGTGCTAAGTTTTTTTCCCATATGTGATATTCATTGATAATGTATCTTTCTTCGTCGACCACCATCGTCCTCTGCTATTAAGAAAAAACAGGTTGCTTGAGCTGGTCAGTTCAAAGTCAGCACTTGGTTGATGTCAACCTTTCGCAAGCAACGTGATATTATTCGTGACATTATCTTGACCTTTTCCTTTATTTACAATGTGGATACAGTATCTCCAGCCAACTTGTGTGTTACCTGGCAGACACCTCTTCATGATCTGAAGACATGATATCAGGTTACCAGATAATCAGAGTCCAAATTATGACATCCAACTGTGACGGTCAATCCGAGGATTGATATGAGGATGACGAGGGGTTTCAAACATAGAGACAGGATGATCGACGTGGTGAGCGCCATGGAAGACACGTTCGCGACTTTAGAAGGCTCCCATTTGCTTTCGAAGACGGTTAGTGACGTAACATCCGCCGGGGACTACATACCACTGCGCTGTACTGTACCATACGTACCACCGAAGTCTTAAGACTACCACGAGAATGCAAAGAAACCGACTGGAAGACGAGTTGCCTAGCCCCATGTTACCGGTTTGGTTCCATCCTTGTTCGATTTGATGGGGTCTTCCCATCCTTTTTGTTATTATACTTCGTATTTACTTCTTTTGAAGACGAGTCGGGATACAAGCTCTTTAAACCTTCAGTTTAAAATACTCGTCGTAGCTACTACACATCATATAGTATATTTCGCAGGTCCTCATGTTTTGAGAATCGGAATGTAATAATACTGAGACAAAAAGCCTTGGTATCGACGCCGTCATGTGGCTAATATGGTACAATCCAATGTGAACCACCATTCCAGTTTAAGCCTAATCAGTGACCTGAATTAACACAGGGACTAGCAAAGGTTCATTATAGTTGTTCCGTAGAATGAGCCTGTGATACTTCCACTTCTCAGAAGATAATTCTATCCAAACATGGCTTTATCCCTATGTCATCGCGCACTCAAATTTGATCTGGTTTTATCAATTAGGTGGGATTGAAATTTGTGTGGTCATCATCACTACTGTATATAATATTAACTAGCAAATAGTGGTAGTTAGGTCATCATGTTTTACAATTCCTTGCATCCCTGCTTGTAATCAGTTCATTCATATCTTCGACTATATAAATCATATACGATGTTCAAGGTTATATCATATACAGATCCGCGCTGGTGACCTTAGACTCTAGCGGCTTCAAAAAAATTTGTTAGGAGTTAACTCAAGTCTTGAGTAACTCTGGTTAGTTTGACTATATTGAGTTAGACTAGGGCTAGGGTTGGTACTACTATGTAAGAGACATGGCAGAAGCTCTCTGTAACACAATTAAGGTATTCAGTAAAATGACTCTGTGTGTTCCGTGGACGTACTCTCAGTGAGGTGAACCACGTATTTCCTATGTTGACTCTTGATTGCATGTTTGTTTCTCAGTGTATTCCTGTTTTCGGACCTACAATTGGTATCAGAGTGATTGGGTTGTCATGTTGAGCAAATGATCGATTGATTGGGCCCTAGATGAGGAATTGGCTACCCGTGGAGAGCAGAGCGATGGCAACGTGGATTTGGCATCCTCTGTAGCTTCGAGTATTTTTCATTGCATTAATGAGAATTTCAGAGCTACGAGTGGGAGGAGATGTGAGGGCAGAGTGGCAATCGGGAGTAGGAAGCTTCTTGTTGGGATTGTCAGCATGCTTTCGGGAGTCTCGAAGAGTGCGGCAGTAAATTCACGAGCTGACGAGGATGAAGTTTTTTGCCGAGGATAAGCCTGCCTCGGTGGAAGTTCATTTCGGTGGATTGATGAGTTGCGACTTATGCAAATCGGCTCCATGTGCAATTCGACAGTAGGTTGTCTAGATATTGGAGTCAAGGTCAAATTATTTCTCTTGATCTTGGTGAAGGAAGCCGCGGTGAAGGGAGTGGGCATTCATCCGCTCCCTTCACCGCATGGAAAACCGGTGACTTTTGCAACAATTGATGTTCTGGCTCAACAGTCCAGCAGGAAACGTCAAATGCTCGTGTTTGCACTTCCAAGAAATCCTGTCATTAGTCTTGTGTGCTTCTACTTGTTTGCACTACCTACCATCAGGCAACTGTCAGGGTGGTCTGATCCGCATCTTTGCATGGTGTTGTCCATAACCACACTACCTATGCATTTAGATCGAGAGAGGCATGAGTTTCATCGGGTGACAATCCATTGGGAAATAGATGATGGTTCATCTTTTGGAAATGTGGCAAGAGTGGTCACTTTAAGAAGGACTGTCATGTGAAGACCAAGGCTACTAATCCTCCTTTGGCCAATGTGGCTCAAGATTTTGATGAGGAGGATGACTTATTCGAAGATGGACTATGAAGCCAGAGGTATGCCATATGCAACTCACCAAAGGGAGTTGGTGATGTATGGATTTTGGATAGTGCTCGTTCTTATCACATTAGTTACATTAGAGAGTTTTTTCATACTTTCTCAGTATCAAACGGTTTAGTTCTTATGGGAAATGATCAACCATGTAGAATTGAAGGTGTTGTATTTGTATAAATTCACATATTTGATGGAGTCAAACGTACATTGATTCACGTCAAGTTTATACCTGAAATGAGAAAGAACCTTATCTCTCGTGGAATGTTAGATTCAAAAGGCCTTGAGTGGAGTTCTAAACAAGGAGTATTTGAGATGAGAATAGGTGATAAGATTATCTTAAGAGGACACAAGCATAAAAATCTATATGTGTTAGAGGGCACTAATATTTGTGGTGAAGTCAATCTTACCAGATCTCGGTCTGAGATGGCTCATGTTTGGCATTCTAGAATGGGGCACATGAGTAACAGGTCCTTCGAGATAGGGACTTGTTACCTGGTTTAGGTAAAGTTGACATGGAATTTTGTGAGCATTGTGTTATGGGCAAGCAACATAGAAAAGCCTTTGGTGTTGGAACTCATAGTTCTAAAGAGTTACTTGAGTATGTACATAGTGACGTGTGGGACCCTCTCCTAAAGCCTCACATTTTGGAAAGTGGTACTATGTATCGTTTATTGATGATTACTCAAGATTTGTGTGGGTCTCTTTTCTCACAGAAAAGTCTAAAATCTTTGCAACTTTCAAAAGTTGGAGAGTCCAAGTTGAGACTCATACTGGTCACAAGATGAGATATCTACGTTCGGATAATGGCGGGAAGTATACTTTAGAGGAGTTTAGAAGTTACTGCAAAGAGGAGGGATCACTTGTCATCTTGCCACGGTTTATACTCCGCAATAAAATGCTATTTCTGAGAGGCTCAACCAAATAGTATTGGAGAAGGTGCGTAGTATGTTGAGCCAATCTGGTTTACCATATGAATTTTGGGCTCAAGATGTAAATAACGTAGTGTATTTGGTAAATCTATCTCCTTCAAGTGCAATCGATTTCTTGACACCGTTTGAATTGAGGTACAAACGGAGGGCTGATTATAGTCGTTTGAGAATTTTTGGTTGTACGGCTTATCCTCTCATACCTAAGGAAAATAGGACCAAGTTGGATCCTACATCCAAGAAGTGTCATTTTCTTGGATATTCAAGTGGTGTGAAAGGTTATAGGCTATGGGATCTTGTAGCTTGTAAGGTGATTGTCAGTAGTGATGTTTCTTTTGATGAGCCCATATCATTGAAAGAGGGGGAGATATCTCAGGCTCTCCGTACTGACAAAGGCAAATCTCCACTCACTGATGTTATTGAGGGGGAGATTGATCATTATGGGTTTAATGATGCACCACAAGGAGAAGCTCCAGAACAGATGGAGCAAATTCCTAAACAACAGGAATTAGAGGAGCAAGTTGTCGTTGTTGAGCCTCAAGACACAGCACGAAACAATGGAGATCAACCAGGACCATCTACTATGAGATCATCAAATCAAATTAGTAGAGCTCCCGAAAGGTATGAAACATGGGCTGATTCATCTATTCTTGAGGATCATGATATTGAATTTGAGAATGATGATGGCAATGGGTTTATCTTAGAAGAAGGAGAACATTGTTCATATAGAGAAGCTCAAGTCTCTATCAATAAGCTTGAGTGGAATATTGATATGGAGTGTGAGATGCAATTGCTTGTTGAGAACAAGATTTGGGAGCTGGTGGAGCTTCCAAATGGTCAACATTTGGTTGATAGCAAGTGGGTGTACAAGTTGAAGGATAATCCAGCGGATGAAGAGACGAGGATCTTCAAAGCCAGTTTGGTGGCTAAGGGCTTCACACAAGAGAAAGGTGTGGACTACAACGAAGTTTTTTCACCTGTAGCAAAGTATGTTACGATTCGTCTGGTATGTGCACTTGCTGCGATATTTGGTCTAGTTATGGATCATATGGATGTTATCACGGCTTTTCTATATGGATCTTTGGAGGAAGAAATCTACATGAGACAATCTACTGGCTATGAGAAGAAAGGTCAGGAAAAGTTAGTATGTAGATTGCTCAAATCTCTATATGGATTGAAGTAAGCTCCTAGGCAATGGAATGCAAGGTTTGATGAGTTTATGAAAGCGTAAGGATTTTCACGGAATGTGTTTGATCTATGTGTTTACATGAAGAAGATGAATAATGAGATCTTTAGCCTCATTATTCTAGTACTCTATGTGGATGACATGCTCATTTTGGCAAAGGAACAATCCGACGTCGATAGATGCAAGATAAGAATCGAAATCGCATTCAAGATGAAGGATTTGGGTAAGTCCAAGAGGATATTAGGTATGGATGTTCACATGGATTTGAAGAAGAGGAAGCTATGGTTAATTCAGGGCAAGTACATTCAGCGTGTGCTTGACAAGATTAACATGGCAGACTCTAAAGGAGTGTGGACTCATTTAGCCGCATATTTTAAGCTCTGAGCATCTCAATATCCAATTGATGCAACTGAGAGAGGAAAGATGTCATCAATTCCCTATGACAAGGTAGTGGGCAGCCTCATGTATTTGATGGTGTATACTAGACCTGATATTGCTCTAGCTATGGGCAAGGTGAGCAGGTACATGTCAAATCTAGGAAAGGTGCATTGTGAAGCTGTGAAGTGGATTCTCATGTACCTCAAGAGTACTAAGGATTATGGTCTTTTGTTTGATGGTTTATCGGACAATGCCAAATCCTTGTTGGATTACGTTGATGCTGATTATGGACAAGATCTGGACAAGAGCAAGTCTACAACTGGGTATGTGTTTACACTTGGAGTGTAAACACATACCCTCTACCTTGCAGAAGTGCATAGCTCAGTCAACTACGGTTGAATATGTAGTAAATAGTGGAAGCAACAAAGGAGACTATTTGGTTGAATAGACCTATCACTGAGATGGGATTGAAATAGGATGTTGTTAATCTCCATTGTGATAATCAGAGTGACTTACATCTTGCAGCAAATCAAATGATGGATAGCATGGTGAAGCACATCGACATCAGATATCACTTTATCAAAGATGCAGTTTCTGATAGGAAGGTTGAGCTAGTCAAGATTGACGTTAAACTCAATCCAACTGATTCTTTGACCAAAGTTATTCCTTTAGAGAGTTTCAGAAGGCATTGTGCTACTATGCAGGTTTTGCACAATGAGCATTAGTAGAGTTACTCTAGCAATTGTTTGATTCTTGTTTTTGCTTTACTCCTTCCTAGTCATGCTATGGCTTAGTTCTAGTTAATCCTTGTTTACAAGAGGGCCTATGCTTCAGGTTTCCCTTCTAGGACTTCCTGTGGAGTATGTATGTGGATAACAAGAGTTAAAGACCCAAGGCATGAGTCAAGGGGGAGATTGTTAAGAGTTAACTCAAGTCTTGAGTAACTCTGGTTAGTTTGACTATATTTAGTTAGACTAGGGCTAAGGTTGGTACTACTATATAAGAGAGCTGGCAAAAGCTCTTTGTGACACAATTAGGGTATTCAATAAAGTGACTCTGCGTGTTCCATCTCACTCAAGCTACGTCCATGGAACACGTAGCTTGAGTGAGATGAACCACGTATTTCCTGTATCGACTCTTGATTGCATGTTTTTCCTTTATGTATTCTTGATTCGGACCAACAAAATTCCGCTATTGATGGACAACATGATATACTTTTCCTCCAACACCACTCACTTCATCCTCAACAAGCCATTCCTATTCTCTCTACCCATTATGAGACATTCAAATTTGAAATATTTCATATCAGATAAAAATTAGTATTTTTAATTATGTATCATATACTTATTATTTCATTTTTACACTTGATCCACTCTATATCAACTATCATATCAATATTATAACTAAATAAAAGAGTAGTATGATTGTTGAAATGATTTCTTTAATTATTTATCCTCTAAATAGGGCAATTCAACATAGGATATAAGGTGCATCACATGGTCCCATAGAAAATATATAAGAAAAATTATACGAAATTTAATAATCAAGCAAAAAGGGATACCTTTAATTTTATAAAAATTCTCATATATCTTTACTCTTGAACACTTGAGGTTCTTTGATTGATTTTTTAATTTAAGGAGTTTTTTTGAATAAGAATAGTTATAAGGTATGTGGCCAAAAAGATCAACCTTTATTTCATAGATATTAGTATATTTCATTATTCTGAACACATGAATTTATTAAATTGATTTTATATTTAACGATTTGTTTGATTAAAAATAGTTATAAGGTTAATATCTGATTTAACTGCTTTTTATATTTTTGTATATATTTTTAACTTTTGGGAAAGATTTTTGTGGTCATTCTTTTAGACTCAAAAAAATTTATCTTCTATTTCAATATGGGGCAGTTTAGAATTAAAGAAATAAATAATTTCAACTAGAAAAAATTTACATTATATCCTAAAATGCTAATAATATAATTTTATGGCCTTCAATAATATTAAGTTTACATACTATATTTATAGTTTTTATTGCATTTTTATTTCATGAAATAAAAGGTATATTGATTTTTCATCCTATTGGCTTACTTTTAGCCATAAATTATTTTCATTACAATAATCCTGAAGAGCTTTTATGATTTTTATTTGATGTATTTCTTCTATAAGTATAAATTTTTGGAATATTTATTGATTTTTATTCATATGGTTCTAATGTTTCTTTTAAAAAGAATTACAATTTAAATCTGAAATAGATCATGTTTTAAAAAGTTTTTAAATTCTATTTTTTATAGTTTTTACTATCGAGTTTATATTATAGATTTTATTAATAATTTTATTAAAGGTTTAAGGTTTTTAATTGAACTAGTTTATTTTATTGATAAATGGAATTATATGGAATTGGCATTGTTAGTTTTTTTTGGAGGTGAGAGTTTACAATATATAGAAGGAGTGCAAATTTATTCTTATTTATTTTTCATTCTTATATATAAAAATATTTTTTATTTAAGATTACATATTTTATGTTATTATGAAATTTTGAATTAATTGATTAAGTGAATTTTCAATTCCTTCAAGAATAAGAAGGTAAGCACTTTTCACTATAAACAAATATTATTGGCTTTGTGGAAAACATAATATGTCCATAAAAATATCGGATTTCCTAGGCTTAAAAGACCTAGTTTATATATTAATAATTAGACTTAAATGAAATGAGTCCAATATTAATCAAAATAAAACTTAATATAAAGGGAAATTTTGCTTCATTCACAATGATTACCAAAACCTTAAAATCTAGATGATAATAATGAATACACTTATGCTCTACTATATAGCTACAATCATGACATACTTCATATTAAACTTTATATCTGTAAACTTATCAAATTCATGACTATTTTTACTTGTTTAATATATAGTAATAAAGCATATGTTATCTTCATACAATCCGATAAGGGTTATAACTGCCATTAGCGTCAACACATTTACTTTGTGGCTTAGAAGTATGATCAACCTACCTTTCCAGATCCAGAGTTAACTGGTGAGAATTTTAGAAAATTTTAGAAAATGAAATGAATAAGAGTAATACCAGCATAAGATGGCTCTTTTCAAGTAAATAACATTATTTCGTCCTCGTGGTCTACAGTAATTCCCTAAAAAAGCTTATGCTATGAAATTAACCTGATTTATAGTTGTGGTATATTTTCCCGAATATTTTTTGTAAAGATATTTCCTTGGTTTTGTTATATTTATCTATAAAGACATTCTTAGATCATACGAAATCTAAGTAAATACTAAATGTGGTGAAGTATTGTCTTCAAATTATAGGATAATCATTAAACGGGCGAATACTTCTATGAGGTTTAGCGTGCATACAACAGTGTAAAGAAGGAGATTCAATGTACAGTTGGAAGATTAAGTAATAATGATCAGCATCCACATTGCTCTCCTGTATTCAGTGCACTTAACTGTAAGTTGGTGCATCGATATGATATCCGCCGTTATTGACTTGTTATAAGTAACAATAGAACACTCTAGATACGAGGGTTCTCCTCAATTATGGAACGCTCGCTTACTTTTGTGTCTTGAATTCATCTCATACGAAAGTGTTATGTGTAGGCATCGCCTAAAGCGCTAGAAAACCTATTTCCGCACATTCATTACCTATCCTTCAGTTCGATATTTTCCACCAACTTTTCTGAGAGTTTAAGAAATATGTATGAAGATAGAGTTAGAGCTGTTGTGATACTCTTGTTTGTACAATACAGGAATTCGAAGACAGAACTGAGGAGATGCATTCAGTATTTTCACTTAAATCCACAATTATTAGGTCAAAAGTTGATTCAGCAAGATTTATACACTTCACTTTAAACACATGGGAAGGCCCTCTTGAAATCGGAATCCAACCAGAAAGTAACGTGGTTTCCTTCTCTCGAGTGACAAAGAGCCTTTGTGAAGATACGAACTGACCGGTCCCAACATCTAAAAATTTGGTTTAAGACAAGCATGGAGTTGTCGAATGAGAAGACTAAATGCATGCGGTTGTAGAGGATCTTGCCAACGGAAGATGACACACAATACTCACCTAATTTGAAGGACATCGTTGGCTGGAGAATCAATTACTTCGCTCACTCCACGGCAATTGCTCCTTTTCTACCCCGGAGAACAACCTGGCGAACATATGTGATCATTCCTACGCAGCGCCTAGCCAAGAAAAGGGCGACTCAGCTACCTTTCCCTCTCAAACGCGAAACTACTAAACTCACAAGGAAAACACGCACCAGAGAAAGAAACAAGGAAATACCTACTGAAAAGTACAGGATCTAGCACCCAACTTCGAATCGAACTTGATCTACCTTGGTCCGAGTAAAGAAGGCGAATGGGACATGTCAACAAACAAAACCGCACACTCCCTCTCTCTATATCTCCCTCCACCGAACGAAACACATCAAAAATGAGAAACGGGACATTTTCGTGGGTCCAGGTTCCGGGACATACGGAGAAGTGGTCAAACTTCTTGCAATTGTCTTTCATTCCATAAAGAACATCTCACCGCACCTCTTCACTTTCATTTGATGGGATCTTTTAATTTCCCTGTAATTTGCAGTTGTGATCCTTGTACTTGCAGTTCTCTCCCACAAGGAAGTCGCGGCTGTGTCCAGACATGAACCTGTAACCGTCTCCATGTCCTGAAAAGCCTTCCGAGACAAGTTTGAATTTTCAACACAAACCACCTGAAAAAGATAACATACCTACTCCTTCTTGATAATAATATAATATAATATTATTATTAAAAAAATTTCCAAATGTGTATATTTATAATACTTTATATATAATATATATTTTGGATGAAATTAAATTCAGTAATAATCAAATAAATTGTGAAATAATTTTAAATTTGATGCAAAACATGAATAAAAAATTTAGTATTGTTGACTGAATTTTATTTATTACATTCCATGAATTATAATATTGTAAAAATGAGTGTAAAAATGTAAAAATATCATATGAATTTCAACAAATGTGAATTATTTTATGATTTTTTACATTTAATTTTAGGGCTTAATTTTACGAAATTTTCATTTCAATTGTGTTATTTATTTAAATATATAAATTAAAAAACCAAGAAAAATAGAAATTTTACACACAATTAATTGTGACATAGTTTTATGTACAGTTTTCATATTCTAATAATTAAGATATGTCAATTTTAAAGACATAAAAAATTCAAGTCAATTTACATAAAAAAACTCGTTTTTATAAAAACATCAATTACTATGGTTTATTACAAATTCTTAACTTTTTAATTAGTATGTTTCTAATTACAAGTTTTCTAATAATTTATTAGAAAAATCTTTCTCTCTTTTAAAACTTGAAACTTTGAAAGTTTTTCTACAGTTTCAATCAATATTTTCATCCCATATGTTGTGTTTGTCAAATGAAGCAATCCATGATATTGAATATATACAAAAAACCATGAAATATGAGATTCTAAAATATTGAGCAAGATTTTTTTATTTTAACATGATCCTCTCATTTACATAAATTTGGTGAATCTTTTTTACTATGTAGATATTGAATAATCTATGTACACATAATAAAATTTTGAATTGTATAAAAAATCAAGATTTTGAATCAACTTTCAATGCAAGAACCATTATCAACAAGAACAAACTTAGGTTTATCAAATAGTTCGAGGGTACCTACAATCTCTAAAATAAATTATATTTTATCTATTGAATTTAGGGTTAAGGTACTGATCTATACAATTAGAGCTTAAAGATTAAATAAAGTCTTCTGCTATTATAGTTTGCTTGGTATTCTCCAAAACTTTTCTAACTTAAGCTGAGCTTATGTGTTAAGACCTGAAAGCCCATACAACAGGTAGATATCTTTGTGTTTATGTTTCCTCAATTTTCCACTCCCTTTTCATTTCTTCTTTGCGTATTAAAATAATAAAACCACTCATTTTCATAGTAGGGTTGCATGACAATGGTATGTGTCACTCATTATTTCTATGTATTGTCACTTATGTCATACCTCTTCATGAATCAACTGATAAAATACAAGGTCACTTATTTTATTTATTTTCATTGGGTTCAATGTATAAACCACTTCTTTGTGTCCATGGATCGTGTAGTACGTTCTAATTGTAGCACGAAGAAAGAGGCGAGGCTTTCTGAATAGTGAATTGCAATATATATTGAAAGAAGACTGTAACTGACTGATCATCGTAAAAGGAGGAGAAGACTGTAACAAAAAAATTATTTATTTTAGTATGGAATCTGGTGTCGGAGAAGAACAAGGAGATAATAAAACAAGCGTTCTACCGAAAGTGAGCAGCAAAGAGCAAGCTGAAAATTGGTTACGAGAAGCTACACGAAGTTCGACCAGGAAAAAGGAAACGCCAATCAGCTTGGCTGTTTTCATTCAAAGCTTTTCTGGAAGAATCAGTTTAATTCTCTCGAAATGATTTCTCAAGTACTCGGTATGCTGTACTGTAGCTTCAGGACTGAGGAAAAATGATTGTAATATTCTTACTCTTCACAAAGTCCAAACAATATCGAAAGAGTAGTAAAAAGAAACAAGGAAAGAGAGTATAAGTTTGAAGCCCAGCGAAATAGCAAGGGGGAATCATTCTTGATTACTGGTTTTCTGGTAGGATGTGAAGTTGCGAACATTGCTGGGTAAGTCATTGGCGTAAAGGGGTGAACAAATGTTGAGTTGAGCTGATCTCATTGAGCTGAAAAGAGCATGGAGCCGAGAGGCCGAGGAGGCCTAGAGGCAAAAGAAAGGAAACAACAGAGCGAGAAAGGGCAAGGCAATCCACGAGGAGATCCTCGAGTCCTACCCGAGTATCTTTGAGACTCAAAATCTTGTCTGAACATCGATGAATGGTCCATGCAACATGGTGGAAAAGTTCATGATGTGACATTATAAAAAACCTTGGCTCATAGATCTAGAAAAACCATAACCCTTGTGAGTTTTCCAATGCTTCAAAATCTAAAGATGATGTCCTCCATGGCATAGACATCTAAGATGTTGAACCTCGCTATCTTCTCGCAATGTGAAGCCCTCATATTTGCTGAAATCACTCTAACGTATCTATGGTTTCAGCCCATGAGAGATACATAAAGGAGGTACTTGATAGAATTAAAACTGCCCAACAATTGTCAAAGTCCAAATAATTTGTATGACATCTCTCACAAAATATAAAATTAATACATTTTATGAGTTCATATAGGAAAAGCAACGAAGTTTCCAAGAGAGCCGTTTATTTTCTTAGAATCTTGAGGGAGTTATTTTATAATATTTCATGATTGCGTAAAGGTGAGACTCTTCAATGGACAGAACTTGGATAAGTTTGTAATGGTTTACATCTTCCAGGCCGTTTCTTTCCAAATACATAAGCATGAAGAAACAGCGAGATAATCTTGGAAACTTCAAAGATCATGTACAGAGGAAGTGAAGGAAAGGAGAGTGAATAAAAAGGGGCTCTTGTTGAGAACGTGAGGCTTATGTGTGCGCGAGAGTCAATTGCCAATAATTTGTGACTTTTTCTCTCATCAATGTACTATGAACTGAACCACGTCTTCATAGACACTTCAAGGGGAGGGGCCACTTTTGCAATGACGATGCGTCTGAGCACTTGAGGGCACACCACTACACGCCATCATCACAATCGTCCTCTGCCTGAACAAAACCAATTGCAGTTTGATCTCATGTTCCTCTGTTCGGTATAGATAGACATGCTTGTCTCATCGAATCTGCTGAACCCACATACTCCAAGCTGAAATCTAGTTTCAGAGCGAAGGTAAAGCAACCTTCATTCGTGACAACATGTTTGATTGATTCTGTACGTCTATATCCCCTCCCTCCCATCCCTCAGGAGTCTGAATGGCAACACTTGTCGAGGCTTGGATACAGTGCTCTGACCCACGCTTCCCTGCACCAGCAAGCAGTCGATGATGAGAAAGACAAATGAATGGTTTCGATACTGGGTTACAAATGATCACTTGTCTCACCCAAAACCTTGTGGAGTAATACCCCAAATGATGATGATGCAGCAGAACTGTCACAGGATACTCAACTGAGTTCCCATGACAGAAATATTTTCTACTCTTTAGCGTGGTTATCAAGTTACAGATTCCGTAATAGTCATTCAACAATTTGACATCTCAGCACTGAACTGATTTTCCTATCATTGCGGACGATAGTGAGGCAGTTTGACTACAAGAATAAAACGAATCCCAGTCAAGTGCATGATACGTTCTTAACCAGCAGAGGGATCAAAGAATACTTCGATGCAGATGCGATAGGAAACAATGGTTACACTACTGAGCAACACTCGAAAGAGTAAAAGTACTGTAAGTGACCTTAAATGAATAAAAGGGGGAATATGGTCGAGGCCAGATATCGATCATGTCGCCAATAAGCACATCGAAAAGCAAACTCTTGTCAAAACGAGCGGTACCAGTGAAGAAATAGTGTGGAGAATGATGCAAAAGGAATGCAGAGGCGACGGCGTTTGGAATTCCGTCGGTCAAGGACACTCGAATAGCGGAGAACCGATCTCGAATAGCGGAATACACTCTCACGATTTGCACAGTAATAAATTGCGAACGCGGTTTATCGCTCTCGCCTCCGTCGCTGCCCGAGGAGTTACCGATGGGCGGCCAACCTCGACGGCCGGAGGATGATGCCGTCAAGGACGATGAGCGCGCCACCACGACGTCCGGCAGCGACCGCGCCAAACCCTGCCTCAGTCCATTGTTCCGTCCGTTTGTCCGTCCGTCCCGCAGGCAGCAGGCCAGGCAAAGGAAGGAGGGAGTTGAAGAAGGGAGCGGTAGCGGGAGCCGCGGGCGGGGGAGCCGTGCCGCTCACTGGCACGTCGGCCGCGCTTTGCGCCAGCGGGGCAGCAGGCGACGCGGGCCGGGGCGACGAAGGGACTGGAGAGGAGAGGCGCGAGAGCGGGAGAAGCAGAGGCGAGGGGGAGCTGAGCCTCTTGAGGCTTGTGGCTATGGCGGAAGGAAGAGCTAAGCTAGCGATGGGAGAGAGGGAGGAGGAGGAGGAGGAATGATGTGAGTGACAGCAGCTGGCTCTCTGTGCTGAGATGGAGGTGGGGCCGGACGCTCGAGATCTGAGTGAAGACCGGCATCTCGCTCGCATCCACTTTCGTGCTGGCAGAGGCAAGCGAGAGGCGAGGGCTGGACTGAATCGCAGGGCGAGGAGAGTGAAAAGTTCGTGTTTCGTTCTGTTGTGGGCAACGGAAGAGATCGCCACCGGGAGCTGATTGATTTCGGGATCAGGGACCCGAAGGCGCCGCACCGACTGACTACAGCTTGGAAGAAGATACTGTGGTGGGAGGGGAGTAAAAAGAAAGCCTGCAGCAGACGCAGCAGCAGCGAGCGGGTGAGGAGGAAATGAGATAATGGGATGCGAGTTGGGGGAGAGTTGAGTTGAGTTAATGCAAGCACGAGAGTTGGAGTGCCAAATCGGGCATCATCCCGCACAAGAAGTGCTCTGCCCCGGTGGCTCCGCTGCCCGAGCCTGTGTGAACGCGCTACTGCTTGTTCTCAGCCTGCCTGTGTGCCACCTCGCACTTGCTCCCCTCTCTCCTCTCCTCTCTCTCTCTGCGGCCTCGCCTCGCCTCCCGCTAAGCGGCCTCTGACATTCATCTCTCACTGTCTGTCCCTCTCTCTCACACAACAACACACTGAGCTTGTCTGACTGACTGTCTTCACCTTCCACGCTCCCTCCCCTCTTCTTCCGCACCCGTCTTGTAGTATCATCAACACGCCCTCCCCTCTCCTCTCCCTCTCCCTCCTCTAGCTCTCTGTCTCTATCTCCCTCTCGCTCCCCTGTGTCACCTCCTCATCTCCTCTCCCCTCCGGTTCGTTCCCCTGGGAGCTCGCTCTATCTCGCCTCTTTTTCATCGTCTGTCGCGCCTTAGCTCTCCTCCTATCTTAGTCTCTTCTCGCCTTCCTCTCCAGACGGTCTTCTTCCCTTCTGACGCGCACACTAACCAGCATTGCGCGGACGAATGGCGGGGGACGGTGATGTGCTGTGATTGTTTAAACTCGGTACGTGATTCTTCGCTCGGATGCGAGCGAGCGCTGGTTGTGAGTGAGCTTAAGCGTCGGGGAAGACAGAGTGAGAGATGTTTCGGCATTTGTGATTGGGTGACCAGAGCTGGAATTTTAGCTGCTTGTTTGCTCTGTGTCGGCTCCGGACTGGAAATCGGGGAGATTTGCATCGTCCCGCTTGTTTGCTGCATCAGTGTCGTCCTCGCACGCGAACTTCATTCTCGCGGTGTTAATGACGCGCACGACGGTGATTAAATGTTTAAGTAATCTCGGCAGATCGGCACACTGAAAGCATTGATCTCTGATTCCCGTGTGGTGCGGAATGGTCTTTCGTCTGGAAGTTATTGAGAGTAGCTGGCTGCTTCGTGTTGTAACGGTATAAGTGTTCTTACCATTTTTGATCAGTGTCGTGGATCATTGAGGAAGTGGATTCGTGCGTCCAGAGCTAGATCTAAACGATCTACTTTGTTTACTGTCGGTGCCATTGCTAGCAGGCACTGGTAGAATACATGGCTGCACGTCACATTCATTAGGTTGCCGGTTTGTTCATCTTTCCACGTTCACACCTGTGTTACGGGGAAGAGGCTAATCTGTGTGGATTGCACTTTGAGAGAGTTCTTGTAGTATCTGATAGCTGAGGTAAAGAGTGCTGCTTTGGAGCTGATCGTCGCAAAGCAAAAGAGCTTCAGTGTGTGCCGCCAACTCAAGCTGTCAAGCGCCATTTTCGTGGTCATGTGGAGAACCTGGCCCTCCCTTACTCAGAGAAATGCTCGGGTTTTATATTTCTATGAAGCTTGCTGTCCAGAGTTTGCCCGCGTATTGATAATGTTAGAATCAAATCGTTGTTCCTAAGAATGCAGTCAATCACATAATCTATCTCACTGCTGCAGGTCTTCATGGAAAGGGAACTTGCCCTTTGTGCAAAGCTTGTGCTTGCGAAGTTGTGGGGACAGTGATATTCCCGTTAGCACTCTTTACCTTGGTACGTATGTCTGCGGAAGTCAGCCTTGAGGAAGTGTCAAGCTGACTTTTGGGGAGTAATGTCCTGTGAACTATCTTAAGTAGTGCTTATGGAGTTAATCCAACTCCAGCTTCTTCCCCAAAATGTCGCCCCTTTCCTATATATAGTCTTGAAATGTTCTACATTTTACTTGTCTTGTGGTGCTTGTTACTTCCAATCTTTCGCCCCACAGTCTCACGATCAGTCTGTCCCGTAACCACAAGCATGTCGTTTTCGCTCTGATGTTTTTCAAATAAGCAATCAATCGCCCGTCTCGGTCAGTATCTTTCGGTGTTGGAATCTTTACTCGTTGAAGTATCTCATCTCCTTGTTTGTTACATATGCAATCTAAAAATTTCTCCCACACCCGACACTCCAGTATGCTCTCTTTTTCGTCGGATGACGCCTGACGTGTTTTCATGTCCCGCTAGCAGGTGATTGGTACTTTCTATGGCATACGCGTCTCCATTTCACGAGTGACACCTTGTTGATTTTAATGATATTGGATATATGAAATTTATCAGCGCCTTGGCTGCTTAAATTCTTGGATTTGACGGCTGCTCGGATTTGAGACCTGCATCAGTGCAGTGTCCCTTATCCTTGCAAAGTGAGATGCTTCACATTCTATCGGATCGTTGACACCTTGTACAAACAGCTGAGGAAACCGATAATCAGTGTCTACCCACTCTTTCTCAAGTAGAGGAAGAGTGATAGTCTTACGTGTTCCGTAAGAAGATGAGTGAAGCCGGAGGAAATGAGCAGGACGTTACCTCTGTTGCCAGGACTCTAGATTTCTCCCTGGCTGAAAGCGGACATCCAGACGGGATGAATGTCGATCAGGCCGTAGAATTGGATACTGGTGAAGCTGGAAACTCGGTGGTCGTTCACCATGACGACGAAGAAGAAGAAGACGGAGGCGCACTTCAAAATCTCGAAGAAGGTGGCGAAGAGAAAGGCGAAGAGAAGCATGTAATTAGTCACGGGGCAGAGAAGGCGGAGCATCTCAATGCCTCGAGTCTAAGAGAGGATGAATTTCAGAAACTTTTACTTCTGGCTGAAGAGTTTGAAGCAGATGAAAAGACTGGAGATGACGGCGAAGAAACAGGGAACATGGAGGGAGTAGATGAAGGCAAGGGAGATTCTGGCAACAAGGAGGATCGTGATGGCAAGGTGAAGAATTTGTCTAATAAAATCTGAGCTTAGCAGAATCTCGATTCATCCTTTTTGAATCTCAGCCCAAGTCTTTACCCCGCATCACGAAGTGAAGGAATGCGTGCCACACTGGGCTACTGCTGAAATTGTGTTCCTCTTCATTGTTTGGACCATTCCTTTCCTAACCCCACTCGTGCTCCGTGACCACACAGGGCCTTGCTCTCAAGGTGAAACCAGGTGCTGGAAAGACTCAGAAGACAGGAGCTGCACCTAACAGGAAGGGGCCAACACCTGTTGCTCGAGTTTCCAAAGTCCGGCCGTCTACTGTTCCAATTACATCGGGCAAGAACGACAAGACAGAAATAGATGGAACTCCCAAGCGAAAGAGACACGGAGAAGAAGGCGCAGTTGATAGTGAATCGCGTTCGCTGCCCACTACACCCTCTGTTAATCGCACTGGCAATGGAACGCGGAAGTTAACCGTTCCACAACCATTTGCACTGGCAACTGACAAGAGAGCTTCACTCGGGGGCCGACCAACGGATGGTGACTTGGCATCCAGGCTTGCCTTGCCGTCTTTGAAGAAGGTAATACTTTTACTTCTATGTGCTCTGTTTGTCTGTACTATCTTGCTTTATTACGCCAGTCACTGGAGTGAACACTTTCACATTGTGCCTCAAGGTTCGTTTCAATCTAGCACTGTGTCCAGGGAGTCAATAGTTTGAATAACTGAGTCGAAAGAAACATCGCGAATAATTCTTTTTTGTGTCGTTGCTAAATTTCACAGGCCCCTGCCCCAGCTAAGTTAACATCGAAGCTTTTTACGAAGCCGTCTGAGGGCCCGAAGTAAGTGTACATTTCGTTGATGTTTTGATCTATATCTCTGTCAGTTGTCTTGATTGTTTGCCGAGTGATTCAGTACCTGGTTTGTGTGAGCCTTCGGAACTATAAGTCCGAGAACGACTGAAGAAAAAGTTCGTAGGTCGCAGCGAGAGTATTTAGTGTGAACGTTTTTTTGATTCTGTCGGTTCTACGCCTTTCTTCGCTTGCTCTTGACGTTGGGCAAAAGAATCAGTATCCACGTATTTGTGACCGTGTTACGAAGTGCAATCAAGAAGCAGCTAAGGTGTTCAATTCGTGACGATTTGAGTGAGGGCTGAGAGTGAGAATATCGGTTGCATTTCCATCGATTTTATACATCTTTGCTTGTGTTGGTGGGTTTTACCCGAACTTGTCTAAAGAATATCTTTGGTTGTGTTCCAGGCGATATGAACAGGGCACAGGTAAGGTGAAGAATGCAACTTCATCTTCTGAGGATGATCCCCGGTCCGGATCTCTACCATATCCTGCACTGAAAATTAAAGCAAATCAGCCCCCTGTGACGAGTGCGAGCAGTTTCCAATTCAAGTGTGATGAGCGAGCAGAAAAGCGCAGGGAGGTGAGAACAAAGCTTTATACAGTCAATTATTCTCTCTTTCTCTTCTGCTTTCGCTTCGGCGTATTTCTAATGTCCATCTCACTTTTAATAATGACGATCCTACTGTGAAACGTGCAGTTCTATAATAAACTTGAAGAAAGGCTAAGCGCCAAGGAGGCCGAGAAAACGCAGATTGAAGCCAAGACTCAGGTCTGACTCAATCAAGCCCCGAGTCTGTTCCGTTCGGAAACCCGTGTACTATGATGATGTAAATCGAGATTTTTACAAAGCGGAGTGTGGATAATTAGTCATATGGTCAGGGGACTGAAGTTTTACTGTTCCGTTTTCTTAAGCAGAGGTCTTTCTCTGGCAAAACGTCTCCTGTTTCGTAGGAGATTCCTCTGCTATCCTGTGTATGTAGTTCATGTTTGAGGAGGATCTGCTAGCTTTTTGTCAAAATATTGCTTACGTGTTCTCTGCAGGAAGAGATTGAAGCCAAGATTAAGGAGCTCCGAAAGAGTCTAACTTTCAAAGCTAATCCCATGCCGAGCTTTTACCAGGAAGCCCCACCCCCGAAAGTCGAGATCAAGAAGGTAGGTGAATTTTCCTTGGGTCCGCGAGTTGTTAGCTGGAACGCAAACTGAGAAGTGCATGTATGAGAGCTCCGTCGTGTATTACGTGTGATTGGAGTGTATCTCGCTCTGGTTCCGCTATCTGATGTTAGTCGAACGCATTCTCAGCTAACGCATCATGCTTCGATTGGTCTGCACCATTTTCAGATTCCAACGACACGTGCGAAGTCTCCTAAGTTGGGAACATCTCGGCGTAGCAGTGGTGTAGGGACTATGATGGAGGATGCCAGATCCTGTAGAACTAGTAGAACTGATCTTGAACACAAACTAAATGGCCTCAGTGATGATGGTCAAAATAAGGACATCAAGAAAGCCCTGAAAAAGCCGTCAGGACTCACCAAAGCTCTGAGCGACAAAACGATGAGATCTGCCAAGAGTAACGGAAGACTGGACAACTCCAAAGCTCAGGCAGCTGCTTCATCTGGGGCCGGTGAGACTGATGCCAAATCGAAGGAGAATAAAGTAACTGTATCAGACTCGGCTGGGGATAGTGATGAAGGCAAGACTAACAATGCCGAAGCTGCTCAGGACACCATCAAGGATGATGCAGCACCCGTTGGTGATTCTGTTGCCAGTGACGGCAGTAACGGACTAAATGAGAAAGATGGCAGCGGTGGAGCGAGCGAGAAGGCTAGCCGACCTTCCCAATCGACCTCGACCTCTGCAATGGAAGAAGGGAAAGACAAGATTGTGAAGACGACAAAGCAAAAATTGAAAGCCAGCACGCCCACACTTAGCAGTGCTGCCAAGCGTGAAACACCTATTAAGCATAGTAGCAAGAACAGTACCGAGATAGCTCACAGCGTTGCCGATGTGGCTGTTGCATCATAGGCCGAGGTAATTGCACCCTTGAGAGATAACCAGGCAGCCATGCGGACGTGTCTGGCACATCGTTCCATGTCGCCCTTGTGCACTGACAGCTTCTGGTGTTGCAATCTTTGCTTGCTCCTTTGCCAACAGGGTCGATCTAGCTTCACACCAGGCAGAAGTGCGTATCTGGTGAGCAAGGCTGCAACGTCATCAGAAGCAGCAGCTGTGTTAAAAGCTTCTACTGCGTTACTATGAGTTGTTTGTCTTTCCTGTTTGTTGGAGAAGGAAGTGTGGAAGAGAGAGTAGTGGTTTTTTGCAGCAGTGAGACCCATAGCGAGTAGAAGGGTCAGCAGCAGGTTGAATTTGCAGTCGTAACAAATATAATGTATACTTTCCAGGACTACCCAGTTTCTTGTCAAACCCAGCGTGAGAGAAGTAACGATGTCTTCAGGGCGACTCGTCTTTGGCAGCTTAGTAGCTTTTTTAACGGTCGTGTTGCCTCTCCTCACGATCAAGTTGACTAATCAAGCCCTTGACTCTTGGCCTACTGCCCAAGTTTCATGATGTGCGATTTTCCTGACATATGGCATTGCATGTGATGCTGTAAATAAATATATTTTCATGACAAGGCTCTATCCTCGGTGTAAGGGGCCCTGCATCCTTCTTCTCCACTCTGCTTCGACATTGCTTTGACAAAGCTTTCGAGACTCATCCTTCCGAGCGCTCTACTCCTTCAGGCGTCGTCGGTCAGGGCGGCGGCGTCGTCGTGTGTTAATCAGAAGCAGTGGCGGTTCGTGACGAAGGGTAGCCCCAGCATTTAGGAATGTAGAGTTAAGTTAGTGTGGAATCGCCGTCGTCCCGGACCTACCCACGAACCGTGCAGAGTCTGCAGAGTCTGCCTCGCCGAGTCGTGTGTGGCTTGACAAGAAGCTTAGCAAAGAAGGTAATTGAAATAGTTCTTCGCTCCTCCTCCGAGTGGCAGTTCATCTCCTGTACTGGCCGAGCCGAGAACGGGCCGGGCCAGCGGACTATAGTGTCAATTGTCCGACTAACCTCCACACCTCGTCACGAGATGGGAAAATAGTTCGGTAGATAGAGTGGGTGAACTCCAGGTTGTTTAGTAGCCTGGTGCCGATGTGCCAGTGGTACCGATGTAAGCGCGCAGGCGCTTGTAAAACGCGCGAGGCCTGCTTTGTAAGAAATCGTATCAATTGTGCACGATATTGTGCCCACGTGATCTGCTGACTGATGACTGCTGACTCCTGACTCCACTTCGGACGTCACTCTTGTCTCCACCTGAGTCCTGACTGACTGATCTCGGCGACCAACCCGATGCTTCTCCCATCATCCTCCCGTTGCACCCACATCCTGACAACGGCGCAATAATTCACACGGCCCCATGCCCGGTTGCACATTGCCGATCGCACCTTTCAACACGATGATGCTTGACCCTCACCCGCGCAAAACCCAGGCCCATTCGCAAACCTTCGAGTCTTTCAACAAAATCCTTGTGCGAGCGAGACAGATATTTACGGGATTGAAGTAGCCCAACGCACGTGTGTATAAGAACTTCGCCTCAAGGCACGGCAATGGATGCAACACCACAAAGCAAGTTCTCCTTACGCATAAACGGAGTGCGTTGTGAACTCTGCGGGAGGTCTAACACCGATCGTTCACCATGAGGAGCAAAGATGTTAACCTGACCACTGATCTCAATAATACAGACAGCCCTGCAGGTTATCTCGTAATCGCACTTTCTCGTCTTTAGCTCCAGTGGGGATTTGATATTGTACCCGTACACCGTACAATGGGATGCCATTCCAGCTGCAGGCGTTCTTATCTGCTGTTGACGTTCATTAATCGCGTTGTATGGACTCTAAATTCACCGTTTGCTTTGATGCTCCAATGTTGAGCCATTTACAAGAGTACACTGACAATAGCCAGGCAATTATCACTTATATGTGTTCCGAGTAACACATATTCTCTAAGGTATATAATATGCACATTTAGTTATATAATCTACCTTCACAGTGCACGTCGCACAAATACAGAAATCTGTATCAAAAATAAGTTGTCAGAAATTGTGTGATTTAACTTGCCAACAAATGTTCTAGATACAATAGGTTGTTTTTAATGTTCTTATGTTTTTCAAGGTGGCGGATAGTCACGCATGTAGGCTTTGAAGATATCCTCTTTGCCTTTGCTTTGGATAATAGACCTGCGGTGGTATGTTCTTGCTTTTAATACAACTCAAATTATCCAATTTTCGTTACACATGCAAAATATATTCGAAATTATCTCCATAGTAAACCTTCCAAATATGACGAGTATTTTGTATGTGTCAGAAAAACACACGCAAGGAGAATAATATTTCACAGTTAAACGCTAAAGATAGAAAGAATGTCAAAGATAGGTGCCGGAATTTTTAATTTATGTCCGATAATAGATGGACATTGTAGAAGGAGTCGAATATGACCCATATGATGATAGTATATTTCACAATTGACAATGTTGCCATGGATCTTTCTAGTTGTATGGGTCAAGGAGCGACAAAACTTAGCGCTAAATGTACAAGTGCTGAATCTTATACAGTCATTCCTTTGTCTATGCATAATTCGAATGACTGAACGCGAGTTGAACAAGTTTATTACTGAATGAAGGAAGACGTGAACAAATTTATTACATTATAGGTGACCGTGAACATTTGCATGTTTAGAATTTTGCATAACGATAATCCATATATAGTATCAGTAACGCATTGCAATGTGTTCACAGTAAAAGAACCAGTTTTACTTAATAAAGGATATGGTTCTTATGATTTGGTTTTTTCAGATTTTATTATTGGACTTTTGTATCTATGTGAAATATTCACTTGGAGCCTATGAAATCAATAGTACGGACTGCATAAGTAATTCCACATGTGCTACTTCGTTGGGAACATTACAAAAATGCAGTTTACGTGGTTTCTAAAAGGTTTTTGAATATTGCTCATGATATCGTCATATCATATGAAAGTTCTTTCCATCTCAAAGTTAACATGAATATGGTTTGTTCCCCTTGTTTCTTACATATATTAGTATTTCTTTCGCAGAAACTACTCGAGCTCCTTTCAGTTTAGCACAGGTGGAGGTAAGACTACTAACAGGTCCATGGGGCTTTTTGCATTACAGAGAATTTCGGGTTTTATGTGGAGAATCTGTAGGAAGCACCAATAACAATTTTTTTTGGCCATTAATCATCTCTTTTTAGAAGGGTCAAGATATAAGTTTCTAACTCTAATTAGTGTTTTTTTTAGACACTCATTCCTTAATTAGTCTATTCTACAGTAATTGAGTATATACATTAATCACGAGTCGTCTGTAGATACATATTATCTACAGACAACTCTTATGATAAGTGAATTCGTTTCAATACATCTACTGGATGTAGTAATTAAGACTTCAAGTCGAATTATTCAGGTGACGCCTAGACTACTGTAGCAAGAGGCCAACAAGTATTTAAAACTGACATGGAAAAGTACATGGAGGTGAAAGAGGGCACAACGCAAAGAAAAGTGAAAATGGAAACTCTAAGCAGGTTTCTTGGTGGTGAAAGGTTGTACAATCTATGAATATCAATCAACTAAGTGAACTTAACATTCGGTTTTAACTCATAAATCAACAACGTCATCTAGTTTTTCCCATTTTTTTTGTAATTTTACTTGGCCTTGTCACGGTTTTATATATATGTGTACTGCAACGCCTTGTAAACATTTTGAGTTGGGGATTGATTGCTCTTCAGAACGATAAGAAATCCAACAAAACACTGGGCGCGTCGAGGGACTAGTGTCGGACATTGGTGAGAGAGACCCATAGCCGGGACATGAACCCGGGTCGCTCGGGTGGGAGCCGAGTATCCTAACCAACTAGACTACAACGGACAAGGACACATATTACAATAATATCCATTTTCAAGCACAGGAGATATTTCGACTGCGAGCTGACCGGTGCAGCCGGTGGAGGCAGGCTTCATGAAGCGCAGAGGACATTCCTGGTGCCCGAGCGAAATCCGACGAATACATACGAAGAGCGCAGGAGCGGACAAAGCGTCACTTTTCTGGCCTGTCTGTGAACCGTGATCCGCAGCGCACGATGGCAGCAGCTTCACTTCGATGATCATTCCATCGCCTGGCCAGAATCATGTGGCTCTCCGTCGCGCGCTTGTGCTCTGTAAGTGGACACGTCTGCCAGTCTTGGACCCTTTTGTTTTCTCCGTTTCGAATTTCGCCCTCTATCATCGTTATCGGCACCGTCGCTTCTTTGTCAAGCCATTGCTCGTGTCAGTTTCCATTCCAGAAGCTGTCGGAGAAATTGCGTTGCACCGAAGTGATCTTCACGTCTCCCCCGCGTGTGTTGTTTTAGTGTTCGTCGAATCTTGTTCCTAATGTCTAGCGTTGTTGCTTGTGTGCGGAACCCCAACCCCATGCTCGCCTGCGATGCTGCTCATTTGTCACAGTCTGGCTCGAGAGTGACAGGTGAGGTCCACTGGTAAACGGCATGAATTCGATTGCGTTGGGATTCATTGAAGTGAGTTAATGTAACAGCTTCTTGAATTTGAGGAAATGCACTCATGAGCTGTGCTAGTTTGTGAGTTTTTGGCGTTGTTACAAAATTGGCCTTAGATGCAAGCTCCGTGGAGTTTGTTGCTGAGAAATTGTAAGCTTGTTTATTTGTTCTGGTTTGTTTTGGTTTGCTGGCGTGGCCTCGAGTTGGAACCGAAGTTTGTGGAGGGCATTACGTTAAAGTGTTGTAGCATTTTGTGTCCTAGGCAGAATGCCGAAGCAAAGAAATTCGAAATTTAACTATCCGATTTTGGGGCAGGTGTTAAGGCGATCGACCTTCCGCTTGCGAACAGTGGAACTTTACGCTTGGAATTTCTCTGTAGACAAAATCGTCTCTTAGGTTGTGAGTCAAGTAGATTATCCGCAGGCATTAATCGTGGTGCTAGAGTCATGGGTACGACTTCGTCTGCTTCACATGGTGGTCCAACCCCTGTGGCCCAGGAGGTTTCCAGCGGTGGTAAGTTTCAAAACTCGCAGTTGCCTGTGATGGTCCAATTTTCAACTGCTGATTCGGATCCTCGATAGCTATCACGACCTACGATCTTCCAAAAAACTCAACACTCGAAATTTGGGATCGAATATTGTGCTTGGATATAATGTCATTCATATATATATATATATATATATATATATGTAATATGAACTTTCCAAATGACTCCATATGTGCTGTGTATCCAAAGTAGCACATGTATCTGAATTGTTCACATTCTAAATCCTGCAGAACAAGTAGACTTCAAATCCATCAGCGACTCAGAATGGCAGAAGCGTCTGACGAGGGAACAGTTTAACGTTGCACGACAGAAAGGAACCGAGAGAGCATTCACAGGGTGGGTTATCAGATATTTTTCTCCTGTCTTCATCTCAGGGTCGCTTTTGCCTGCTTACCCCCAGCCAGTACGTCTCGTTTTCTCTACTTTTTTGTCTGGTGAATGTTCAGACCGCCTACTGCGAAGTGAGTATGTTGTGCAAATGATTCTAATTCGTTGATTATGTACAGGGATTACTGGAATACGAAGACCGCCGGAACATATCTGTGCATATGCTGCGAGACACCACTTTTCGAGTAAGTAAGCAAGCTCATGTTTACGATTAACTAATAGCTTAGTGCTTTCTGTGCACTTTTAGTCCGTTTACTGTCTTCTTGATGAAGGCTGCCAATTTTTGCAGTTCTTCTACCAAGTTTGATAGCGGCACAGGCTGGCCTTCATACTGGGAACCAATTGGAAATAATGTGAAATCAGAAACAGATCGGTCCATTCCATTTATGCCACGTACAGAGGTGTTGTGTGCCAAATGTGATGCACACCTTGGGCATGTATTTGATGATGGTCCCCGTCCTACCGGAAAACGTTACTGTATCAATAGGTATGAAAATCCTCCAACTAGTCATGATAGTTTTCCAGCTATTGTTCTTTACGTTATAGGGTAATCTTTTCCTGGTCATTAGCTTCTTTTCAGTCTGTTGTGTCCTTGCCATGCACAACACACTCAATTCGCTCGTTGATTTTTCGTTGTGTGCATCATCTCGTAGTTGAAACACGAACGTAAAGTTGCATACTTGGACCCACTTACTTACCCTTCTTCTGTGAGTTTGCAGTGCATCTCTCAAGCTGAAACCAGAACAAGAGTGAAGCCGGACGTCCACCCGTGAAGATAGTCCAGGCTGAACGTCCTCAGTTGAGAAATTTGTCCATGCCTCAGAGACGGGAGATGAAGACTATATTGAGTATATATTATACCTTCGAGTTTTTGAAATCCTTTAATGTTGTAAATTAAAGTATTACTTTCTTGCACACCTAATGTCTACACGATGATTGCAAGTTGTATCAAATGTAACTGGCTCATATTTCATGCTCCATCTCTACTGAAATAGTAGTACAGTTTCACAATATACGAAGGCACAGATTTGAAGACATCTTAGTATAGACTGGGTGACACACCAGGTCCATAATCAAAAGGACTGG
Organism: Marchantia paleacea; assembly: GCA_014180765.2. Lineage (NCBI taxonomy): Eukaryota > Viridiplantae > Streptophyta > Marchantiopsida > Marchantiales > Marchantiaceae > Marchantia > Marchantia paleacea. The sequence continues at coordinate 347,978 of MUAA02000048.1, forward strand.
TGGTTTGCATCCAGTTAAGATGGTTGATCAGTGAACGTGAAGTTTCTTTGTCCTCTTCGTTTTGAATCTGGAGGTGAAGCTTTTTAATAAGTTAAAAGTAAGACCCTTGAGTGAGCTTCGATCATCACAGTGAAGATTGCGTGGAAGCAGAAGTCTTGACTGGCATGTTTAGCCAAAGATTAGCACACAACGTTGATAGAGAAAAGATTGTCGTCACTCTTTCGGTTGCTTTCAATCATTTTCGAGTGTACTGAAGAATTTCCGTGGTGGGAAAGGTAGCCTCTTTTAAGATTCACTTCTTTGAACCACAAACTGCAGCACGTAGGTCATTGAATCTATGCAAAAACGATTTGACAATGTTCAGCAGGAACGTCTTCGATGCGTATTCTGTTCGGAGGGTGGGAAATAGGGATTGAGCAAGAATGACGTGTCATGAGACTCCGGTACAGTAGAAAAAGTAGGAAACGGAGTGGACCCCTACCTGTGAGCAAAAGTTAGCGTGGGCAAATTACCGTATCATCTCTAGATAAATTATGACTGTTCATCCGATCTTACGTCTTCAATTTACATTTGGTCGTTTTACTACAAGGTCGTGTGTACACACATTGTGGGTTCCTTAGACAGCATTAGGAGGCTTTTGATTACTTGACTACTAAGTTTCATCTTGTAAGCTCGAGCGACAAGGTGTGAAAGTGCAAGATTTGGTATCATTTGGACATTCCGTCTCATCTTCTGCTTTCATAGGGATGTATGATATCGATAGATGTCCAGAAGTGCCAGTAGGGTTGAGGATTTTATTGCACGTTGCCTTCGCCGAGGATGTTTTACATGTAGATGACCTTCCTCTACTAGGGGATGCGTAGATGGCGTTTGGTATATTATCATCTAGTGTTGCTCGTAGACCCACCTATCTTCTTCGGACGATTCTTCCTTCAGTTACATCTTCGCAGATGATTTTCTTATTGGAGTTATTGGTCCAAGAGCTCTGGCAGAAAGGATACGCGGCTTGGTTACACGATTTATTGAAGTGCGGCTTAAGCTTAGGCTTACCCTGGATAAGACCCGTAAACCCATTCAATCTCGCCCGAACACGCTACCCGCGCACTACGTGCCTATGGCTATATCATTTGACTGCCTTTGATAGGAGGATCATGGGCGTCTTTGGTGACATCATCAGACCAAGAACATTCGAGTGTGTGACTGGAGATTTGGCAAAGAGATAGACATCTTTGCCAACTTTGTGTGGAAAGGTAGACATTTTATCGATGGGGGATTACACCTGCGGCATTCTTGGCGAATTGGGCGCTCGTTGCATCTATGTTATCTTCTCGATTTGTGATCGGAGATAGATCTATTTTGGAGATATATACGAGGGACGTTGATACGAGATCATTTCCTTCACAGATATTATTACGACATATGAGACGCTTTACCACGGGAGGTACGACATGAGTTTCCATCTTCTTCCTCTTCTGACTTACCGATTGGACTAGGGGTGTATAGTCTATCTTGATGGACCGGCGAGAGGGAGGCTCTACATTCACTCTTAGTGGATCCGGCCATTCCTCGTACTACTAGAGCTCGTTTACGCTCTTGCTCGGACAAGAGTGCAGGTTCATGGATCTTGGCTCGACCATGCATCAAAGCTTTCCGACTCACACCAGCTACTTTCTCCATAGCGATGAGGTTCTGTCTTGGCTTGATCCATCCATCTACATCTTCATTACTCACATGTAAGTGTGGTATCACTTTAGATACAACATGTGTTCATATGACACGTTGTCCATTCAGAGTGCAGAGGATAGCTACCCATGATGCCATTAGGGATGTGGTGTTTGCTATGGCACGAGAGTGTGGATACATCACATGGAGAGAGCGTTGGTATGTCTTGCATTCGACTAGGGTTAGGGTAGACTTGTACTTGGTTTGGGAGCATCAGGTCACTATGGCTGATGTGGTGGTTACCGATCCTACTAGAGACACAGTTTCAAAGCAGATGATCATCCATTCTCCAGGATGGGCGGCGAGTGGAGCGGCAGTAGCCAAGGTCTCCAAGCATAGAGGTATATAGAGAAGTCACCCCTTTGTTCCTCTAGTTTTGGAGTTATATGGAGCTATGGACACTGACTTCGACATGTTCGTGAGGGAGTGCGCGAGAGCCAATCATACTAGGCGACATGGGGTATCACTGTCTTCAACTTAATATATAGTCTATTTTAGGCAACGTGTTTCCATTGCTCTACAGAAAGCACTAGCTGGTGCAATTCATAGGAGAGCAATCACGTTAGGTGATGCTTCTTCGGATGCCCTTGTTGTTTGTACACCTTTTGATTTTGATAGTTCAGATATCTTAGGTGCTGTAGGACATATTTCCTAGTGTGATACTATTGGGGCCTAGCCTCATGTTACCGGTTTGGTTCATCCTTGCACGATTTGATGGGGTCTTCACATCCCTTTTGTTTTTATACTTTGTCTTCGTTTTACTACAAGCTTCATTCCACATGTATGCAGACCATAGTGACGAAATCTACATACGCAACGAAGTAAAAGCTAGGATGTACACACACTGAATAACTATATCGCAATTTCGTCTTTGTGAGTAAAGGAGAGATGGGGTCTGTCCAATGAAACATGTGCTCCATAAAGCTAAAATACTAAGCAAAGCCAGTTACTTCCTACATTTTGTTAGCTTTGCTTTGTAAGACATCGTCCATCTAGTGCATAGGTGCAGTATGACATATTTCCCATTGTGATCTATTGGGTCCTAGCCACATCTTACCCACTTTGGTTTCATCCCTATAGGATGAAAGGGTCTTACCTTTTTGCTATATTACTTGGTTCTCCTTTTATGTTCCTTTTTGCTATATTACTTGGTTATCCTTTTATGTTGTCATTTTGCACTATTCTTTTCAAGAGTTTCTCATGCACCCTCGTTCCTTTGGTCTTTTATGACTTTCTATGTTCTCTCTTCTTCTCTCTAGTCTCAATTCTTTTGGGCTAATTTTTGTTCTTTGGCGTGTCATCGCCTCATAATATATACACACATACAGATTCATAATAATTCAATGAGCAATCCACTGACTAAGCTACTCAACCATAACCGCACTACTGTCCCTTGCCTAATGACAGCCATATACGACAAACTGGATCCAGTGCTCTAAATTGTCATGTTTTCGACCAAATCTCGTCCATATGATTTCTCTTAGTTGTTTAAGTTGCTGGTTCTCAATCTTGACCAATAGTAGTTTACTCGAAACAGAGTTGTGATTTTACAAAAAAATTTTTGTAAGCTGAATGAAAACTATAGGAATAGTTTGCATGAAACGATAGGAATAGTTTGAAGAGAGATGTGAATTATATTGGATTCTTAGAATTATTCTAAACATAGTATTAGTTATAATTTGAATAATATAAATTGCTATGAATATAGAGTTAAAATAACAACTTGAAACAACTAAATAGAAATGAAATTACAAATAAATTGAGAGAATTTACTATTTGAGAGTAATACTCTATGCCAAAGTTCATAACAATCAATTTTTTATAGATTATTTTTGGTAAACAATAGTGATTGGATTAGAACATCCGTTTTGAAAGTAACCATTACCGGAAAGTTTAGATCTATGACATTTAAACTAATCAAAATGCATATCATTAGGTCGCAAATTGTGACGCAAAAAACGAGTAATAAAAAACTGTAGAATAATTAGATTTCGAGAGTTTATTACTTGTAGCATAAAGTTGTTTCCAAAGTGATATACTAACCATATTCAAAAGTGGTTGCAATGAAGCAACTAGATGTTGATCACAAATGTGTTGGACATCTATACATTTGGAGTATCATGTTGTATTCAATCCATGTCCCACATTGGTTCCATTTTGATCAGATAAACTCTTTAGTTATCAAAACTATGTTCATGATTTTTCCCTTTCCATTTGCATCTTGATCTTGCTTTATATTTGCTAAGTTCCAAGATAGTATCTCCAGGAGCTATACTCACACTATAAAGTCAATCAAATCGTGGACTTTTAACAACTTTACGTGCTTACAACGAGGTATTTTAGGTCAAATATCTTGACCTAAAATATCATACTCATGAAAAATGACTTTGAAAATGACACATGTGATCATGTTTGCACACTAGCGGCATCACTACACAACATTACACAACATAGGTTCATGCATAAAGGTTCTCTTGTGATGAAGTTACAACACTTCCATATGCAAGGTCAAATGGTAGACGGTAACATGGATGTATCATAAGACTACTAGTGAATGGATAACTAATTTTCAACGTACATGGTTCATATCATGGAAGGATTCTTACAAGCTGAAGTTATCACGCTTATGGGTTATGTGATCTCCTCAAGACTTATATTGGTTGTTTAAGTCATTGAAGTTGTGAACACTTCATACCAAGCGCAAGGAAATATAAGATCCCTTTCCACAATGGACAAAAGCTAAGCTCTGCCTTTAAATATGGTAACCCCATCCTTGAGATTTCGATTACCTGAATTTCTGTAACCTCTATTTGGATTAATTTTGAATTATCCGGGTGATAGAATTCTACAGATATTCATCTGCATAATAAACAATTTCATTTCATATGTAGTCATTCACAATTTGAACACCTCAAGTGGCAAGAGTCCATGGGACCCAAATCCAACTTGAGTCTAATCTACTGTCAATGGGCCCAAAGGTGTGTAATTTTCTCTAGTAACCACAGTTTGATCAACGGAGATATTAGAGTGTACAAGTTACTAACAAGTTAAATAACAGGAACTAGAAAATTTCTCTGCTTTTGTATTTTGAGTATAATTCTGTTATCAAAATAGCTCTCGCCGTTCACTTATTAACTCGAAGCTATCCAGTTTCACACTAGGAGATGTGGACACTTGACAGGAATGGAGTGAGGATTTCATCGATCTAGATACTCGGTAGGGGAAAACGGACTGCCTCATGGAATCAAACACTAATCAGACAAAGAAGCTGACCGCAAAGCCAGTGAACTCAGATTCCAGTCACGAGACGGCGAGTTACGTGTTGGACTGATAAGACTGGCCGAACAGACCAGGTCTACGAGTAAAATCCATAGAAGATGATTACGCAGGACCGGACGACACTCAAACTCAGAGAGAAATTTCTTGAAATCACATCTCTTTCCATGCAACCCCAGAATGTTTAGATACCATCGAGAAGAATGGAATTAGACCCAAGCAGCATATTGTCGGTGTATATGTCAACAAGCTCGTTGTCGGTCACAGTCCACCCCCACCCCAGATTGCAGGTACATCGATCCGGATACAGTGAGTATTGGGCAGCAACAGCTTCAGCTGATTGAGTGATAGGTTCTGTAGATTTTGCATCGTCGATCATCACCTTCAACAACTGAGATCTTCTAGAAGAGGTCTGCGTTGTAACTACCTCGAAGTCTGCGCCAGTCAAAGCAGGTATGTGTCCAATTCTAATATTTCAGTTTTCAGTATAGAGCCCCGAACAAGACACATACCTGTGCTAGAAGTCACAAGTGTTGGATCCATGTTTATGTATGTATGTATGTTTTTTTTTCTTTTCTCGCCAATGCCATCTACATACGGAAAAGCAGTATGGGCCTCTGAGCTGTATTTGCACATGTGTTATCTAGAGACTACTCTCTTGATCTAAATTAGAAACTTTGTGAACAATGCTTGCGCATGTGACCCCACCGCTGGCCCAGAACTGGTCCTGCTACGTGTATCAGGTCCTACCTTAACCATTCAAGGCTTGGTTCTTGAAGATTCAGTTTAGATTTTTCCTTTCTTCATGGGGGCAAAAAGTTGGCTCGATACATATGTAAACACCTGGATTACGTTTTGTGTTTCTTGTCATTGAAACAGAAGGCAGTACAGGTTTTCCACCTAGAAGTGTCCACGAGTTTCATTTCCTTCCTATTTGTGCCTTGCTTCTTTTTGTTACACTTTTATCCCCTTTTCTTTTTCGTTGGGAAAGACAAATTCCTTGCTCTCACATATAGTTTTTTGGGGTTATTGTCATGCATAGACTATAATTACATGCCCGGAGAATAATCAATACCTTCTGCCGCTATCCATTTTACTTTTACATGTGTAACATTGATATTTCTCATCTGTAAATAGTGAAATGGCATATAGTTTAGGTTTGGAATGTAGGTCTACAAACTGCCATTATTACTTTTGATTCTATATTTAAATCAGATTATATCGTATGACATTATCCACGACGCTGTTCCTCTATGGTGAGATCTTCTTTTGACAACAGTTTTATAGAGAAAACATGTAACAAAAATAACAACATTAGAAGTAACAATATCCTGATCAGACTCTTACGGATGTTTCCACATCTTTGATCATACATATTTTTGACCAAATTCACTATCAGCTAGATAAGTTGATCCGACGAGTAGTTCGAACAACAACCACTCGACATGCACATCTATATCCCGAACAACAACCACTCAACAAGCATATCTATATGTATGTGCTTAAAGATTTTTTATCATTGATTTTTTGGATGTAGTGCAATCTTGCATCCACACTTATTTTTTTTTCTCCTTATATACTTATGACCTTTTGAATATTTTCTAGCAAAAATATCCAATTTCAATATGTGTGTTGTGGTATTAAACATTTTCCTATGAAACTATTTGTTCAAAGTATTCAATTTCAGCCCTATGGACTTAAAGTAATTGTGAGAGATAGACTTGGCGTATATTCATAGTCCTTATCAATATGTACAAACTCAAAATAGTGAACAAAGTTGGATATGTAGGAAGTCCATAAAATCATTAGCCAATTATAAACGTGTAATATTTATAATTAAATGCTCACATAAGTGTATCGATCAAGTGTAATACTTACCTTTATCTATACACTCTTGTCACCATTTAAAAAATTTTGATATAAAATTCAACAAACTTACATGCTCAAAAATAAAAAATATCATGAGAATAAACTTTTTAATTTGTTGTGATAAAATTCTAGGCTCAAATTTTTTATGATATGTGACATATGCAACACACTTTCTCAATCCAACATAGGATGTCCACCTTAAATTTTGCAAATTTTATTATAAATAATCATGGACTGCTTCTATTTGAAAAAAAATGTGTGTTTAAAGCTTTGTGATGATTTTGAACACATATTTATTGCTATTTATTTTCAAATTTTTTAAACTTTCAAATTGTATGATAATAATATATTTCAGATTGCAAAAGTTATATATCTTTTGATAACTAGTAACACAATTTTAAATTTTTTTAATTCATATAAATTATTGAAAAATTAAAATCAAAAGATACCTATATCATTTGTAGTAAAAAAAATTAAATCAATTCAATTATATTTAAATTAAAATATATTTTATAAAATAAAAAATTAGTATAATGGAACATATTAATTTTTATGCTTTACCATATACATAAATCCTATTGCATCATTTTTTATAATTTGACGTAAAAATGAAAATTTAAGTTTGATATATAACATTAAAATTAACAAAAAAATATTTTAGTTGAGCTATGTAGAATAATGTGCATTAGTTTGTGGCCATATGTATGGTATGTGATTGTGTGCATGCATCATTCAATACTCCTACCCCATATTTACATCCTCTACCAATTATGGGACTTGGTTATCTTTTGAGCTTGGATTTTGCAAGACCTTTGCCATTGACTATATGACATCATCAATATGTCTTGGTCATGGTGGAGCATTTTTCCGAGTGAATTGAGTTTATGAAAAGTCAAATGACGGAACAACTTATGCGTTTTTAGCTTCAGTGCTTAACCGATTTGGTGCACAAGTAGAGGTGTTGACTCAGTAGGGTACTGAGTTTTTGGATAAGTTTCAAATTTTGTGTGATCAAGCGTTGATTGATCATCATATCACCTCAAGAGATCATCTTGAGGCTGATGGTTTGGCAAAGAGAGTTGTTCAATCTGTGAAAAGACTAAAAAAATTTGGCTTGAAGAAAGATCATTTAGGAGACTCGCATATCCAGCTATTGTGGTTAGCAATGGGCTATTGATTTAGCCAAAAAGTATCTCTAGCGTCCTTCTCGCCATACTTTTTCTTATATGGTAGAGATCTAAAGTTATCCGTAACTCTTCGTTGAGAGTTAGCTAAAGACTTGAACTTGGATAGCCTTGATGTTTGGGTTAGGATGTGTTCTTAGAGGACATAACTCTTTTGTACAGTAATGTCTATGGTGTTTGAGAACTTGACTATTGCTCAGCATAGAGATATTTTATGCTATGTTACCATCCAAGGAGATGGATATCGACTTTCAATTTGAAGATTTCATATTGATGATTATATACGGAGTGGACGATGGAAATGTCGTCAATGCAATTAACAATCAAATTGATTTAACTATTATATGTTTTATAGACAGACAAATAACAATGGGGCAAGATGTATGCTGGTGAATAAGTCTTCCGTGATTGGAGAGATTGTAACACATGTAACATGTCCCAAAACATGCAAGAAAGTGAATCATGTAGTCCATGATCATTACAAGCATGTGTGTGTTCATGACATGACATCTAGCAATAACCAAATGTACGGTGCTATGCCAAGTAAGATTGTGCACCCCCGATAACAAAAGATCTTACGGCAAGTTCTTTTGATATCATTGAATCGCTGACCATGATAGAAGATCTGGGTATCGTCACATCAACTATGACACATGACGTAATGAAACATATCTTGCAATCTCATCTCACTCCACATACAAGTATTGATGTATTTGTATGCAAGATTGTAAAACAATAACCAAACATGTGTTGATCCCTCCAAATAGATTCAACATATGTATGCTTTCCTATGGATATTGCCAAGTGATAGGTGTTGTATCCAAAGATGATAACATAGCGGAAATGTGAATAACTTACTTCGTCTCTTCCATCTTTGGAGCAAAAGACTAATTCCAAGCTTGATGTAACAGCTTATGAGTTATTATTTATTAAACATTTTATTATGAGTTTTGATAATGAGTCATGTTTGCCTTTGGTCTCTTATTTTTCTCTAAAGGTCTTTAGCCTTTCTTATTTAGTGCACTCTTGCACCACGTGTACTTCTTTCCGTATCTTTTGACTATACTTCGCCAGTTTTTCTTTCTTCCGATGTGAGCTGCGTTCAAAAGCCTGGGCTTGAGTTCTGGCTCATAAGCACACGGCACGAAGGTCATATCCATGGGACCGTCATTTCCTCTTCCACGCTTTGACAAAGAGTGGAAGAAATACATGGTGAACGGTTTCTTTGCTTTTCGTACCAATACGCTCGGACAGCTTTGTTTTCCCCGAAAGTTTTTAAGCGGTACATTCAGTCTTTTTCATGATTCTGACGTTTCTGCTGATCACGATAAGGTCAAGGTGCTGATGCACACTCCAACACTTTGACCGGTTTCCCCTCTTTCGTTCTCCACTCAGTTACATCTTCATTGTACCCTTTCATCGTGGCGGTCAATGTTTCCTCGCTGCTGCTGAAACTCGACCGTGTTCATTCCCGTCTGCTTCACTCCCTGCTTCGCTTCTACTCCCCATGTCTTCAGTATCATTTTGTTTGCATCTGAAGCACCAGGGGCAGACAGTTGCTGTTTCCACTCATTTTACCTTTGGAAAATGAACTCATTATTAAATCTGTCACCCCGTTTTTCCTTTCTTTCTCTCTTTCATTCATGGAAGAAAGAAAGAAACTTCACTGATTCATTCATTCACAGCGACAAAACTTTGATATTTACAGTTTCAAAGAATTATTTTTCGATCCTCCAGTTGCAAATTCCAGACTGCAGCCTTGCTTGGAAGCATGCTTTATATTTGCGTAGAGTTTTCATTCTCACGAACAAGAGAGACTGACAAAAGGAAAGAAAATACGGAGCGTCGACGGGATGTGCAGCTGAGGGAAGCACGGAAGACCGTGAAGCAGCTTATGAGAGAGAGGGGACTCGGGGAGTGTATCAAGCAAGTGTAGGCCTCGGAGACCGTGACGAAGACGAACCAAAGCGAGACGATGTCGTGTTTCCGGGACGATGTCAGAGAGACAGACAGCCTCGAGCTTCTGGACAATAATGGCCGAATCTCACTCAATCCAGTAAACTTACAGACCAAGCGACCCAAACCGGATTCCGGTTTCGGACGAAAGAATCTGTAAATTTGGAATTTGGGAGCTGCTTCACGAGAGATGGAAACCGGTAGTCAACAGGTGACACCCACAACCAAACTTTTTGGTCGTCAAGAGTTTGGAATCTCAAGAGCACAGAAGCCCCACGAAGCTTCCCAGAACAGAGGAGTGCTGCTCTCTGAGACTCTGCCCATCCCCACCAAACCCGGACCCAAATCCAGACGATCCCTGCCCTGCCCTCGGCATCTGTATATGCGGAAGTGTACGCGCTGTTGTTCCATTCTGCTGCGTGTCGCAGACGAGATGCGGGCGTGAGAGCCCGCCACTCGAGGCTGTACAGCTCATTGGTATCACCTCCGCTCCATGCCGACGAATTGTCCCACGGGCTTGATCGAGTGAAGCTCATTCAGCCGCTCTGCGGTCGAGTGCAGTGCAGCTCAGCTCAGGAGCTCAACTGAATGAGATTCGGAGATCGGAAAATCTACTGGTCAGATGTTCCAGGAAGTCTTGGAGGGTGAAGAAGAAACTTTGAGATGAATTTACGCCATGGTTCAGTCTTAGTCAAAGTTGTGATAGTTGAACGTAAGATCCTGTCTCCCAGTTTTCCTCTCAAATTTCACAAGTAGTGCCAGTAGCTCCGAGTGCGGAAACAATTGTGCTTTGTTGTAAATATGAAATGAGAAATACCAAATCAGAAATGAGAATCGAATTTGCTGCACCGACTACCCATTGCATTGATCTAAAGTCTTGGACTTGACACTTTAAGCTTCACTGACGCTCAAACGACCTCTGTTCTTAACGATCAAGCGGCTGAAGGGGAGAATCAGACTGTTCTCCGGAATTTGAGACTTCACGAAATCACAGACCTGTATCTATCTTTGTGTCATACGAATGTTTCAGCTGTGGGAAGAACATCTGATTCCAAATCGAGCAGTTCCGGACTTTCTGGCACTGGCAAAACACAAGCAAGCAAAATTCCAGATTGTCCTAATTATCCTGATTCGCTCCTCTTTCCGAGCCTGGCACTTCTTCTTCTCTTTCACCAACACGATGTATTGGACCTCATAATTTGACTTCCCAGCGGTAGCTCCACTCGTTGCAAAGCAGAACTATCGGAGTCAGAGACTAAGAATAATCAGAATTCTGCTTCGCGGAATGTGAAACCTGGCTTCCATCTCGCAAAATATGCAGGGAATAGCTAGAGAGTCCAAGCCAAGCCCCAGACTGAGTCCGAGAAGATTGCACCAAGTCTGAGCATGAATCTGTACTTTCACTTGCTCTTCAGCAAGTGAAAGCTCAAGCGATCAATTCGTTTCCGCTGCTGAATCCCGACTTCAACTCTGATAAACTAAATTCACCACAGAAATGGATTCAATCAAAGGAACGGGAGACCTTATAGGCTTGCAGCATTACAGGCAGCAAAATGTCGAATGCACGAGCTGCAAACAATTCGATGATATGCATGCTATGCTGAGAACTGAAAAATCTCGTTGCTCGTGAAAGCCAGCGAGCCAAACCATATGATCAAATTGTGAATATGGCGTAAAAAATATTCCCAATCTCGGGTCCGCAGAAGGCAGGTCTCGGCCTTCAAACGTGTTTACAGTCCGCCAATGCTTCCGTCAAGCACAGCAGCAGCTCCAGAAATTTGAGTAGTTGAACTGGCGCCTGCATGTAGCCTTTGGTTCCTGTCGATGAGGAGTTCGGTGCAGAAAGTCAAGCAATTGGATTCGGGCAGTCTCTCAACAACTGTGGGACAAGAATCTCAAAGTGCGGAAGAATTCGGGAAATCTAAATTTGGAAAAAACTTGGAAAATAGCAGCTTGCCGCACGCCATGGCTGTTTCAGATCGGAGACCTTTCTAGAGAATGAAAACCGGCACCATAATTATTCTCGTCTGTCTTAACAGACGGAATAACGAGTGAGCTCTGATCTGACATGCTGGAGAAGTAGGTGGTCGAGGTTCTATCTGAATTTTGCAGCTTGCCGCTCGGAGTTTGATTCTCTAACCTGCCCAAGCACATAAGAAAGTTTACCAAAAGGCAGATAAAGCTCGTGATTTATGAGCGGATAAGTCAATGTCGTCTTGGACCCTCGACCGCAATTTTTTCGAAGATTTGACACGCACACACGGATGACAGTAGGTACATGGAAGAATCGCGATAGGATCCAGGATTGGATGAAACGTGTTTAACCTCCACCTTCCTCGATAGAATGCCATTTTCCAGTTAATCCTCGCTCGTTGGCGACTTCCGAAGAACACGAATTTCATCACACCTCCACATCCTCGACAATGGACAATGCAAGTGTAATACGCTCAATACAGGGGTAAGCGGGAAGATCGGTGTGCCGTTTCTCATGATTTGCAACGCACGCTTGTCGAGCCTCGACGAACGATGTGAAACATCTGCAAACGTTGGACATGCATTCCCGACTGCGTAATGTGGTGATGCTTCTTCGGATGTAGACAATTTTACATAATTCTAATATCTTAGGTGCAGTAGTATATATTTCACATTGTGATGCTATTGTGGCTAGCTAATCTTAGCCGTTTGATTTGGTTTCATCCATATACTACTTGATGGGGTCTTCCCGTCCTTTTCGTATATTACTTGGTTAAAAAAAATAAAAATATGTGATCGACACACAGAAAGCCGGACGAAAATAGAAAGCCAGTTGTTCTGCGAAGTAACAGTCAGACACGTGGTAGGGGACTGCATTACATGCGAGGGACATTTTTCCTGGCTGATCCCGCAGTTTCACCTCGAACAGAACAGTATGTATCACGGGATATATTTAAGAGGTTGAAATCTCACAATAGATTGAATCACCTGACGTTGATTGGGTTTTTGCCCTGCTAGGTTGGGTTTCGTCACCCTGTTTTGTACTGTTTTTGGGTGGGCTCCCATTCCCTGTTATTTATTATTTCCTTTTCGATGAACGGGAGGTAAAAAGATATGGTTTATTGGATACCAAGCAATACCAGCTAGCTTGGTAGCAAAGTTGATTGGCAATGGTCAGGTCTTGTGTTGAGTGTCAGCCTGGGCATTTGCCCCTGGTGTGTGACGTGACTTACCCCTGCTATTTCCAAGTAGAGCAGAGGAGTGGGATGTAATGCATGTAAGAGTGATTGTGTTGAAATATGCTCTAAAACATTAAAAAAACCAGTTGTTTTCCTGTGCTCAAGTGAAGAGGGATGGAATACATGTACGAGTGAATGTGTTCACGTTGGAATATACTTTTAAATGTTAAAAAAATCTGGCATCTATTTCCAAGTAGGGTAGTGAAGGGAAATGGAATGCATGTAAGAACCAATGTTTCCATGTGAATATATGTTCTAAAACATCAAAGGGGATGCAATGCATGTAAGAGTGAATGTGTCCAAGCTAAAAACATCAAAAGATTGAGTTATGTTTAACTTGAGCTAATAGCATATGGTTTAATGCTCTTACAATGCAATGGTCGGCCCAAGTGTTTTAGTCCAAAAGAATTAGACAAAAAACCATCACCAAACATTCATAACTATTTTACATGAGGGATTTCAGTATTTTGTAGTGCAGTACCATTATCCATATTTGGTTAATGATAGTACCTTACATACGTTTTCCTACCAAAATGAAAAAGATGAGTTCTAAATTATATGGCAAATGATTCAACCCTTTAGTTTTTTATGACAAGGTTAAAGGATTTCAAGTTTTAAAATTTGACATGAATCCTAGATCGGGATGGATACCTCTATTGCAAGGACTTTGCTTCAGTTTAAGAATGCTTAAGTGTCTGGTTGTAGAAGAAACTTCTTGATTCTCATGTGAGCTATAATTCTATTTCTTCCCAATCCATATTCGAGTTGATTGCAACTGTCAAAATTTCCCATGAAAATCTTGTTAGATCTCATAATTGGTCCGTGAACTTCATAAATAATTGAGTTTACATCTTTGTATGCTTTGAGTAAAATTTCTTATATTTTTCATTTCTAGATCTCTTGAAATAATTCTCTAAACATACAATGTATCAGAATGTGATATGAGACCCAAATGTGCTAAAACTATCACATATTTCGATGCTTTAATAATAATGCTATCAAATTTCACAAGAATATTTCTCATTGTCCAAGTTTCAACTACATAAAATTTTGTTAATCAAGATTATTTATGTCAAAAGTTGTAATCATTGTACTAACTTAATGAAAATCAATGCAATCATAAAACTTTAATTGTATACACAAATTCCAAGTTATCATTTAGTACTCAAAACTCATTCATTTGACTCAAAAATTTGATCTAAACAAAAAATCAAGTTGTAAATAATATGCTAAATATTCATAGAATTTTATGAATATTTACAAATACACTCCATGGTCTAAATTTCACTCTTCAACTTCAAATTGTCACAATAAATTGTCATATCATTCAATTAAATCTATTCTTCAACCCACTTTATAAATCTCATCATAAGCTTTTCAATCATATCTCCTAATCTAAAATGGTACCCAAAAAAATTTCTAAAATTTGTCAAAACCTCAAAGGAGTTATCACAAATACCTTATTGGTCCAAACTTCATGACCAATCAGAATAAAGTAATATAAAAGTATAAATTTTATTAATATAGAATCAAAATAATAACTTACAACCAGCAAAGTATAAATAAAACTACAAATGAAACAATAAAATTTATTACTTGATAGTAATACTGATTGCCAAAGTTCATAACAATCAGTTCTATATGGAGTACTTTTGATAAACAAAAGTGATGGATTGGAACCCATGTGTAAAAAATCATAACTATTAGAAAGTTCATATCCATAACATTCAATTGAAATCAAAATCTATATCATCATGTACCAAATTGTGTCATAAGAAACAACTATGAGAATAATTGGATCAGGAGAATTCTTCATTTATAGCACAATGTTATCTCCAAAATGATATAATTATCATGTCCAAAAGTGATCGTGATGAATGTTGATTACAAATAGATTAGTCATATGTACATTTAGATTATCATGTTGCCATCTATCCATGTTCCACGTCGGCTCAACCTTGATAAGATAATCTTTTTAGTCAACAAAACGATGTTGTTGATCTCCTCCTTCCACTTTGCATAATGATCATTTGTTATATTTGACAAATATATTTGAATGATATGTTGTGCTCTATCCATGTTCCACATCGGCTCCACTTCAATTAAAACATTCTTTATATTTGATAAGATCAAAGATAATATCTTTCATAACCTTATTTATATCTTCACTCTTTAAAAAAAGTAAAACCTTATAATGAACCGTCAATTATTTTGATCTTAAACATTATTGTCATGTCAAATGACTTTGAAAATCACACATATCATCATCTTCTTATAGTAGTTACGTCAGAACACAATATTGGGTAAGAGGTAGATGATACAATTATATTTCTTTATAAAGATTCATTTTGAATATATAGTTATTAATGAACACCAATGAAACACTAAACCATCGAGCAGAAAATAGTTGAATTTGATATCAAGAGTTGAAATATGCTATAAGTGTACAATCGGAGTTGCAAATATGTGAAAATATTCTTGAAGTAGAAGTGATAGGGAAATTTTGAATTATAATTTGAGCTTAGAGATGACAATGGAGTATAGAATAATCATGTGATATATGCAAGTATTGTGATAATATTGATGATTCATCATATGAAGATAAAGGAAGGATGACCATGTGAAAATTCTTCATGTTATGGACCTCTTGGATTCAACAAGTTACATCGAGTAGACATAGTTGTAATGCTGAATGGATTACTTTGCAATACAATATGTTAGTTTCCAAAGATCAAGGTAGGGAGCGTGTTGAGTTAAAAACTTTACTCCAATATGGACTTAGGTGTCCAAAAAGTTAAAGTTTAGATCCAGCCACTTCCTTATTTATGTAGGATTGAACATTACAAATACACATTCATTTGCATCACAACATTTATACCCCACAAGGAAGATCTTCTCATAATGATTTTTTTTTACAAGTATTGTGATCTCTTGAAAGACACAATGTATTGGCCACACATGCAAAGATGTTTGGGTCACTCTCACGACTCTTGTTTTTTCTCACCATAAATAGAATTTAGTTTTTAAATCTTCTGCTAAGTTTCACACCCAAATACTCAAGATGAGTGTATTCTTTGGCCACTACACGCAGATAAATCAGGGGAATTTTTTCATAAACATACTTCGTAGAAAATGAAATGATAGGAGCAGTCACTAGCATGAAGATAAAAGAAAGGTCAAAAATCATAATTCCAACCCCAATTAGTGTGTTGTGATTGTTTAATATTTTACATCCATTGGTTAGTGCATACTACACTAATATACACTAATCAGGATTCCACAGAATTGTTAGTATTCTTCGTTCTCTACTCTGGATTTCTCTCATATGATTTAGTCAAACTCTTGACTCTGCTGCACACGGATGCCTTAAGACAGAGGATTTTTACCCTTCTATACCTTCAAATTATGAAGATTGTGAACCCGATGTTCACAATCTTCGTCTCCTTCCATCCATGAATCGTAGCAAGCAGGAAACGATTGGACCTAACTTTGCAATACCTACCTATCTTGATTCTCTTCAAACAAGTTTTCATCCGACTTTTGAACGTCAATGACATCCATTCTAGAGTACTCTTCAAACTCTCGATTTGTTGTACTTGGCTTCACAAAATTTTCTCTCTCTGACTCGCTCATTGTGATAAAGAACAAGGTTGCAGAATGTTTGCTAGATTTAATTAATTTCAATTTAATTAATTAGATGAAAGTAATAAATTAATTTCATCTTCTTACAAAAATCACACATTTTGTTGACCTTTTGCACCAATATAATCACTTTAGCTTGTTATGTTTATGATAGTCCACCTCATGTGCTTTCAATAAATGTTTTTGCTTCCTTGAAGTTTGACATATCACTTTCCACCTTCTTATGCACGATATTTCCTGCCATCATATGATTTACTCTTCTCAACAAGACAATTTTCATCCATGTACGCTTCTGTTTTGAACATAACTTTTTTCTACAATCCTACATCTGTCCACGCTCATAAATTTACTCCAAATTTTCTGGTTTTTCCCAATATTCCATGAGTATTATTCGTGTAAAGAGTCAAAATATTGCCAACTTTTCCTGGTCCTATCTTTGGTTGTTACATCCTTCGCTCCGTACTTTACAGATCACAAACTAATCTCTTTTTTTGAGCAATCGGGCTTTTTCCCATAAGTTTTTGTGATATACTATCATAGTTTTTACTTTTACTGTTATATTTTGGGTTGTAAAATCATACAACTCGAGTTGGACGTTTCACTTTTTATGGTTTCTTAACTTGTAGTTATACATCAGAACATCGAAGATTGAAACAGATTAAACCCCGACCAAACATCGTTGCTTTTTCAATAGAACGACAACTTTGTATGTTTTTTTCAGTATACTTTCATATATCCAAAACAAATTTGCCAACTGATTAGTTCAGCATGTGCGTACAGAATAGATGTGCAAGAGCTCCAGCTCAAAACATGTCCACATCATAGTTATACATCAAAACCATTCAAACTCCATATTTAAGCTTTTCTTTCTAGTCAACCATAAGTAAGACCACACTTCGCGTTCCAAATGCGTAAGCTCGAGCTCCCCTTCAAAGCATGTTGGACACCAAACCATTCAACCCTCATTTCTAAAAGTCGCATTCAATTCAACCACAGCACGAGACTGCACACGTTTGATTTACATTTTCAACAGGTTTTTTTTTTAAAAGAAAGTCTTGGTATGAAACTCGGGTACTCACACCGATGGATGATATCACACAAAACTCACATTCTCTTCGCTCACCAACCTCGCTTCCCTACTCAGGAGACCATGTCGGTGGTCAGTAAAGACTGCAACTATCATACAAACATCGTGTATAGCTAAATCTATCAACGCTCCACTGCAGCTGCTTCTATCCTGATCAGCATCGGACACCAAGGCCAGAGGCCAAGCACACTACGTTCAGATTTATCTTCGATTACAGTTCGCATATACAGTACTACTGTACCTATACAATACGAAGCAGCTTACACCTCACTTCGTCATCATCCACAGTGTCGGCCATCCATAGTCCCCCGTAGGAGCTACAACTGCTGCCGTCCTATCTAAAATTTACAGTGATACTCCTGCGCGCGCTCCGTTCTCCGTGTGTAATGCCAAGCACAAGAAGCAAAATTTTGTCTCCAACGATCGCAAAAAAGTCACATTTCGTCTTCACCTCCCGGGGCTCCAACAGACACGTCCCTCTGTATTTTACAACCTGCGCTGCTCTTCAATTCGGAGGCCGTGTGTCGCCGACAATCCAAACTGAGCAATATATCTCTCGTTCTAACAGGCGCTATGACGCTCGCACAGGACAAGAATCAGCTTACCGCCATTGGGATTTAGTGTTCCCACTGTAAAGCCTGCACCAAGCATGGCGAGCAGCACACGTACGGCCAAATTACTCGCCACACTCAATGAAAACCAGGCAACCACTACGCCCCGCTCACAAGGGGGGCGGTGGCCGCACATGGATATCGACTGTACTATGCACATGCGCTCCTACAAAAAGCTAGACTGCCCAATTCGAGGACAATGGTCGCCTCGGACTCAGAGCCACGATGCTCCGTTCTGCTCATTTGTCCAAGGCAGATATGACTACCCTGCAGTTCATAGATACAGGACAGTGCCATTCTATATCAATCAAAACGTTGTCACTTGACGGTAAAGGGACATTCATTTGGCGAACTGATAGCGACGCGAATCCAAATCGAATCACTGACAACAAAATTGAGCTACATCCACTTACCAGTCATAAACTGTCGGCGAATTGGGACTCGAACCCACGTTGTCGAACTTAGCAGAACCCATTCGGTCGAGAGCTTTATTCTGACCGGGATGAAAGACACTTCGCCATATGTTCTCCCTCTCCCTCGTGGCTGCAATACGGTCACGACGAAATGAGTGTCGTATTTTCAAGATAGTCTTATTCACCACATCAGAAGACGACCATCTATCAAGATTGGACGGCATTACGGATTTGAGTAACTTCATGAACAAACCACCCGCGTTCACAGAATTGCTCGGTGCGCCACAGAATTGCTCGGTAACTCCTTGCTGCGTGCAACTCCCAGACAAACTCCAATGTGCATCAACAAACTGATCATGCAAACTCGTGGGCTTAATTACATGCGGAAATAGAACTCTTAGTGCTCACCAGGAGAGGCTAGAGGGCTCGACGCCACGCCACCGGGTGACGGAAGGGGAGACTCGCCCCCGTCAAGATGAGTCTGCAACATGGGGGGCTTCTTGATGGAGATGCTCTGTGTAATACGACGAGCTTCTCGTTCTTTACTCTGATACTCTCCGCTGCGGCGACGGTTCATCATCCTCTGAACCTCGTCATCTGATTAAGCGCAAGCACAGATGTTAGTCCGACGCCTGTAAAGTGGCATTACGCGCGTACTCCGGACCAAATCCCCGTCGAAGAAAGAATTCCCCACTACAGTACGTTCCCCCCTCCAGATTTCACAGGAGATATGTGAAAACAACAGAGACGTCATCGCATTACTCGGAGCTAGTAAGGACAAACCGAAAACTCCGGATACCACATAGGAAACCAAAACCCACCTTCGGGAAGAGCAGCCTGCTTCTGTCGCAGCTTTCCAAGACCTTTCTCGGGCTGAGGTCCAGCCACAACATCGTCCCAGAGCTTATCTAACAGACCCATGGTTGCTTGATCACCTGCTTAGGAAATGACACGGACTAAATTGCTCTGTTCTCTGTTTCTTCTCTTTACACAAATACTCTCTTGTACGCGCTCTTTACAACTCCTTGGACGACGGCACTGCACTGTACTCCCTTCAATTCACGCTTCTCTTCGTAGCAAGCACACAGGAAACCTCCCTCCGTCAGTGTTCACCGATTGCTCGATCGATGGCTTCGGAAAACGGAACGAAACCAAACGAGACGTTCTCGATAGATGTCTGACTCAAGACAAAAATAAAGCTCTCTTAAAGGAGTTCTTCTCGAAGTTTTGCTCTCTGATGCACTCTCCGCGACTGCAAATGCTTCTCCTTCTGCTGCTGCTGGTTCTCTCTCTGCGCTTACGCTCTGCTCTGAAGACTGATCGATTAAAGAGGCGCCGGGAAATGACTGACTCAACCGCGCCTATTTATACAGTCACGCCACAAGGATAAGATCAGCGCGGCCCTGAGCAGGAAGTAATTACCCGCCCCCAGCGTCGGTAAATTCCGCCTTCACCCCGTCCGGGCCGCGCCTTCAGATAGAATCGTCCCGTCTCGTCTCGTCGCAGCGCGCAATATCCCATTCCTTGTACTTGTCTCCGTCTGCGTCCGGTCCCCTGCGTGGTAAGCTGATAGACCGTGGTAAGTTTTCGCAATCTGACATCACGCCTCCCAGGCCCACGACGGTGGTCCCACCGACCCCACCACCCTACCGAACCCGACGCGACACAACGCAGCAGGAATGCAGAGACAGCGACGTTGGTCTTAACGCACGCAGGCGGGCGGGAGTTAACCCTGTAAGCCCACCCGTAACAACGTCTCGCGGGCTTCTGCTGCGGGACTGTAGTGAGATCAGCGCACACGTTTCCCCTGCCGGTTGCGGGATGGGGTACAACTAAACCCAAGAATCAGTCCCCTGCGTAGCTCGAAGACTCGACTCCGTCCTTTCGTTCTGAAAAGTCCTCCGATTTGTCATATGTTTGTGCTTCTTCTCCTTTTCATAGGTTTCTCTTGCTTGCCATATGTTTTGGGTCAGAAAATTCGAGAGTTGCTGTGTATGGCCATTGAAGTGAATGCTCTCGTACGAACGAATTCTTCTTTTGACCTCCTTGTTCTTTTGCAAACCCCCATTTCACATTGTTTACTTCTCTCGCTCCTTCATTCTGATGCAGATATTTATTTTTGTCTTAATCCGTCTATTCCTTTTCGTTTTCTGAGTCTCTAAAATCAGCCCTGATGAAGGGATCTACGTAGATAGGTGCATGGGGGGGTGGACATCCGCATCTACTCTTGGCGCCCACCCTGAGGAAAAACCTTCGTGAAGTAAGAGTATGAACATCTTAGTGTCTTTGCAATGCAAAGCACCTCCAGCCAGATCGGCGAGGATCGAGCCTTCTCGTTAGGGGTAGTGCCGGAACCCAAAGATCGACTCTTAAATCAAGAATTTCATTCAAATTTCAAAACAAACATTTTTAACTTGAATTTTCGTTCTTCTAGACAGTTTGAACGCCTTTTACTGTATCCTAGGGTAGGAATGATCGGTCACGATTCACTTCATGGATGATGATGTACACTTCAGCGGACACTTCGTGTCCATGAGAAATCTTTTGGGGGATGCATAAAAATAACTTTCCGTTCTGTCGTGGGTAATATTAATGACCATACTCCTGCTGCAACCCTCCCATCATTACTGAACTAGGGATAAGTATTTCACATAGAAACTCACTTGAAATATATTTCCTTTGGACTCGAGAGAAGATGCAATACCACTTCACTCGCCTCCCTCTTAGCTTAGAAACAACCAAAATAGACACAGCAACCAAAGAAGTTTATTTCAGAAAATAAAACTTGTTTTCCTTCTTTTCTTCCATTTTGCACTCTTCTTTAAAAGAAGTTTATTTCAGAAAATATACTGGTTTTCCTTCTGTTCTTTCATTTTGCACTCTTCTTTACAAGAGTTTCTCTTCTCGCCCCCTCTCCTTCTGGTCTTTTCTGTTCTTATTTTTATGTTTTGTTTCTTTCCTGTCATTTTTGGTCTTTTGGCGTCTAAGACATAGAGCTGCATCGCCACATGATACACACACACGTACACACACAGAACGAAAGAAGCGTTATGTGCTCCTTTGCATCAGAGTTCTACTCGCAATAAATATATGTAAAAAACTCGACAACTTTCGAGCCTCTCGAGACATACGTTGATCACCTACGCCGCGAACCTTCTAGACCCGGAGTCCAGACGTCCTCCTCTCTTCATCGTTACGGAACGTCTTGAAGCATTTCTTGATCGCGGGTTACTCTCAATTCGCAGGCCCGCGATGGTCAAAGATCCCGGAATCTCCACACGCTTGCCTCTGTCCCGGTGGAAGGCATGGTTCGAACGCCGTACCATGTTAGTAGGAAACCTCCGAGTGAAAATCAAATAGGAAATTATTTTCCCGAGTTTTCCTCCTACGATGGGAAGAGGTGATTTTAACTGAGACGAGGTTCAATCCAGTGTGCTCATTGGGGTGAAGCCGCCTGGACCTTTCACGTGGGTAACTTCGAATACCAGCAAGTAACAGCCACGATTATCCGAAACTTACGTGGCAACCCGGTCCGTTCCATGAATCTGGGACACTTTAAGAAATAATTCCTAGACAGGAACTCGTAACATCTGACATAAGAACGACCTCAGACAGCAAAACGCAACTGTGTTCCTGTATCCAAAAGCCCAGCCTAATAAAACAGAGGCGGTCTTAATGCCTCACCCACAAAATGTAAGAGATCTTAAGCTCCTATCTTGGGAGCACCGGTTTCCGTCGTCGGATCGCGAACGGACGCTCAGAATGGATGTAGACACGTATTCATTACTGTCGTGTCCACAGTGCAACTTGTTATTACGGGTAATGATCCACGTACGTTCTTGTATCGAAACGCTCGGAGATATTACGAGAACGTGGACTCGAATTGTGAGGGGAGGGAGCGAGTGTTCTTACTGTGCGGGGTTCTTAACAGTGGAGGACGAGTCACATCCGAGTGTGTATAAAATATTCTTTCTGGGAATCTACCCGGAAAGGAAAAGTTTTGTCAGAAACAGGAACTGTGGAAGTTATGAATAATATTCTGCCCTTGGGCTCTGACCTGACCCACTGTGCGAACCGAATTTTTTCCAAGATTCATTCCGCGCTTTTTAGGATTCTTTCCGTGAATGGACATTTGATATCTGCCGGGAATGCATGCCTCTAATTGTCTTGAACGCCCCTTTTTCACATCCAAAGCCACGCTTGTATGCACTAACCTTATATTTTCCGATAACAAGTGAGCCATTTCTAATATTATTGACATCATCCTAATTCTACTCAATGGTTATCATTCCAAGCTTTTAACATACTTTCTTTCTTTTCCCCATGTTCAAATTCATAGGATCCCGGGACATCGCGACATTACTGGGAATGACTATGCACATACATTGGCAAAACAAGTCATTTTTCTTCCCCTATCTTTTTAATATATAAAGTCCATAAAGACACTGGTTAGACAGTCTTGGTCACGTCAGTGGAAATTAGTGTGTAAAGCACAAGATATCAAGAGAATAGCTCTTCATGACCCTTCTCCATATGTTCTCAAAAGACTAAAATCGATTACCATCAACTTCATCTTTCTTCACTCAACTCAGTACAGAACATAAGGCTATAGAATATTATTTCTGCCCGGTTTAATATCCCTAGATATCCATGGTGTAGAAAGTGTGGGATCTGCGAACAAACACAAAGTCACATGCTTGCCAATGTCATATTAGTAGAATGACATGGCAACAAATTTTTCAAAGTAACTTTGGCAGCTACTGAACTATACAAAATTGAGAAACAAAGTTCAGAAATTCTTTTTCATCATCAAAGAATACGGTAAGGGAAAACAGGAAAAAATTTGTTATAATCTGGATTTAATTGTTAGAGTTTTCAGAATTATTTCTTTCAACATGATTAAGCTCTAATTTTATTACTAAACTTCTTAAATGCATTTAATTTTATTACAATGCATTCCAAGCGCCGGATGCTCATGGCATCTTTCATCCTTTGTTTTATAATTTAAGCATTCAAACATTTTTGCAAATTTTTTAATATCACATTCAGCTTAACCAAAACCTGTTTTGGTTAAGCTGAATGATGTTTTGGCGTCTTAACTTTCGCGCTTCATTGCCGTATGAGAACAACAACAAAAAAACACTACGCTTAATTTTCAAAACCTAACATGAGTTGATATTGTGCATAGTAATGTAAAATTGATCTCTTCCCTTGGTTGTGAATCGTACTACACACATACGCTGATTGTTGCTTAGGTAGTCTACTGGTTCTTTTGGTCTGATTTTTGTTTCTTTGAACGAGTTTGATTAGAATACTGGCTTACGGTCGTTCTTGTAAATCTGTATGTAACCCACTGCGCACAAAGAAAAATTTATTGCTGTATAGCTCCATGTGAATGCAAAGTCCATAAGGCCGTGTAAAATATAATCTGTTATGTTTGTCTAGTGGAGCATGGTTCATGTGCCATGTTTTTCGAGCATCAGGCTAAGATTTGGATGTATTTGACATTGCTTCTTTTGAAGTCTATCTGGAGTCTCTTCGAAATTATCCTTTGCACACATGAACGTGAGATACTTTCTTTTGCTTTACTTTCTTGAAACGTTCTTTTGAAATAACAATTTGCATACATAGTACTTATCTTAGCACATTCTCACTTCTCTACTCATCTCAGTTTAATATTTTCATATACAATATTGATTCGCAAACCAACGCAAAGTGTCATGGCTCTAATGAGTGAGTATTTGCAAAAATTGGTTCACAACAAGCTAACAGAGGTGTTCCTAGTACTATCAGCTTGAATTTTCTTATTTAATTTTAACATTCGACATTTGTAAGAATTTCTGAGGAATGTTAATCTGATATATATAATGTCTAACTCTACAGAAGTTGCAGTAAAGCTTTCAGCTTTGAAATTTTGGGGGATCCAAATGTTACACAAGATTGCGAAGATTTCCCATGAGAAAATTTTCAAAAATAACCGCAGTAAAAGGCAAACAAATCACCGAGCACTTTTTTTTATATTCCACTCGTAACGCCTACAGCAATACACAAGTCAAATGTTATGGTGAATATTTTAGCTTTTTAAAAGCAGAATCTGCTTTTCATTCGACGGTCCCACATATACATGCATGCTTCTCATAGAAAATGCTCAAACGAAAAGGACAAGAGGTGGGATATGGCCAAGCTCCATGCGGAAACGGGAAAGGGAAGATCCATGTGCTACATCTTTCATGTTGATGGGTGTTTTGTGATCTGGAGTATGAGAAAATACCATCTTTTGGGATGTGTCCCTCGACTTACTGTCCGTACTAACCATCTAATGCAGACAACTAACGGAACAGGCTACAAGATAAAAATACTGCAGTGTTCTCTTGTCCTCCGTTATGGGTGACAAGAAGCTCATGGGTATAATTTTGCATCAGAGGAATGTAGGTCTATGTACAAATTTATGTACACACCCTAAACGTGTATACATCCAGATGAAATGCTCAATGACATAGCCAAGTCCCACATAAAAAATAAATTACCTGCGATTTGAACAACTGTGGGAAGTGAGTTGCTCATAGTAAAACACAATAACAAAATCAATTGATCTTACCTCAAACATGCTTCGCCAAGGCTAAGGTTGAGGGTTCAAGTCCCTTTTTCCGCTTGGAGGGTTATTACCGGTCTTTCGTTTAACAGGGACGTCGCTCTCAGTAGTTAAAGGCCTGAATTCCCTGGGCTAAGGATCATGTTAAAATATATATATTAGATTGATTTTATGATTTAAAGGAAATGCTTAAAGAAACAAGAGACGTTTTGAAGTAATTTATTAGATCGATAATCACCAATCTAGCCAAAAATAAAAATAAAAAATATCGCAGGCGAGAAAGTATCCAGACTTAGGAAAAAACTACAAGTGTGAAATCCCAAACAGATGTACATTCACATGAAGTTTCAAAGTAGCCTGTTACTTCTTCTTTCATTCCATTCAGTGTCTCCATATCTTAACAAATTTGATCATATATCTGCGAATTTTTTTTACAATAATGGGAGATGTAAAAATAATATTGAAATAAGTATTAAGGTAATGAAAGTGAGGGGTCATCATACCTTTAACACAGAACGAAGATAAAAGAACGGGGCTGGGCGAGAAAAAGGGCTGTGGCGCGGACAGAGAGCAAAAAGTTCTGAAACGCTAAGCAGCCAAGAGAAAAGTTCAGAACATTCATACTGGTACATGGAAGTTTTTGTCTCTTAGTTGTAGGATCCTCGGCCTTTATACTGTGCTCGATCCATAGCATATCATTACATCGGACTGAGAAGTGCGTGAAGTTTATTCTCCGCTCAGCTTTAATAAGCTCGGCCCGGCGCCCATGCCAACAGAAACTTTTTAAAAGGTTCCGCTTTTATCGTCATCAGGACCAAAGAAGAAAGAACAAATTTCACGAACAAACTACGACCTACCCGTTCCTGTTTTACATGCATAGAATTGTGCGCGTGTGCGCGTAGTCTCTGTAAACACAATGGGATGCCTTTACGCCTTAATCTTAAACTGGCCATTGATTTCTGTTTCCGACGCGCCCGACTCGACAGTTGAGCGCAGCAGCTGCGCGCAAACTGCCCGCTAACTGTCCCGTACACCCAACGCATCTGACAAGGGGCAGCAGGTTGGAATTTGGAAACTTGAAAATTTTCAAGTTACTTTCAAGAAGAATTTTCGTATTTCTCCTTCTTGACATAGAAAGAAGGCTTTTCGTTTGAAAAAGATCAATTTATCGAAGTGGTATTGATCCAAAGTGCTGGGCAAAGTGTCGAGTTCCAAGAAGAAATTCCTCTGTAGACGTAATGTAAATTACAGAGAATGAAGTAAGTAAAGAGAAAAAAAAATTCTATGTTTGCTAAAGAATAATTATTCTATTTAGATTATTATATAATCTATTTTAAATAACGTATTTTCATTGCTATTGCTCTACATAGAATAATAATTGGTATAATTCATACAATCACATTAGATATGTTTCTTGAGATGGTTTGTTGTTTATAGATCACTTGACCTAAAACATTTTTTCATGCTATCGGGACCTACCCCATGTTACCCGTTTGGTTTCATCCAAACATGTACTTTTTTATTTTACTGTGCTCTTTGTTTGGGCTAAAGAGCAATGAAACATCAAAATAGAAAACAGGTCAAGAAGTCGTACAAAGAACTCATGAATCGGGTTAGAAACTTAGAGCAGGGAAAAGGAGTTTGCTAGATCGAGGGCATGCAACTGCGTTTAGGGCTAGGTAGGCAATTGATCACTCGTTACCGTAGTTGTAATATGGCCGGAGCTGCCGTAGAGTTTGCCATAAGTCTATTCAAACGCACCTTCGAGAATATGATGAAATGAGGTCATTGATCATCATGAAGACGAACCTCCCATGATGGCCTTCTACTCGCAACTCTCCCAAGTTGCGAATGGGATGTACCGCAAATCATGAAAAATTCTCATCGAAGCAACTTACACAAAGTTCAACGCGGTGGTCGACAAGATTTTCCGTAACTTTTTTAATATTCCGAAACAAAGTAGAATTAATGATTTTTTTTTCCTTCTTCTCTGTAGACACCCACATTTCCAAAGAGGTCAAAATTTGTTATAAATATGGAAAAAAAAACTCCGTTGTACACACAAAGATTTCGATTCTTCACGGGCACAAAGAGATACATTGTACAGAGATACATTAAACCTCATTGTATCTTTCCAACGGTTGAGAATGATGTAGTCTTGGAAAATCCGGTTTATCCCTTTTTTGGACAGGGAACTTGTTCTATTTTATATATTAATCGAGGGGGAAAATTGGAAAGGGAACTTGTTACTCGGTAGCCTTTTTCTCGGCTATGGTTGGTTTCTCTCTACCGTAGTTTTGTAGAACTTTAGGAAGGTGTATGTGGTGAAAAGACTAAGCTACTACGGCAGTAAGGTTGGTCCAGTTTCTTCACCGTCGGATGTAGCAAATCTCCCCGTGGAGGAGCGAGTAATATAGCAAAAAGGATGGGAAGTAGGGATGTAGTAAATAGGGCTTTGTCATAGGAGAGCTCAGGGCCCTTGCTACCCTAATTTTGGTTTGTGCCTGCAAGCGTCGACACAAAAAGCATGTCGACCATGAAAGCGTGTTGCAGTCATGTTGGGGATTATAGATCCAGCAAAATTCTGATTGGCGTTCATAAGGCTTGTATGGGCCTACAGGGGCGAGTCTGATTGACTTGAGCACATTGACCGGGTAAAATAGGCATGAATCTTTTGTCCTGACTCAACTTGGCTTCCATGGATCGCTGTGAATGCAAAATCTTCATCATCAGATCATATCCACACCTCCACAACATTCCGTCATGTTCTGTTATGTTCTCCTCTGCTCTGCTGGGGGCTTATTGTTTTCTCCCCATACATGAATATATCGACAGATCCATTCGCTCCATGGACGACTTGTTTTATGTTGGATGAATGGGCATGCCCGTAAAATTGTGTCCATCAATTATTTGGATAGTGTTGGTGGTAGACTTAGTAAAATTCTCCCACGACTGCCCTCACTCACTGCCATCCTGTTCGCGTAGCCATGAATTTTCATTTTTTATTTTTATTTTTATTTCTTCTTTTTAGGTCCTCTCTCTAAATCATCCGACAGATGGATCACTGTCATCTGCCTTATCTTCACTATAAGGCCCAGATTTTGTACTATTTTCCCAGCGGTTTGCAAGATTTGTTCCTTTCCACTCTTTTTTTCCAATCATGTTCTTCTTTCCGGTTTTTCGTTTGTTTCACGTGAAACAATTATGTAATTTTTCACCGTCCCCAAGGACATACAGCTTGGAACGTGGGTACAGGGAGGAAGGACTTACTGTAGAATTGAGAAGGTTAGAATGGTAGAAGCTAGTGTACCTGTGCTAGTTTTTGTCGATGGAAGTTATCCAATAGGGGTCAGAGAAATACCAAAACGAAGCTCTTTATGGAAAGAAGAACAAAGCTGAGCAATGAATTTATTATTGTCCTTTTGTTCAGCCTTGTAAGAAATCCTTCAATAAAGATATACAAGAATATGATTATTGGAGATTCTGCAGGAGAGTACTACGCCTTGCGGAAGCGCAACAGGAGGGATAAT
The DNA here is from genome assembly GCA_014180765.2 of Marchantia paleacea. Classification (NCBI taxonomy): domain Eukaryota; kingdom Viridiplantae; phylum Streptophyta; class Marchantiopsida; order Marchantiales; family Marchantiaceae; genus Marchantia; species Marchantia paleacea. Next base: position 377,072 of record MUAA02000048.1, read on the forward strand.
GTGAGATATTGTGGCATTTAAGAGTACGATATTTTCAAAGATGGTGGTGTGAATGAGACCATTTTTCGTTCGGAAAAGGACAACGTTCAAATCATTGTCCTACGACTGCCTGCTTGCAATGGCATCGTTAGTTGTAAAAAACCAGTTCTTATAATTCGTAAAGGATTCTGGAAAGTACTCCCTTGAAGGTTTGTAATATTTTCTTGATCCTCCGATGTTTGGTACCCCGCTCCATAGTACCATTTGCAGCAGCAGCAGTCAATAGAGTCAGTTGTACTCCACCTGAATCTTATCATGCAAATAACAAGTACCGTAGGTACAAATTCAGATTCAAGTGTTATCATGTTGTGTGGTGTTTATTCCCGATGTAGATATTTATTAAGCACATTCTACTGACACCAAGAAATTCTCGACGTCATTTCTTGAGCTGGTTATGAAGCTATGAAGTGTCTGGGGTCCGGACTTTCGAACGGGAGTACTTTCCAAGTCATGGTTTTAATTTTTCCATCTGTACATAATTGGGTAATTGACTTACATCTCGAAACAGTTGACTTGATCCCGAGTCCATTGCATTGCATTTTGAGTCCATCATTGCATCCAAGAGAATATCAACATTCTCCTCCCAAACCTCTCTCTCTCTCTCTCACTCGCTATCCACAGGAAAGTTGCCCCAAATCTTGGCTCGTTCACTATGCTGCTTATAATACTCCAGATTCAAAAATAATTAAAAAAATCAGTTAAAAATTTGGTCTAAAAATCCGTTTTCATGTCATTCGGGCATTCGACACATGGAATTATATAATTCGAGCACAGTATCAACCAACGGAAAGCGAGAGGCCACAGTCTTGGGATGACTTTCGCACTGCTGGTTCAGGACAAAGAGATCTTTGCAAGGTACAACAGAAGATTAAAATAAGTATTGACGAACTCTGAATATGGTCCGGAAGTGGAGCTCAACGAACCGGGAGCCAGGAAATGTGCCCAGGAAGAGCCCAATGATTTCCAGGGCCCAACAAAAGTACCACAGGACAGTGGACACAGCTTCTACTGCATGAAATGATTTTACTGCCGATTCTTGGTACAAGACACTTGTGATTATTTATCAATGGAGACGGGCTCATGGCTGCCACAGGTTCCAACCAGTCAGCGGGCGGATCGATCGAGGAAATGCAGTCCTTGACATGGAAAAGATGACCTGCTTCCCCAACCTCCCCCCTGAGCCCATCCTTCTGCTGACCACTGGCCTTGGTCATGACTCATGTTTATACCCTTAGCTACCGTAACCTTCCTGCTGCAGCCACAAGTCAGCCAAAATCAGAATCAAGAACCTCGAGTCCGAGAAATGTGTGGATGGATGTTTGTAGGTTTCTGTTATTATTGCTGACTGTTGATCCCCTGCTTCAATTCAATTCCATTCAGATTCATTCACTGTGGCCCTCCCATAAGTTTTCTGAGATTTTCATTGAACCAGTCGCTGCCCGTTTTCCCTTTCAGTTTGACTCGTGACAGTAGCTTCCAGACTTCAGAGCCTAAGATTTTAACATCTCCGGAGTCTGTCCATGTGAGCAGCTCAAAGGGCTACTACGTTCACCTGTCTGTACCTTCAGTACCCTATCACATCATCCCTTCTGTCAGATGTTCGTGCATTTATTCTCGAGAAAGAAGCAATGGAGCATTAGATTCAGGAACTCTGTTTCATAGTCTTTCTTCTTTTTTTGTTTTCTTTTGCGGCATGTTTTGACCTGGAGCTTTGGCGCTCTTACAGGCACTGATATCTCTTCATTACACGGTTTAGGATGATGGATGTTGTTGTTGGTGGCGGTGCCGGTGCTGCTTCTTGACTTAGCTTATCTTGGCATGGCTGGATGCCTTGGCTTGGCTTCCAGTGAATCCACTACACGATCGATGTTTAACGATCTTTAGGAGTTAAACTGCGTGCGCTCGCTGCAACAGAGTTACGGAGGGCAGGCCCAAGGGAAATGTTGTCAACTACATAATAGGACACGAGAGGAGAGCTTTGATGCTAATTCTGAAACGTTTGATATATGGCATGGGCAGTGGGCACAAAATGAAGGCCCTGCTGGGAGTCGCTTTCAAGCTCTCTGGTGCAAATTAAAAGCAGTACAGTAACGATCCCGGCCGAAAATCTCAGGACATGTGGAAGTGGAAGGGGAGGGAGGATGGGGACGAGCACTAAGTTGCCGTGGGAGGTACCATAACAGTGCCACCAGCACCTTTCTCTCAGAGTCTCAGTCAAGGGAGTCAGGTGCATCAAGTGCACTCACGCTTTCTTAGAGCCGTGCAATGCACATACATGCAGGTACAGAGTGCCGCCCCTAGAATGTGCACACATACCCACACACTCTCTCTCTCTCTCACACACACACAACGCTCTCTCTCGACCTCCAACAACTCCACCTCCTTCCTTCATGTCTTTTTACTTCCTCGAGGGCGGGTCACGGTCGTGAACCTCCTCGTCTCACCCACCATATGCACACAGCGCCATCTGGAGTCTGGACCTTCAGAAAGTGCATGAATCTGGACCCGGTGTACGCGTGTCGCTCTGGAAGAAATAATATCTCCATGTTCCCGTGAATCGCCACAACGGGAGAGTTATAAACTATCTACACTTCGTGGAATTGGTGCCTTGCCTTGCCCTGCAAGGATTTCATAAGTCGATCCATGGGAGTTATGTACATCCTGCCTGCCTGCCTTGCCTGAGCTGCTCGCACGTCGAATCACCAGCCAGAGTTTTAAATATTAACGACTCATGTGCCTTGTGCCTTGAGAGGTCGTTCGTGCTGCTGATTCGCACATTCATTCATTCATTGAATTCTGAGCCGGCCAGAAGCAGTCAAAATTCCAACAGTTTACACTAAATTATTAGGGGCTTGCTTGCATCTTGATGGATGTTGTGCGAGCTTTTTAGATGAACGTTCATGTCAGAGAATCCGCCGCTTGCTGTGCAGTCTGCTAGTCCTCCAACGATGCTGTGACTTGACTTGCGTCCTTGAGCAAAATCTCCCTCCCTCGCTGGCCGGTCAGTCCGTCTTTACGTTCAATTGACGTTGCAGGGAGCTGGGGGACGTTGACACTTGGCTCGTGGTCTAATTTCTTTCTAGTGAACCGTCACTGTTACGACCGGATTGATCAGACCCTGTCCCTTAAAGCAGGTAATATGACATTGAAGAAAATGTTGTCAGCCTTCATCTCTTCTGAAAAGGTGAGTACTTTTGAGTTCGGATTAAATATTCATACCATAATGATCAGAATATAAGAGAGTCGAATTGGTTCTCGCTGCACAATTTTTTATAGTAATAGCCACAATTTTATTAGTGCTCACCGTAAATCACATCATATATATGAATATATCTGCGGATCTTCGACAAAATGCATCTTCCTTTTGGATGTGAGTATTTCATTTTCCCGTAATGAGGAATTGTCACTGATGCTTGATTGAAGACCCCCGAGAGAATTATTTACGAGATAGTCTGACTTACATTCAAAAATTCCACAATGTCATACATTTGGGACTTGTAAGGCAATGAGGGATGAAGCGTCCCCAAGAGAAAGCTCCAGGCCAAAAGATGCTCTAGATAGATGATAAACATTTAAAAAAGAACACACACACTCACATTTGAGACATGTATCTCATTTACAAAAGTTCAGAGTCTTATTCTGATAGACGTTGTTGATAACTCAAGAGTCAAGTTAGCTCATAGTAGAAACCGGGACAAAGTATAACAAAAGGGATGGGAAGACCCCATCAAATTGTACAAGGATGGAACCAAACCGGTAACATGGGGCTAGCACACTAGAAAATATATTATACAGTACCTAAGATATCTGAACATTAGCACGAGTTACCTCATTAACTTGGTAAAAGCGAGTTATTTGTACAAGTTTGAGATCAGAGTTGCCCCAGATGTGAATAATCTAAAGGACTATTTTAGCTGAAGAAAGAATAGTTTAGTATAGATATTTCAAGTGAATAATTATTGGACGCTAGTGGAAAAAATCAGCAGCATAGCCATACAAAACTTGAGGCTTTTCAAGGCGACCAAAGAGGAACGCCACATTATGACGAGAAACCATCAAGTTGATGTACTTTGTTCATCTACCTCGGATGAAGTACGATATAGCTCTGCAGAAGATTGAGCTGCTTGGCCTGAAACGAGACACCTGCAGGGAAGATATTACGTACAAGATATTAGCTGCTGGCATTCTATTTGAATTTGACAAGTCTAGTTTCGGGTTTCAACGGCATCATTATATATCATCATTGTTTGTCTCCACTCTTTACATTGTATATTTTACTGTAGATTATAAAGATTTGGGTAAAGACTTCCCCGTAAAGTTGGATTTGTTTCTGTTCGCCTAGGAGAATCGCATTAGACCCATTGCTATTTGGGAATTTTTGCTATTACTTGTTAGTGGTATCTTGATGTTATAACTTCGTTCCCACTTCCATTATATCTTTGTTCATTGTGAGGTGGTATCAGGGGCACTAAAGTACTTCTAGATATCTATGTGTATTGGATTGTCTAGCAAATGGACGTTGAGAATGATTCTAATATTGTCTTGAGTGTATGCATACTTAGAGAGATTGATAGCTTTTTCAGCATCATTCTTATATTACAGCCTTTCTATAGTTCACATTCTTCTCTCTTTTATCAACATGGCTTTTCACATGAAAGAGTCACCATTCTATAGTCCGCCTCTAGTACTCGACAAGGAGATCTTTTGGGATGACCCCTATTTGCCATGGCTCATTATATAGCTCTTATGTCTACTACTTTGGCCCAAGTTGTGTGTTGCACTCTTTAGCATATGATACACACATTGTATGCCATGTAGACCTCATTAGACATGACTTTGATTATTTGACTATCGAGCTTCATCTTGTAGGCTTGAGAGTCAAGGTGTTTAAGTGTAAGGCATGGTCTCCTTTAGGCAATCCTCCTCATCTCCAGCTTCCATAGGATTTGTATGACATAGACAACTTACGCATTCTAGTAGTGCAAATAGGGTTTGAGGACTTTGTACCATAAGGGCTTGTCTACGCTCTTGCTCCGGCAAAGGTTCAAGCTTGTGGATCTTGGTTCGACCATGCATCAGTGCTTTCTGACTCGCTACCTTTTCTACATCGATGAGATTTTGCTATGGCTTGGTCCACCCATTTGCATCTTCATTACTCACATGTGAGTGTGATACTACCTTAGATGCACCATGGGTTCATATAATCGTTGTCTATGTGGAGGGTGGAGTATAGCTACCCATGATGGCATTAGGGATGTGGTGTTTGTTATAACACGAGAGGGTGGATACTTCATATGAAATGAGTGTTGATATTTCCTTGCAGTTGACTTGGGTTAGGGCAGATCTCTACTTGGTTCGGGAGTACTAGGTTACTATTGTATATATTGTGGTTAAACATCCTACATGTGAGAGTGTTTCAGAGGGGATGATTACTGTAACCAATCTTGGTTAGTCATAGTTAGTTTAGCCAAAGCGTAGAGTGATCACTAGATCACAAAAAGACAAGATAGTGATGTGCACTATCCAAAAAGCAAAAGGGTAAATGACGAGGTGGCTACCATGCATTGGTGGATCAGATTGTGTGCCATACGTCTATTAGGAATTGGGTAGGATAAGATAACAAAACATGCAACCTACGCATGTTAGCCATGTGGCATAGTTTGGATTTCGGACTCCTCTAGTCCCACAAAGATATAAATCAAGGAGAGGTCTTGAGAAGACATCTCTTATCTTGGAAGTCATTCCGAGTCATTGCCTTGATTGTTACAATGGTATCGAGCGAGGCTTATTGTTCCTATGAGTGTGGATCACCCCTCTTGGAAGAATAGTGCAGGTTGGTACAATTATTTGAGGAGAGAGTGTTTGTTAGAAATTTGGCAGTGGCCATTGAGGCTGCAAGTAGTGGAAGGGGGTTATTGTGGGTGCGGGTTATGGATGGGGGAGATAGAATAGTACCGAGATTCCCATTTCTTAATCCTTTTTCATGTCAAACTGTTATACATTGAGAGAGCAAGGTTGACTCGGTATTTGGTTTATCATTTTGGTGCCAACTTCATGGATAAAGTGATGAGATCTCGAGATCCTGTTATCTTACCTATAGTCACCCACGATGTTACTTGGGATCTCACGATTTACATTTTAGTTTAGAGATGGACCTCAATAGACCACCACCGTGTGAGATTCAACACACGGTGTGAAATCTATTGTGTGTATCATCCTAAAGCTATGTTTTTGAGCCTAGTTATTAGAAACTTTGGAGAGGAGTATTACCATGAGGTGATAGCATCACCTATTCCTTTTTGTGTTGCCAATCTTGAGAGTGTTCATCTTAACCCCATATCTTGAGAGAGAGTGGACGGAGGCGAATCATGGAGGACAACTTTGAGAGAAATGATTCAGGAATTGAGAGATTTGAGAAACGCATTTGAGCAAAGCGGACTCAAGTACAAGAGTTAGCTCAAGAATTGACAGCCGGTCAAAACGAGAGGAATGGAAAATGAGAGAATGAGAGAAACTCAAATGGAGATGGAGACATCATCCATGGTGGAGAGTGAAGAAACAAGTGAGAGCCCGTGCTCTTGAAGCCCAAGCGGCAAGAACGAGCAAAGAGCTAGATCTTGAGACATCCATGATTACGAAGATGACAAAAGCTTGTAAGATAGAACCTTACCGGAAGTAGTCAAACCATGGGAGTTTTGGAAGGTTGGATTGAGAGAATGGAGTATCATCTTGCGTTGTTCAATATCAACGATCATATTGCTTGCAGTCTTTTTGTTCGTACTTTGTTGTTGGAGAAAGCATCTACTTGGTTTCGGGGTTGGATGATGGAGCTCAATGAGTCAAGCCCAACGAGTTCTTGGAGTGCAATGAAACGAGGTCTTCTTCAGAATTTTCAAGCAGTTGATCCCATCATCACGGCACGGATGAGGTTGTGGAAACAACCTCATCCGTGCCGTGATGAAGTGTGGAGGAGTACATTGAGGAATTTTGAGATCTTCGAATTCAGATACGAGATATGAGTGGAGCTGAAGCCCTTGATTTATTCAAGAGAGGGTTGAAGAAAAAGATTCAACGGGGAGGTGATTCGGGACAATCCAAGCAACTTGAACGAGGCTATTGCTTGTGCACAACGAATGTCCAACGTCTACCACAACGGTGGAGAGGTATCAGTTCCCACGAATCAATACTATGGACCCATGCCTATGGAGTTGGGCAACATAAGGAGGAGAGAAGATTTCATTCCAAGGGAGTGAACGCAACAAGGAGATCGTCGCAACTTGAATCTTCATCGAGAAGGAAATTCAAGAGGAGGAGACGGAGTGGAGGGAAGACGAGAAATGAGACAATGCTATAATTGTGGAAGATTTGGTCACATCGCCATGAATTGCCGTACCCGAGTTATAGCAAGAGGAGCTAGACCCCCCTATCGACGAGCTCTCAACAATCTTGAAGGTGGAGACGAAGTGACCGATGGAAACCCGGGAAACGACGAGCACCAATAACCTTGCCTCGCGGCCTTACTAGTTCGATGAAAAGGAGGAAGGGCGAGGGAAGGAAACACAAACATGAGGTAAATGGTTTGAGAAAGAAGAAAACATGTTTGATTGTGACGGATGGCGAGATAGAAGGAGTAAAAGTGAGAGTATTGATTGACCCAGGAGCTACAGAAAATTTCCTATCTCGATCTATTGCTATAAAGTTGGGATTAGCTTTAGAAAAAGATGAGAGTGAAAAGGTAGAGTTGCCAAACGGGCAAACAGAGAAAGTGGAGTTGAAGATTGGGCAATACAAGGAATCGTTGGAGTGGAGAGTAATTCGATTAGCTCGCTATGATGCTATTCTAGGTATGCCTTGGATGGAAAAATATAATCCTGAGGTAGATTGGCGAAGGAAGATAGTAAAAATCATCAGTTGGAGGATCTTTGGAGATAGACTTAGATCAGGACACAAAAATTTACCTCTCTACGTGATAGGAAGAACCGCTATCAGTCACAAAGATGTATGTTTTTTGGGCCTAATAAGAGATGTAAGCGCTCCAAAAGAGCAATCTTTTATACATGAGGAGTTAACTTGTATCTTGAATGAGTTTCAAGATGTTTTTCCAGATGATTTGCCTCCAGGTTTACCACCAAGAAGGAGAGTGGATCACAAGATAGAGATCTTACCAGGAAGTTCTCCTCCTTGTAAAAGTCCCTATCGACTTGCACCAAAGCAATTTGGAGGAATGCAAGGCACAATTGGAAGAGTTGTTGGAGAAGGGGTTTATCCAACCTAGTGTGTCATCATATGGAGCTCCAGTATTGTTTGTGAAGAAGAAGGACGGTTCCATGCGGATGTGCATGGACTATCGTGCTCTAAATCAACAAACGGTGAAAAACAAGTATCCATTACCGCAAATGGATGACTTGTTTGATCAACTTCATGGACCTAAGTATTTCACCAAACTTGATCTTAGAAGTGGATACAATCAGATCAGTGGCGGATGAAGATGAAGACATACAAAAGACGACTTTTAGAACTAGATATGGTCATTTTGAGTATCTAGTTATGCCATTTGGTTTAACCAATGCCCCCTGCCACATTCATGGGATCGATGAATGATATTTTTAAGTAAATATCTAGATAAATCAGTGATTGTGTTTTTAGATGATATCTTGATATATAGCAAGTCCTTACAAGATCATCAGAAACATCTCCGAGAAGTACTCCAATTGTTGAGAGAAAATAAGCTGTATGCTAAGATGTCAAAATGTGAGTTTGGCAAAAGCGAAGTAGATTACCTAGGCCATAGAGTTAGTGCTTATGGCATCCAAGTCATGAGTGACAAAGTGGAAGCCATTCAAAATTGGACTGCCCCAGAAAATCAGACTCAATTACGTAGTTTCTTGGGTTTAACCGGCTTCTATAGAAGGTTTGTGGAGGCTTTTGCTCGTATTGCTCAAGCCTTAATAAGTCTCTTAGGCCAAGGGCAGAAATGGCAATGGGTGCAAGCTCAAGAGATTGCATTTCGGGCTTTGAAGGATGCGCTCTTACATGCACCAATCCTTAAATGGTATGAACTAGGTGAGACCAACAAAACTTGCTACGGATGCATCGGTGTGGCGGTTGGAGGAGTGTTACAAACAGGAATGGAAAGATGGATGGCAACCAATTGCTTTTTCTTCTCACGAAAACTTTTACCGGCGGAGCAAAATTATCATACCACGAGAGGGGAGGAGTTAGCCATTGTCTTGGCTACTAAACATTGGAAGCACTATCTCGGAGATAAGGAGTTTGTGGTTGAGCGGACCACAAGCCTTTGGTTTATTTAGAAACTCAAAGGATCTCTCAAAGCGGCAAATTCGTTGGGCTGAATGGCCTTGGCGTTTCAACATGAAGATCGTGTATGTGGAGTGGAAGAAGCGACTTGCCGATGCATTGACACCTAATGCCATGCATTAATCACATCACGGAGGTGAAGATTCACTCTGAATGGTGGGAGAACCTGAATCGCGCTACCAAGGAGGATGAGGAGATTGCACAAGCCCTTCAACAGGGTCGAGCACATTTAGAACGGGGATTGGCGTTCTATAAGGGAAAGATTTGGATACCCTCAGATGTTGCTCTCCGTACAACAGTGTTAGAGGAGGCACATGATTAAGCTATTGCGGGCCATGTAGGAGTGGAGAAGACCATTGAAGGCGTCCAAAGGGTATACTTTTGGCCAAAACTAAGAGAGGACATCATCAGCTATGTTCGAAGTTGTGTGGCTTGTCAACAAAACAAGGCTAGCAATCGAGAAACAAAGCAGTCTACTACAACCTCTACCAACACCTACTAGAAGATGGGAGCACGTTAGTATGGACATTGTATGTGAGTTACCAATGACGTCTACGGGTTATGATTCGATAGTCATTTTTGTGGATAAATTGAGCAAGATGATCCATATTAGGCCTACAACAAAGACAGTTACTACACCTGAACTTGCTCGAATTTATATGGATGCAGTTTTTGCTCAACATGGTTTAGCTACAGTGCTCATCACCGATAGTGCTCATCACCATTCTTCTTGATGTATGGAGAACACCCTATCACACCATCTAGCTTGGTGAGTGTAGGTCACATGCAGGAACCATCAACCCAAGTGGAAGCAGTGAACGAGTTTGTGGCACGAGTCCAACGAGGAGTGCATCAGGCAAAGCAAAAATTAGCCATTGCCCAGAATCGGCAAAAACAATATGCTGATGTTCATCGACGACATGTGGAGTTTCAAAAAGGCGATCAGGTGTGGTTGTCTACTACCAATTTGTCATTAATAGGGGTTCGAAAGTTAAGTCCACGGTTTATTGGACCTTTCTTGATTGTCCAACGGATTGGAGAAGTTGCCTACAAGTTAGAGTTGCCAACACACATGAAAATACATCCCGTTTTTCATGTGTCTCTCTTGAGGAAGTATACCCCACGATCTCCTTCCTTTGGCAACCCACATCAACCTCCTCCTTTACCAGCCATGATTGATAGTGTAGAGGAATATGAGGTTGAGAGAATCCTCAAGAAAGGTTAGTGGAACCCCAAAGTGGAATATCTGGTCCAATGGAAAGGTTATCCACTTTATGAAGCTACTTGGGAACCATTGGCAAATTTTACAAATGCCAAGATACTTGTATAGACTTTTGAGTCTTCTTGCAACGAGGACGTTGCGACTTAAATGGGGGGAGGTTTGTAACCAATCTTGGTTAGTCATAGTTAGTTTAGCCAAAGCGTAGAGTGATCACTAGATCACAAAAAGACAAGATAGTGATGTGCACTATCCAAAAAGCAAAAGGGTAAATGACGAGGTGGCTACAATGCATTGGTGGATTAGATTGTGTGCTAGACGTCTGTTAGGAATTGGGTAGGATAAGATAACAAAACATGCAACCTACGCATGTTAGCCATGTGGCATAGTTTGGATTTCGGACTCCTCTAGTCCCACAGTATATAAATCAAGGAGAGGTCTTGAGAAGACATCTCTTATCTTGGAAGTCATTCCGGAGTCATTGCCTTCAGTGTTACAATTACCCATCCTCCTAGATGGATGACGAGTGGAGTGACAACATCCAAGATCTCCAAGTATATGATATATAGAGAGGTCACCTCTTTATTCCTCTAGCTTTGGAGTTATATAAAGCTATGGACACATACTTCGACATGTTTGTGAGAAAGCCTATCATACTAGACGACACGGGTATCAATCTCTTTAAGGGTATCACTCTCTTTAGCTAATTGTATAGTACTTTTTAGACAACATTTATCTATTGCTCTACAAAGAGCACCGGCTGGTGCAATCCATTGGAGAGCAATCACGTTAGATGATGCTTCTTTGGATGCTCATGTAGTATGTAGACTGTACGACCTATATAGTTCGGATATCTTAGCTGTAGTAGTATATATTTCCATTGTGATGCTATAGGGGCCTAGCCCCATCTTACTCCTTTGGTTTCATCCATGCACGGCTTGATGGGGTTTTTCATCCTTTTTGCTCTATATTTCTTCGGCGAGCACTCTTCAGTTTGTGTTATGTACCAAATGATCTTAGGAGAAAAAATGTGGAACATAGTAAATGGGCAAATTCTTCTCACTGGTTTTTTAGGAAAGCAAAATATTCAAAAGCACACCTTGCAAGAATGGAACTTAATTATCACATCTTTTCACATGTGGTCGGATTGAAAATTTGTGTTACGCACTAGTACATCTACTTTCAATTACAAGGAGACACAGTAAAATAACAAAAGGGATGGGAAGACCCAAAGAATCAAAGATGTGCTTTTTGATAAATGAGTGATTTTGAACTTCAAAGTGAGCAAAATCTCATTCATCTCAGTTTCTTGATTCAATCTCTTTATTCTTATATCGGTAGGTCTTTTTAACCGCGACGGTGGTTCGTTCCTCCAAAGCCAGTAGAGGCCAGCATAATGGTTTCGTACTTTCGTGCCTCATGAAGTTGCAAGCTTTTGAAGTGGTAAAGATCGACAAAAGATGCAGGAATCAAAATCACATGTTTCTCTACGCCCTGAAGACTAAGGATTCACTGCAGTGCAGGTTCTAGCATCAATGAGTCACAGTGTCTAAAAATCCTTTGTCCCAGTGGATGTTTCTACGGGTGAACAATATTGACGAGCAACTACTGGAAGGAATGGCCTCCTTCTGATCTGGCCAAGTGAATCTTAGCTGTTTTCGCTTGAACCTTTCTTCGTTACGGACACCAGATCGAGGATCGATCTTTTCCACGACATTGATCAGAGATCTAAATTTATCTTCTCACACATTTCTCATCATTCCAAGTTGTCATATGATTGATCTCTGATAACACTATTGTGCAATGTACATCTGCGGCAAAAAAAAAATCTCACCAGGAACATACACGTTTTGTTCCATCTCTCTACACAAAGTATCATGAAAGGGAGTTCTGAAGAACGAGATTCTTCATTTGCACATAGTTCTACCTCCTTTTGGCCGACAGGATAGTTCTGCTACATGCACCCCAAGGTTCACGGACTACTACGGGTACTTGCATATACCGAGAGCTGATATGCACCATGCATGTACGAAATTGAGATACAGGAAGAAAATTGATTTCTGTAAAGGGAGAAAGGTTCTTTAGGGCCATAAATTTCAGACTTGCTACTTGTAACAGCTAGATTCCTTCATATTATTTCCACCTCCCTTGCGCGACTTTTTACCTTCCCTGCTCTATGAATGATAGGTACCCTCCCGTAGTACAAGGCAAATGGAATGGAATGCCTGAATCTTGTACATCCCTTGTGTAATCAGAAATCATTGTCCATGGTCCCCTCGGGGTGACGGAAAGTGTACAGAGAATTTTTATATTACATAATACTTCATGCTTTCATTTTGTTTGGAAGGGTATCGCCAAGCGTATCAATGAAGATTATACACAATACCTTCTCGTAAGGACTAGATGCTCTACCGTTCACATCACCGAACAATTTTAGGCGATTACACTATACGAGTCACTTACAAAGGAAATGACTCTTCTCGCCTCTTCTCGAAGGCATTAAAATTGTTTCACTTGGTGATCGAATGTTGCGCACAAAAGAAAAGAAAAGAAAAAGCATATTCAATATAATTTATAAAACTGAGATCAATTTAGATTTACTAATATACTGCTTGAAACAGGAAAAATGCTTCGTCTACTCACATTGATATTCTGCTGGCTTGTATGGACTACGGTTCATATGTGAAGAGGATTCCTCTCGGACCTGAACTGTTTCCAGCCCCATGTCCTTCTCCCTATCTAGTCATCCTGGTGAGTTTTGAGAAAGTGTGGCTTTCACCAATAGTAGCAGCTTATTCATTCCAACACTGACCTCGTGCAACATCCTGGTCTACTCATACACATTCCCGCACATAAGTTCATAGATTGTGAATGACTACATAAGGAAACAAAGAGCTTTGAATGGAGTCTTTTCATACAAGAAACGATATAAAAGAAAAACATTCTCCTTTTTTGCAGGCTGTGAGTAGCAACCTGCAACAGAACAGAATATGATCTGCACACAGAACCAAACTTCTCCCCATCCGATCAAACCTGATTTTCTCCTTCCAGCTCACAACAAGTCGTCTGTTCGTGCTTTGAATTTGAAAGTACAAAGCCCGTGTAGATCCCATTTGCAGGTTTTATCATCATCCACTCGCTCTGACAATCCACCAACAGTTTGTATAGTTTGTATGCAGTGAACTTGTTTTATAGAGTGCCGAGAGAGATATTACAATACATTATCCTCCCCACCTCGTACTCCATGTGCAGATCATAGTTTGTAAACAAGGTTGTGAGTACTCTCTAACCATTATGGTGAGTATTTTGTGTGTGTGTGTATGTATATATATATATATGCAGTTTAAGGTTGTGAGATTCGTACCAATGAACTAGAATTTTCCGAGCATATGGCAAGTATAGTTTGTCTCATCACAATAACTTCTCTTTGTATGTCAAAGATTGATTGCTTTCAAGGTACTACATAAACAATCTTTTTCAACCAGGTTGAATTTTTATCCAGATGCAAAAGACTTCACTAAAAGACTTGCAGATTCCAATGAATGGGATGGAGAAGATTTTAATGCAGATATGCATTCTCTCTCCTTTTATACCATGTGTTTCCAGCTGGTTGTGATTGCATGTTTCTGATCATTCTCAGATTTTATAACCAGGTCCACCCAGCTCCTAGAGCAATAATTTCCGTTCATTGTTTTCCTCACATCTTTAGCGTGACTTAATCTCAACACTACTTTTCAGACTCTCACTTAATGTATTGACACTGGAAGACGCAAACCGCTTTTCCGGACTCATCCATTACACCAGACAACACTCAATCTAGTCACTCCTGACTGATTCATTGACGTGAGCCGTATTTTGTCCCGCATAAGAGTTCAGAAATCAGATCTGATGATTTCGCATGGATGATGTACGGTTTGTCATGTCACCAACAACGAGATCCCATTCCCATGTCTTTGGCGAGACCATGCCAGTTGCTCTCTAGCCAGCTGATTCTCGCCCCGCTGAAGAAGCTCCGAGATTGTCAAGCAATATTCCTTCACCCTGACGCTCGAGCGTTCGCCAAGCCCTTTGTGGATTCTTCTTCCTGTGCCACCCATAGTGGATCTCGTTACTTGATCTGCTCACATGACGCATGCCTGTTGTGCACCAGGTCACTCCCTCGCCCAGTTCTAGAGGCATCCCTCGCGATGTTAGAGAACGACCTCCAACTAACCCATTCTCCACCCTATCTACAAAATCAAACCAACCTCAAACAGATTTGGTCGGTCACTGATGCTTCTCAACGGTTTTCAAAAGATCTCAATCAAGACCGAAGACGCTTAAAATACCCATCATTCCTGCCTGACTGACAGGCAGACATCTACTGCACTGTCCTGCACTCACTTCTCCATTCTACAATTGGCATCCCCAGCTGCAGATTTTTATCATCATGCTAAGCAAATTCCAGTTTCTAATTCCCTCTTTTGTTTTCTTCATATAACAAAACCACAAATTGCCACCCAATGAAGATGATGGGTTCTCGATCCCAAAGTGCTAACTGGTTTGTACCGCTATTTGTGGTTTGGCAAAGAAGTAAGGCGCGAGTAACATAGCAAAAAGGATGGGAAGACGCTCAAGATCAAAAAGGATCACGTGGTATAGCTATCAAACCCCGGGGGGATGACGGGGCTGGCCCCAATAGCATCACAATGAGAAATATATACTTTTGCACCTAAAACTATCAAAGGATTTACATGTTATTGGAGCATCCAAATAAGCATCACCTTACCTGTTTTTACCTTTGTGGCTTGGCTTGCCACTGGGGTTTCTTCCTTACCACATCCAATGATCATCTGCATGCACTCATCTAAACTAGACCTACTACGTAACCGCAAATAGCAATTTACAGAACGGAGTTATTTTTTTTGGGAACTGTGGTTTACCGTATCCGACTCCCTAACTGTAAAAGCCACGCACACCTGGGGAAGAAATCACTCAATTGTGCCTTTATTAAGCTCTACCGTTTTAGCTTTTTATTAGCGGTAAAAGGTTCAAACATTGATTCTTTTCTGACCTTTTCCTAAAGCCAGGGAAGTGAAGTCTAAAGTTGAGGTCACGACCTCCACCCTGATCTGTGCCCCATACCTAGCTTCAAGCCGTCCGATTGTGAGTCAGGCTGGCCCATACCTGCTTTCCAGCCGTCCGATGGAAGATCGGACAACTGGCAGATAAAAACTCTACAAACAGGGAGAGCGAAGTCTCGAAACTGCGTGGGAGACATTTATAAGGAAGAACCGGTGGATCATTCTGCCTTTCTGTTCCCTGCCCCTTCCGCGCCGTCGTCGTTTCGCGAGTTTGGGGCCTTGGGCACCCGCGCGCATGGGAGTCCCCTCTCACGTAGCCACGAGTTGCCAGATTTAGTGACGGTTTCTTACTGGGACCCTTTTGCTCGGACAGCCCTCGACGGCACTTCCCGTCATTCCCCGTCAGCCCTCCCTCCACTCTGCCACCGTCACTCCACCACGTCTCCTGTACACGTAATCGTGATGGATGTGAGCAATATTTATGAATAAATATTGTTTTTTCGATGCGGGCATTTATTTACTGCGAGCAGCACTATCGGATCATGCTGGTGCAAAATGCTGGAAAATTGTCAGTTTGATTTTCACATAATCTTCTTGAATTTGGAATTTCAAAGTCCGTTTAATGATGTGGGGTAGAAACCAACCATAAATCATTGGTGTATTTAAAAAGATATCTCCAAACAACATATTCGGTGGTCAGAATGACATCAATAGTTTAACATGGAGATAGTGCATGTGGATGATAAAAAATAACTTGTAGATACTCTCACGCAAATGCCGTGTATGAACAGAGATGAAAATCCAAATTAATTGATAGTCTCAAATGATAATTGCAACAAAAGAAAATAAAAAAATCATGAAAACATTTCATGCAAAGACTACAAGGAAAATTCTAAGTCGAGCATTTCAAGAATAGATCATTATATTATAATTATAAAAATATTATAATTAATAAATTTCTTCATGAAAAATAAATAAACTTGGAAAATTATTCTATAAAGTAGAGTAAGTGAAATCTCCCTAAGTCCTGCTCTGTGATCGTTCGAGAACAGAAGATTACAAACCATAGAAGATTACAAACCATAAAAGACAGTCTGCATTTAGACTTTTGAAATCGTTTGGTTATGTGCATCACAACACTTTCTGCCGTCTACCATAAACTATCCTCGTAGAGCTCACACAAATTAATTCTCACACTTCAAAAATGTAATTAATGCAGAAGGTGTTCATTCTTCTTTTTTCTCCTTACTCCTCAAACCTGCGTTCTCGGCAAGGCGTCCATCACACCCAGCAAGGTAGAACCGCAGTAATCAACAACGGACGGGACGAACCCGACTACGATGGACGGAATCATTTCTCGCAGTGGCCATGGCGCCGGGCAAGGAGACTGCGACCCCGGCCCCTCACCAGCACGACCTCTTCTACAGAGTGAAGAATGTTCCACGATCGAGCGACGCAGTTCGACCTTCGGACTCGTCGGAACATCGCCCCATGACAGAACGGTAGCAGCGCGGGGTAAATCCCATGAAAAGCACTCGCAAATGACGTATGACTTGTCACGGATGAGATGTTTCGCCACCATCGGCCGAGATGCGGCAAGACTCTCCACCTAGGCACGTGAGGACGTCCTATCCACTGGCCACTTGGCCTAGCGAGCCTTCTCTCGCTGAGCTCCGATGCTCATCGCGCCCGTCCGCTTCGCATGTCGCTCCTCCCGATGCCAAGTGTACGCGCACGAAATGAGTGCCAGCCTACGAAGAGCATGGGCATATGATGGGACCCATGAGCCGGATCGTGCCCTCTACACTCCTATCTTGGCTTCGGGTAACGGGTTCGTCGGCCCCTCTCCGATTTTCACTTCTGACCGGATACAGACGGTGCGTTCAATTACACAATTGGATCCTCCATGGTAGGAAAAGGCCGGACTGTGGGGCCGGGACCGGATTTAGTTGGACCAAAAGTCCACCGGGACTGACCTCGCTCTTCCCAATTACGACTACTGTGCTCGGGAGGAAGTCAGATACGACAAACCCTGGAAGTCTTTGTGCCTATAAAGAACAACTACAGAGTTCAGACTACTGAGTAGGGAAGATAGAAGAACTGTTGTCCCAGAACTAATGACCAGTTCACCGTGCCTATAGGGGAGCTTACAGGTTACTACTGTAAGTTCCAATTCAAAGCATCCCGTTATAGAAGTGTCTGATATCTAAATTTTCATATTTTTTGTCAACACTTAAAGATCTTCAGTCTATCTTCAGGAGCTTTGTAGAAATTCGGGATTTTCATGATTGAGGTGAAAGTGAAGTTACACCAGGTGATTTCTATTTTACTCCATTTTCGATGGTTATGACTGCTCAATCTTGCCCAGAATGATGGGACCTCCAACATATCGGAAGCTTCCAAATATTTTATCTAACTTTGACTGGGCTATTGACGGTGTGAGCCACCTGGTCTACAATTTGGGGAAAAGATTCCCTCCTTGTATAGTAATGTTGTCTACTTACAAAGACAAATGGGGCTTTTTTTGGCAACAGAGACTATTGCCAACCGGGTTCAAAGTTTGGCCGGATGAACGACTCACCATACTCGATTACCCTTGTCTCATACAGTTGACCGTGAATTTATCTTCTTGATATTTTTGGCCCTATATTGTTTATGAGAGAAGATATTCGCTTTTCAAAATCTAGTTCATAATCTCTAAACAATTATCGTATAATAATAATTAACACGGAATCATGCTCAATTTGGACTTTTAATTCTTTTTCATCCTCTTTCTTCTGTTTAAAATTTGACGAAATCCATGAAGTATATTAAAAAAAAAACTTCGAATGCACGGAAATTTTGATGTCAACTCCTTCCAAATTCAGATTACTTAGGTATTATACATTCAGTACCTTGGTTCGAAATTTATTTTACGGTGATTAACATAGTGCGACTAGTATTTAATTCTTGTAGAGCGTGATCTGCAAGCATAGTCCAATAATTAGAATGTGATTGATATAATGATACTTATCAGATGTACAACGCTTTTCTACTATCGTGTTTGTAATGCACTGCAGAGGTATAACGTTTACACCTTACACTAAACTGTGAAAAAAATAAATAAAAAAAATATCACTTTCGGCTAATACTCATGACAAAAGAACCCATTCTGCTTACTCAGATTCACTTGACTTCGATTTATGCTGAGAGTTCTTTAATCCCAGTCTAACAGCATGTCCATTCCATAGGATGCCCGAGCAAGAAAAATCGAACGTCAGGCTCACAACAACAACCATTTACTTCTTACGAAGAGGTGGACAAATCAGGAATCCATGGCTTCCATGAACGTTCCACAAGACTGGACAATCGTGCAAACTTATGCTTGACTGTTGAATTCTAACTTCAACCATCCATTATTGTTATCCTGAGCAGCAGTGAGCTGACTGCTACGATGGGCAGAAAAGTCAGGCTTAAGATTCAGTATAAGATACGTTCCTATGAAAGGTCTAGTTTGTACATTCCAATTTATTCCAGGGTAGATAATATTTTTTCCTGCTGGAGAGGAACATAAAAGGACATGATGATCAGGTTTCGAGACATGCAGATCAGACCAAAACGTGATCTGCATCCTAAGAACTTGTCAATAATCAAATGCAAAGTAGCACCATAGAGGCACACTTGGCGTCGTGATGATCTCAAGCGCTTCTGTTGCATTCGATGCCTTTCTGAAAATGAGTGATAAAGGTACACTATCTTCTTTACAGCTGACATCTTGGACCTGCTAAGCCATCCATCCAATAAACCTCCGGTGAACACAGTGAAAAGACAAAGTTTTATATTGTTGGGGGACGACACTCAGAAACGTCCCAAATTACCTGCCTAGAGAGAGCATATACTTTTCAATGTGTACAGAGCAAGAAACAAATCTCAAATTTATCATGTGCTCTGTGATGGAACCTGTCTCGAGGGCACTGTTGGTTCCCAATGTGTGCAAAACAAGAAAAAACATTTTCACAGTTTAACAGGTTCGAATTTTGCAGGAATCTAAATTATGATAGACTAAGTACACTTCAGTGGGTGAGGCCAAAATCGTTCAATGATGTTGATTACATCGAAGATGGGATCATGTTTGAGGAATGACTGACAATGACCGGCTACTGAAATAAGCTACAAAAACAAACTACTCACGCCAATTCCACTCCCCAGAATATCTCTCAACTGCTGTGCTCACAGCCCACAGTGACAAGCTTTCGTCCAAGAATCCAAAGTAGGTCAGATCACTCTTCAATCTACTACTGTAGTTCCCAAGAAGCTTACAAAATTATGGTAAAATCAAACCTTTGTTTTCTTTACACTACCAAGGGTCAAGATTGAGAACCAGAAACTTAAAACGAAAATCAGAAAAGATCTAAGGAACGGGTGTAAATGAGAAACTCTTGAAAAGACTAGTGACAAATGGGGAAATAGAATTAGGATAAGTGTTGAGTTGTAGAATGGAAGAAGATTTTACCTTTGCTCGGTATTTTGGCTATAGTGAACATATATTTGGTTGAATAAACACCATTTGACTTTTACTGTCACAATAGTATATATATATATAACGGAGTAGATTTCCAGTTCGTGTACTCTCCACGTTTTCTTCACAGAGAATGTAGATTTTATCATAACAATATGAGCGCGTGCGTAATGGAGTTGATACTAAAAAGACCAGACGTAAATTGAGGGCTAAACGATCAGATCTTTAATACAGTCGCAATATATCAAGAGATGACATTGTAATTTGCTCTAGACTGACTGTTCCACTCTATTTTCTACCTCCTGTACCGTACCGGAGTTTTATAAAGCGTCATATACTTATTCCCATCCTCCGGACAGAATACCCATCCACAGTATGACATTGTTGCTAAACAGTGTCAAAGCGTTTTTGCATAGATTCAATGACCTACGTGCTTCAGGCTGTGGGTCAAAGGAGTATAAAAAACAGAGACTACCTTTCCCGACCGCGAACACTCTTAAGTACGCCCGAGAATGACTGAACGCAACCGAAAGAGTGACGATAATCTTTTCTCTATCATCGTTGTGTACTTATCTTGGTTACACATGTCAGTCAAGAGTTCTCTTTCCACGTAACCACTTCTCTTTCCACCGTCTTCACTGTAATGTTCGAAGCTCGTTCAAAAGCCTGACTTTGACTCAGAAGAGCTTCACCTCCAGATTCATTACGAAAAGGACAAAGAACAATCACTTTCACTCATCAACCATCTGAACTGGATGCAAACTACCAATCCTATCTATCACCCAGTCTATATAAGGTAAGGTTGTCTTCAAATCTATACTTTGTAAATTGTGATACTGTACTAGTATTTCAGTAAAAATGGAGCATGAAATCTGCGCCAGTTACGTTTATACAACTTGCAACCGTCGTATAGACATTAGGAGATGCAAGGAAGTACTACTCTAATTTACAACACTAAGGATTTCAAGAACTTCCAGGTCTAATATATAATCAATATAGTCTTCATGTCCCGTATCCGAGGCATGCACAAATTTCTCAACTGAGGACGTTCAGCTTGGACCAATTGCTTTCTGAGCTGACATACGAATGTATAGGAAACCATCAATACATAGTCGACTATCTTCACAAGTGGACGTCCGGCTTCACTTTTGTTCTGGTTTCAGCTTGAGACATGAGCTGCATATTCAGAGAAGAAGGGTAAGTAGGAGAGTCCAAGCATGCAACTTAACGTTTCATGTTTGAACTACGAGACGATGCACAAAACGAAAAACGAGCGAATTGAGTGTATTGTGCATAGCAAGGACACAACAGGCTGAAAAGAAGCTAATGACCAGGAAAGAAGAAATTCGAAATGAAAAAAATTCGTTCTAGTGTAAAAAATATCATATTTCTGTTAGCTCCCTTTTAACTAAGCGTAAGCAGTGGTCACTTTCTTCGGACACAAGACAAACCTATAACGTAAAGAAACATAGCTGGAAGACTATCATGACTCAAGTTGGAGGTTTTTCATACCTATTGATACAGTAACGTTCTCCGGTAGGACGGGGACCATCATTGAATACATGCCCAAGGTGTGCATCACATTTGGCACACAACACCTCTGTACGTGGCATAAACGGAATGGACCCATCTGTTTCTGATTTTACACTGTTTCCAATTGGTTGCCAGTATGAAGGCCAGCCCGTGCCGCTGTCAAACTTGGTAGATGAACTGCATAAATTGACACACGTGCTTACTAATAAGTACTACACGGCACTCCGTCCATAGAACCCATTCACGTAAAAACCCCGCGGTAAATCTAATCTAAACTGGTTCTTGCTCGTAACATAAACTCTCGCAGTCACGATACAAACTTATTCACATATTAAAATAGCAGCACTTACTAAGGTGCTTCATCAAGACACAGAAGACAATAAAAGGACTAAAAGCGCAAAGAGAGCACTAAGCTTCAATTGATCATGACCATGAGCTTGCTTACTTACTCGAAAAGTGGTGTGTCGCAGCATACACACATATACGTTCCAGGGGTCTTCGTATTCCAGTACTCACTGTACAGAATTACCGAGTTAGAATCATTCGCACACCATACCAACTTAGCATTGGGGGGTCTGAACATTCAACAGACACAAAAGTAAAGAAAACGGCTGGGAGTAGGCAGGACAAGCGGACACCACACAGGAGAAATATATATAATAACCCACCCAGTGAATGCTCTCTCAGTTCCTTTCTTTCGTGCAACGTTAAACTGTTCCCTCGTCAGACGATTCTGCCATTCTGAGTCGCTGATGGATTTGAAGTCTACTTGTTCTGCAGGATTTAGCACGTGAATACTTCAGATACATATGCTACTGTGGATACACAGCTCACATGAAGTCGTGTGGAAACCTTCCATCCATACATCCTACTCGTATTCGGAAACATTTGAAAATATATACATCTGACATTACGTCCAAGCACAAAATTCGATCCCAAAATTTCGAGTGTTTGTTTTGAGGGAAGATCGTAGCGGTTGGAAACCTCACCATCGCAGGCAACTGCGGGTTTGGAAACTTACCATCGCCCGAAACCTCCTGTGCCACAGGGGTAGGACCACCATGTGAAGCAGACGAAGTCGTACCCATGACTCTAGCTTCGCGATTCATGCCTGCGGATAATTTACTTGACTCACAACCTAAGAGCCGATTTTGCTTACAGAGAAATTCCAAGCGTATTGTTCCGCTATTCGCGATTGTTAGGTCGATCGCGTTCACACCTGCCACAAAATCGGATAGTTAAATTTCCAATTTTTGCTTCGGCATTCCGCCTCGGACACAAAATGCTAGAACACTAAAACGTAATGCGATCCACAAACTTCGTTTGCATCTACGCCAAGCCAACAACTTGAAAGCAACATACCAAACCAGAACAAACAAACAAAGATTACAACTTCTCAGCAACAAACTCCACGGAGCTTGCATCTGTGGCCGATTCAGTAACAACGCCAAGGACTCGCAAACTACCACAGCTCACAAATGCATTTGCTCAAATTCAAGAAGCTGCAACGAGAACTCACTTCAATCAATCCCTTCGACTCAAAGAAACCGCAGTGCAATCGAATTCATGCCGTTTGCCAGTAGACCTCACTTGTCACTCTCGAGCCAGACTTGGACAAACAAGCTGCATCGCAGGCGAGTATGGGGATCCGCACACAAGCAACAACGCTAGACATCAGGAACACAATTCGACAGATACTAAAACTACACACGCGGAGGAGACGAAAGATCACTTGGGTGCAACGCAATTTCTCGGACAGCGTCTGAAATGGAAACTGACACGAGCAATGGCTTGACAAGGAAGCAACGGCGCCGATGACGATGATAGAGGGCGAAATTCGAAACGGAGAAAACAAAAAGTTTCAGAACTGGCAGACGTGTCCACTTACAGAGCAGTAGCGCGCGACGGAGAGCCACATGATTCTGGCCAGGCGATGGAATGATCCTCGATCTGGAGCTGCTGCCATCGTGCGCTGCGGGTCGCGGTTCACAGCGAAGTTAGAAAAGCGACGCTTTGTCCGCTCCTGCGCTCTTCGAATGCATGCGTCGGATTTTGCTGGGCCACCAAGAATGTCCTCGGCCCTTCACGAGGCCTGCATCCACCGGCTGCGCCGGTCACCTCGCCAAACATTGGTGATTCGCAGTTCATTTATTTATTATAGAATATAATAATACATTCCACTTTGAGGGCACCATCCGTTGTAGTCTAGTTGGTTAGGATACTCGGCTCTCACCCGAGCGACCCGGGTTCAAGTCCCGGCAACGGAAGCCCAGATCTGTGACGCGTGGTACTTCTCCTTTTAGTCCCTCGGAACGTTCAGTATTGAAGAGCAGTCAATCCCACGTCAAAGTGTTTACAAGGTCTTAAAGTGCAGAATTATATTAAACGAATTCTGTTTTTTCAATAAAAAGAATTATATTAAACTAGATGACGTCGTTGATATTGAATATGAGATTTTATGAGTGAAAACTGAACGTTAAGTCCACTTAGTCCATTGATTTGCATAGATTGTTACGGGTACTCGGGAGTTGTACAACCTTTCACCAACAAGATACCTGCGTAGAGTTTCCATTGTCACTTAAAATTTTCACATTGAAAGAGAATATCTTTCACATTTATGTATGTACCTCCAAGTACTTTTTCATCTCACTTCTAATTCCTTGTAGGACTGTTGGCCATTTTTCTTACTTGGGACAAATTGACACTTCCAGCCACCATTTACATAGCTTTGCAACATATATGAAAGACAAAAAGTAATATAGCAAAAAGGACGGGGAAGACTTATGGGGTTTTCACCCTCAAGTCTTTACATGGATGAATTCAAATTGGTAAGATGGGGCTAGGACCCAATAGCATCACAATGGGAAATATATATTATTTTCTAAGATATTTGAACTATCTAGGGCAAAAAGTTTACATCTTACATGAGTATCCAAAGAATCATCATCTACCGTGATTGTTCTCCAATGGAATGCACTAGCTAATGCATTTTGTGCAGCAATTGATACATATTAACTAAAATAGATTATACAATTGTGCAACTGCATTATAAAAAATATGCTCTTGCATACTACATAGTATAGTATAGGGCGTCAAGTGAGTAAATTGACTTGAAGCCGCAATCATTAGAAGCAACATAAGTATTGAAATAAGTTCACATATGAGAAGAGTCTTACTACATACATAAAATTTTGTTACTTTAGTAGTAACCAACATTTTGTGCACAAAATTTTGCATATGTCCATGTCACTCATACAAGTATGAAAATGTGTAAGAATATTGCATAACGAACAAGATTGAAATCTCACATGTCTAATGATAACAAGACAATACTTTAAATGTGTAATCATACCTAGAAGGGTTTACACACTTGTTAAGTTAGCAACTGAAATTACCACAAAATAAAAACAAATAAATACACTCTTTGTGCATTACATATAAAAGTGTATTTGTTCTAAAACTAACTATACACTCATAATAAAAAAATAATGAAAATCATTCCTACAATATATAATCCATACCCTACATTTGAATGAGATAACCCAAGTAGTGAAATGTTTCATCTCTTCAAGACGCCACTAACCCATTTTTTTCCTTCATATTCCAGTTCGCTTGGTAGCATAGTTGCTTGGTAGTGGTGTGAGGAGACTCGAGACACGGCTGTTTTCAAGCAAGGGATGAAACATAAGAACCAATGCCTCCAAGCTAAAATATGCTATAAAACATCCAACAATATATCGAAAGGAGAAAACTCTGGAATATTCAACATAATTCGAAAACATCAAGTTCCAACACCAATAACCATCCATGATAATTAGAATGGATGTAATCAATTATTTCACATTGCTTTTTTTCTTCTGAAATTAGAATTGAAGTACCCATTGGGTATGTCTATCCTAATTACTATATAAGTTGTCTTGCAGGTAGACGTTGAGAACGCTTTTAACAACATCTCGCGTGCATCCATTTTTAGAGAGCTTAGAGAGGCTGGTGGACCCCTATCAAGCCTCATTCCTTTTGTACAATCTTTCTATGGTTCTCATTCTTCTTTATTTTATCAGCATGGCTTTTCTGAGGAGGGAGTCACTTCTCTGGTCCGCTGCGGCACTCGATAGGGAGATCCTTTGGGGGGACCCTTATTTGCCATGGCTCATTCTGCAGCTCTTGTGTCTCTTGCTTTGGTCCCCCGGTTGTGTTCCCCCCTCCTTGGCGGATGATACACACATTGTGGACCATGTAGACAAGATTAGGTGGGGCCTTTGATTACTTGACTACCGAGCTTCATCTTGTAGGCTTGAGAGTCAAGGTGTCAAAGTGTAGAGCTTGGTCTCCTTTGGGCATTCCGCCTCATCTTGACTTCGGAGGATGTATGATATCGACGGATGGCTTACGTATTCTAGGTGTCGGTAGGGTCCGAGGATTTTGTTTCACGCTACCTTGACGTTGCATTGGCCGAGGATGTTTTGCATGTAGACGACCTTCCTCTACTAGGGGATCCGCATGTGGCGTTTGGTATACTATCATCTAGTGTTGCTCGTCGACCCACCTATCTTCTTGCTTGTTCCTCCTTCACCTACATTCATATCACGTTTGGATGACCTTTAATAGGAGGATCATGGGCGTCTTTTGGTGACATCATCGGACCGGGGACACAGTGTGGATGGAGATTTGGCAAGGAGACGAACATCTTTGCCAATCTCGTGTGGAGGGGTAGGCTTATTATCGATGGAGGAGACGGCACTGCGGGCGTTCTTGGCGAGTTGGACACTTGTTGCACCTTTGTTATCTTTCGATTTGTGATCGCAGATAGACCTATTTTGGAGATATATACGAGGGACGCCGATACGGGATCATTTCCTTATGCGTATTATTATGACATACGAGAGGCTTTTTACCACGGTGTCGTGTTGTGACACGGCTACTATGAGAAGATGATGACACATGTCATCTTGAGTCGTTGAGATGACGGTGATATTTTGGCGATATTTTAGGTCGGGATGGCCGACGGCTCATTGTAAGGCATTAAGAGGTTACAGTTGGATTGTCATCCTAGGGCGGGATGTAGATAAGGATCCAAGGGATATCATCTTGGACCTTATCGGATATAAAGCGTGGTTGAAGTCGAAAGGAAAGGGGGGAGGTCTAGAACGCCGCCGACTAAGGAGCTTATCCGATAGAAGTGGAGCCAACGTGGGACATGGATAGAGGCGGTATGATCCTCGGATATACCGATGCCCAATCCGTTTGTGATAAGCATCCGGTGTCTACATCGTGATCACTTTAGGGCATGGTTAGTGTATCACTTTGGAGATAGCTTTATGGAAGTGGTGATAAACTCCCCGCATCCTTTCATTACGCCCATTGTTTCCTCTGTAGCGACTTGGGACTTGATCTATGTTTTGATTTGATATTAGCATTATGGACCTAAACTTGCCGATAGTGGCGCCTTTCAACACATGGGTCCCTGTCCATCACTACTGTCTACCAAAGGCAAGTCATAGGGAGTTGATTGTTAGGAATTTTGGCGAGGAGTATTATACTCAAGTTATAAACTCCCGGTCCTTTTTTGTTGTTCCGTTTTACTTAACCGGTTCGAAAGTGGTTATTTTGACTCTTTATTAGCAACAACTCGTATTACCTATATGATGGCTAAGTAGTGTTTTTTAGGCTAGTTGTTAAGCTCTAAGTTAGTTGTGGCTAATTTGGCCCACTAGAGGTCAAAATGGAACTCTTCATTCTCATTGGTTGGGAAATTTAGACCAATGAGAGCACTTGGGCAAGTTCTTTGGGGTTTTGAGGAGTTTCGGGAGCCTTCGAAGGGAGTTTTTCAGGATTGAAGGATATGGTTGGAGACCTGACGAGGAGAGCTAGGATTTTGGCTCAAGAATGAAGGCGATTGAGCAAGTTGACACTCCGGTGTGGTGATTTGAAGTGGGAGAGTGAAATTTGGACCGATGGGAGAGTTTGAATGAATTCTGAGCGTTCTATGAAGGCTTTGACAGATCGGATTCAATAGACACAGAGTTTACAACTCGAATTTGCGATTTGATTGAAATTTCAGCTCGATTGGTTGAGTTTTTGAGTGCAAAGCAGTAGTTTTAAAATTTATGTATACGTCTGAATTGCAGGATTGCACAGACTGTTACAGATTTAGTTCGACGATCATAACTCATGCTATCAATAAGATTGGTCAACAAAACTTGACAAAGTTGAAGCTTGGATGATAAGTCGTTTTCTTGCGAAATTTGAGTGCAATTGGATCAAAGGATTGGAGTTTATAGTGGTTTTAGTGCGCAAGGGTCTGCATATCGCCTTGTGACACAGGGTATAGTTCGACATTTGTAACGAGAGATCTAGAATTGAAGAGCATGTAAAACTTTCCCGAGAGTTATGAATGGTTGCAAAGTACTTTTCTGCGAAGTTTGGCTAAGAGTTAACGGTTCAATCGTTGGTTACAACGATCCTCTTCCGCTGGAGTTTACCGGGTGCAACGAGTTGGGCATGGAGAGATGAGGAGATGAAAGAGAGGGTGATTGTCGGGTTCACACGGGGCGAGGAGAGTTCTTCTACAGCCAGACGCTCAGGCGTTCTCAGAGTAAAGCTTTGTCCATGCGACATAGGTGGTGAACTCGACGTGAAATCTCTGAGGTGGAGGAGCTTTCATTAGTTCTCTTGTTGCAAGTTTACAATTTCATGAGTTTCGGTTTATAGTTTAGTGTTTCAAGTTTAGAAGGTGTAGATTGCAAGATCGATTGTCAATCAGCCTTGAGAGATAGGAGTGCAAGTTCAAGTTGTTTGGGCTTGAGATACTAAATTAGTTAGAAATTGGATTTATAAAGGACTCTATAGTGTTGGCATAAATAATAAAAACATTGAAATTTATGATATGTCAAATGCCAATTGATGGCGAGAGTCAGTCGTGGGTGGGTTGGGAATTTAAGTATGGAGGGTTGCTGTTTGCTTCCTGTGTTCGGATCCCCTCCATACTGGCTTCTTGTGTGTGCGCCATGCTGGCTTTGTGTGGGCGCCTGATTCCATAGGAGTGCTCCGGACTTGATCACCGGTTACCACTCTAGTGCGTGCTGTGTATTTCTCTTGTGAGAAGTTGGAGGTGATGACCAACTCTCCCAAGAGTGCTTGCGGTGATGACAGGTTAGGTTGCCCTATCCATTAGATATAAACCACAGGGCTCTAGGTTTAGATCAGTTTTAGATAGAAACGGGAAGTTGGGTACTTGGGGAATCGGAGAGGGTCAACGATCAAGGCGGCTTTTCATCGACAATAAGTTGAGTGGGTGTTCAAGATCATAAGGACGGTTACAATGAGTGGGGAGGGTCGAGAGCGAGCAAACGAAATACCTAAGGTGCAACTTGATCCGGCAACAACGGAGATGTTTCAAGCGTTCACACTCTTCCTTCAACAACAACAATTACAAGACCGAAGGAGAGTTTAGCCACAAGGGGCGTTGCAAGCTATAGTAGGGAAGATGGATCAGTTTGATGGGAGGGATGTCTCAAAGTACTTGAGATATTACGTCAAGGAAATGGAGCTGAACCGTGTCCCAAAGAAGGAGATGATCGAGGTGTTCCGTCTTGCTGCGGTGCCAGAGATTAGAGATCATGTGAGATCCCTACAGGAGCAATTTGGTGAGGATTGGGAGACGTATTCTCGTGCCTTAAGAGATGAGTACTTCTTAGAAGACTCTGATAGAGTCACTAAGAAGTCCTTCATGGAGTGGGTCGAAAGGCCCAATAAGAAGTCTCATGCAACTGAGCTTCTTAGGGAGTTTGAGAGACAATTCTCACAATTGTCTCGATTGGAGAAGATCACCTTGGAGTCACATAAAATGTAGTTGTTTCTCCGAAGCCGGCCGATGTTGAGTTGCAAGAGAAGCTGGAGTTGCTTCTTGAAGACAAAAATGAGGAAGAAGGACTAACAAGTAGTTGGAAGGATGTGGAGGAGGCAGTTGGTCTCTTGGCGAAGAGAGAAAGAAGGAGAGAGAAGATTGTGACGAGGAGGCCTCTTCAAACGGCTACTTCTGTTGCCCCAACACCTATTACTAGGCAGATTGTTCCAACTGCCAATGTCCAAGCTCCGGTTGTGAACTCAAGGAAAGAGGAATCAGCCATTGATGAGATCGTGCGTGGGATGAAGGAGCTCAAGATCAAATTTGCAATGCTAGAGGAGAAGGATAGGGGAGGGGAGAAGAAGACCCCCACCAAGCAAGCGTATGTGCAACGGTGCATATGGTGTGATAACACTGATCATGCACGAAGAGATTGCGGGGACTTTGCACAAACATTGCAAAGTGGAGAAATTTTTGGAAAGAAGGAAGGTAGCCCTCAAGGACACCGGAGCAATCATCCAAACCAATTTTTGGTAAAGGAGGATGAGAAAGATTGTGGATGATTACCATAGTGCACATGCAAAGTGGCATCAGTTGAAGCTTTTAGCTATGGTGTTAAGGTTAGAGGAGAAGAAGAGGGGTTTGAGGGACAACTACCACCTCAATGGTACATGGTCAAGTGCTCGCTACAATGGAAAAGGAAAGTAGCTAGAGAAACTCCTTTGAGAAAAAGCCAGAGATTCGTGCTAACACCGGATGAGATGATCCAAGAGAAAGCATGTCGATTCATGCTTATATTGCCAAGACCCAATATGAAGCATCGGTGGAAAAGCGACGGAGGGAAGAGGAAGTTTCTGGTGAAGGACTCTCATTGAAGAGGTTGGCTAGAGAGCGTATCGGACCGATACACCTATTCCACCCGATCATGTTATGGAAGAAGTTGGTCCTTCAAGGTCCAAGGAAAGGGCCAAAGGGGGTGAGAAGGAGAAGGGAAATCACCCGTGCAAGCTACAATCGATATTGAAGTGGCGACTGATCTGAAGGGAGTCTTGGAGGAAAGGATTTTGAGTGCCAAGGTAGAGTTTACATTGGGTGAGATTCTTGGTATAGCTAAGAGGAGTTTCATGATGTTATCATCGATACCATCAAGAGGAACGGCAGATTTCCAATGAAA
The DNA here is from genome assembly GCA_014180765.2 of Marchantia paleacea. Taxonomy (NCBI): domain Eukaryota; kingdom Viridiplantae; phylum Streptophyta; class Marchantiopsida; order Marchantiales; family Marchantiaceae; genus Marchantia; species Marchantia paleacea. The sequence continues at coordinate 407,762 of MUAA02000048.1, forward strand.
CCGCTCTACTTCATGCACCAGGTACAAAGGTATCAAAGGATGAAGAGGATGCATTGGTGGAGTGTTGTGGGGTGAAATCTCGAGAAAGTCCGTTTTGAGGAGGCCAAGGGGGAAGGTGCAAGGGTGTCTAGTCACTACCCGGCCGCATTGGGCAAAGAAACTCTACCAAACGCTTTGTAAAGCTTGGGGATCAAGGAACCGGTGTTGGCGTTGATTGATCATGGATCAGAAATCAACATAATGTCAAGAGAGCTCTACAAGAAGGGAAATGGCCCATAGACACCGAGCATGGTTGGATGATCGGGGCAGCGAACAACACTCGAGGGGACTTGTACGGAGCATGCCCCGATGTTCCGGTGAAGGTTGGGGATGTAGTAGTCGAACAGAATTTCTTTGTCCAAGACTCTACATCATACCCATTGATTCTTGGGCAACCCTATATCATAGCACTCAGGATGGAGATAAGAGTGCTTGATGATGGATCAACATATGCAATTCGCAGCCAAGATGGAAAGCGGTTGGTGCAGTTTTTAACGGTACCAAAGAAATCATGAGAGGAATAAAGCGCAATTGAGAGAGGGAGCTTTCCCAAAATCTGAAGACTTTGAGGATTTTGGAGAGGTACCACCAGAGAGAGAGGATATAGTGGTACGGAGAAGAAGGTACTCTCACCTACACGAGAAAGGTACCTATGTATAGGGGTTGGTGGGATTTTCGCGAGATGGATATGCTACATACAAGGAGGTTTTGATTTGAAGAAATGGGAGAGAAGAAGGAATTGCAGACATGAAGAGAAACTTGCAGATCTGGAAGCTTCTTGAGGAAGATGAGTGTATATCGGGGAGTTTATGAGGAGTTTGGGTTGGGAGATCCATTGAAGGAGATGATGGAGATTGGATTTGGCGATGAGGATAAGATAGTGGAGGTTCACTCTAGAGAGCTCTATTCCACTATCGAGGCATTCCAAGCACCAAGTTCGAGTGGAGACCAGGTATAAAACAGTTGATAAGAAGGTGAAACCAATCGCTGTTCCTTTACCCAATGATACAAGGGAAAAGTGCGACAAGCGAGTAGAGAAAGTAGCTTGAGGGATCCTAGTAAAATGGGACACAAGTTTATCGAAACCACTTTGAAGGAGTTGAAGATTGGATCGATGGTTTCCTTCTTGCAAATGAGGAGAGATGTTTCAAAGAGATGCTTTCGGGCATGGAAAAGCATTCTTTTTGAAGCAAAGGAGATAGGTGTGTGGATCCTAATGCAGAGCTCCCATGATCATTTTCACTGTGCCTCATGCACCTTGGGACTTGAGGCCGATTCCCCGCATACCTAGGGCCCATCTTCCAAAACTCATTGAGTTGTTGAAGGAAAAGATGAAGATGAGGATTTTGGAGCCGCTATTTGCACCATACTCAAGTCGATGGTTTACAGTTCCAAAGAAGAATGGATCTCTTCGATTCATTCAAGACATGCAGCCGGTGAATCAAGTGACTATTTAAATATGGGAGTGGGACCAATTGTGGACGAAGTTTGCGGAAGCTTTTTGCCGGGAGAGCTATCTACTCTATGGGAGATCTTTACTCCGGATATGATCAATTTCAACTATCGGAAGGAAGCATGGATGTTACTACAATGAGAACACCCTTAGGGTTGGTAAGGATGTGTACGTTGCCACAAGGAGCCACAAATTCAAGTGGCACATATGATGAATGGGATGAATAAAGTGTTAAGGGACTTTATTCGGAGAAGACTATGCCTTTTCTAGATGATGCCCATCAAGGGATGTATAGAAGAGAAGGATGAAACCAAGGATCGTATAATGCCGGAAGTTCGTGGAAGGATCACATTGAAGATTGTGAGAGGATATTATCTCGATTGGAAGAGGTTCATCTTACATTGTCGTGGGTGAAGTCTACATTTGGGGTGCGGGAGGTTGTCATTGTTGGTCATTTGTGTGGATGGTATGGCCGAAAACCAGATTCCAAAGAAGGTGGATGCTATCCAAAGAATGCGCGAGATCTGCACTTCCTTTGAGAGATGAGGCGGTTTTTTTAGGTCGTTGTGTTCTATCACATATGGATTCTCATTTTTGCTCATATAACGGATCCGTTATATGAGTTGTTAAGGAAAAATCAGAAGTTTGTATGGGAGGATAGGCATGTAGAGGCCATGAGGAAGTTGAAGAGGTGTATGTCATCGCCTCCGTTTTTATGAAGGATAGAATATCATGGTAACAAGCCGTTGATATTGATGGTGGATACCGGCCCCTATTGCCATAGGATGGGTGTGGGACAAGATGATGAAGATGAAGACAAGAGATATGCGGTGAGATTTGGAGCCAAGGTCTTGAGTGAAAGACAACGGTTATCCTCAAGTGAAGAAGGAGTTGTGGGGTGTTGTTACAAACTATGAAGTCCGAGAGAGAAACTAATTGATTGGAGCACATGTGATTGTTGAGACGGATTGTTTACCATTGTCGGGATGATCACCAATTGCAATACACCGATATTGCAATGTTGAGGTGGATAGCTTACATCAAGACACTTTAATCGGAGTTCAAGCATGTGGCAGGAAGGATAACAAGGTGGGAGATATGTTGTCAAGAGCTAGATATGAGGGGGAGAAGAAGAGATGATTGATGATACCGATGATGTAGGAACGACGTTTTTATTCTCGCGGGCTCATCGCAAGGAGTAACACAAGGTTTGGAGTTGTTTTTCGAGGATTTGTATGAGGATGAGTGGTTAGATATTGAAAATATCTAAGTACACTTGCACGATGTAGTGGTTGGAGTGATCACGAAGTTCAAACATGTAAGGAGGAAAGCCTACAACTACATGTTGCAGGATGGATACCTATGGAAGAGATCGAAGCGGAAGGGTGATATGCCACAACGTGTGATTTGTGGACAAGAGGCTCAACGAGAATTGATGCGAGAGTTTCATGAAAGCTTATGGGCAAGCCATAGGGGTATATACGCCACTTTCATGAAATTGAAGGAGAGATATTGGTGGAAGAACATCTACAAAGATGTAGTGGGATTTGTGGAGACTTGTGAGACGGTCGATGTATTCCGGAATCCGACACCGTGATGGTTTGCATCCTACATATCCACTTGCTATCCATTACAAGTGGGTTGTGGATTTAGTGGTCATGCCAATGGGAGTAGGGCATATAAGGTACCTGATGTTAGCGAGGGAGGATCTATCCAATCAAGTGGAGGGGAGAGCGCTATGGTCGAAAGCAAATGTATGGGGTTTGCAGATTTCTTTTGGAGGACGTCGTGTGTCGTTATGGATGTGTTGGGAAGATGACCGCTGATCGAGGGGAGTTGAATGCTCAAGAGGCACGTGACTTCTTTTGAGAGATGTGGAGTCAAGTTGTCTCTCACCACCGCTATAATCCGTAAGGGGAATGCAAAGAGTGAGCGGGGTCATCCACCTATTGTCAAAGCAATTGTGAAGTCATGTAGGGGAAATTTGGACAATGGTCGCTTTTGTTACCATTTGCATTATGGGCTGATCGTACAACCCATAGCTCTGTGACCGGCCACATGCCGCCAGAGTTGATGCAAGGCCAAAAAGCCAATTATGCCAATAGAGGAAAACATTCCCACATGGAGTGTGTTGCCTTGGGAGGATAATATGAGTAGAGAAGATCTTTTGGCGATACGCATTCGACAATTGGAGAGGAGAACGGAGGATGTGCAATTGGCAATGGAGAGACTCAAAGAGCACGCCTTAGAAATAAGGACAGATTTGACAAACGTCATAGGTCGAGACCAAAGGAGATCAAAGAAGGTGATTGGGTGTTGGTGTATGACAATAGTCTCGATAACCAACATAGCACCTTGAGGAAGTTTTCGAAGAGATGGTTTGGGCCATATGTGGTAGTCAATGTCCATGACAATGCCACTTATTTCTTTGAGAGAGTTGGATGGCACAAAGATGAAAGTGCCTATTGCAGCAAACGAATCAAGATCTTCAAAAGCGGAATAAGGAGATCAACATTGGCCAACTTGAGGAGGAGTTTGACCTTTTTTGGTGAAGATGAGTCATATGGGGAGGATCTATTGGGATCGGAAGATCAGGTTGACATAATCGATGCCACGCACATTTTAGTTAACTTTATGCATACCGGAGGATGCAAGGTTTAGGGTGTGGATGTCGTGTTGTGACACGGCTACTATGAGAAGATGATGACATGTGTCATCTTCAGAGCTGTTGAGATGACAGTGATATTTTGGCGATATTTTAGGTCAGGATGGCCGACGGCTCATTGTAAGACTGTTAAGAGGCCACAGTTGGATTGTCATCCTAGGGCCAGGATGTAGATAAGGATCCAAGGGATATCATCTTGGACCTTATCGGATATAAAGCGTGGTTGGAGTCGAAAGGAAAGGGGGAGGTCTAGAACATTCGACTAAGGAGCTTATCCGATAGAAGTGGAGCCAACGTGGGACATGGATAGAGGGCGGTATGATCCTCCAGATATACCGATGCCCAATCCGTTTGTGATAAGCATCCGGTGTCTACATCGTGATCACTTTAGGGCATGGTTAGTGTATCACTTTGGAGATAGCTTTATGGAAGTGGTGATAAACTCCCCTGCATCCTTTCATTCTCGCCCATTGTTTCCCTCACGGCGCGACTTGGGACTCCCTAAGTCTATGTTTTGATTTGATATTAGCATTATGGACCTAAACTTGCCGATAGTGGCGCCTTTCAACACATGGGTCCCTCGTCCATCACTACTGTCTACCAAAGGCAAGTCATAGGGAGTTGATTGTTAGGAATTTTGGCGAGGAGTATTATACTCAAGTTATAAACTCCCCGGTCCCTTTTGTTGTTCCGTTTATACTTAACCTGCTTTGAGTGGTTATTTTGACTCTTTATTAGCAACAACTCGTATTACCTATATGATGGCTAAGTAGTGTTTTTAGGCTAGTTGTTAAGCTCTAAGTTAGTTGTGGCTAATTTGGCCCACTAGAGGTCAAAATGGAACTCTTCATTCTCATTGGTTGGGAAATTTAGACCAATGAGAGCACTTGGGCAAGTTCTTTGGGGTTTTGAGGAGTTTCGGGAGCCTTCGAAGGGAGTTTTTCAGGATTGAAGGATATGGTTGGAGACCTGACGAGGAGAGCTAGGATTTTGGCTCAAGAATGAAGGCGATTGAGCAAGTTGACACTCCGGTGTGGTGATTTGAAGTGGGAGAGTGAAATTTGGACCGATGGGAGAGTTTGAATGAATTCTGAGCGTTCTATGAAGGCTTTGACAGATCGGATTCAATAGACACAGAGTTTACAACTCGAATTTGCGATTTGATTGAAATTTCAGCTCGATTGGTTGAGTTTTGAGTGCAAAGCAGTAGTTTAAAATTTATGTACACAGTCTGAATTGCAGGATTGCACAGACTGTTACAGATTTAGTTCGACGATCATAACTCATGCTATCAATAAGATTGGTCAACAAAACTTGACAAAGTTGAAGCTTGGATGATAAGTCGTTTTCTTGCGAAATTTGAGTGCAATTGGATCAAAGGATTGGAGTTTATAGTGGTTTTAGTGCGCAAGGGTCTGCATATCGCCTTGTGACACAGGGTATAGTTCGACATTTGTAACGAGAGATCTAGAATTGAAGAGCATGTAAAACTTTCCCGAGAGTTATGAATGGTTGCAAAAGTACTTTTCTGCGAAGTTTGGCTAAGAGTTAACGGTTCAATCGTTGGTTACAACGATCCTCTTCCGCTGGAGTTTACCGGGTGCAACGAGTTGGGCATGGAGAGATGAGGAGATGAAAGAGAGGGTGATTGTCAGTTCACACGAGGACGAGGAGAGTTCTTCTACAGCCAGACGCTCAGGCGTTCTCAGAGTAAAGCTTTGTCCATGCGACATAGGTGGTGAACTCGACGTGAAATCTCTGAGGTGGAGGAGCTTTCATTAGTTCTCTTGTTGCAAGTTTACAATTTCATGAGTTTCGGTTTATAGTTTAGTGTTTCAAGTTTAGAAGGTGTAGATTGCAAGATCAGATTGTCAATCAGCCTTGAGAGATAGGGTGCAAGTTCAAGTTGTTTGGGCTTGAGATACTAAATTAGTTAGAAATTGGATTTATAAGGACTCTATAGTGTTGGCATAGCGCAAAACATTGAAATTTACGATATGTCAAATGCCAATTGATGGCGAGAGTCAGTCGTGGGTGGGTTGGGAATTTAAGTATGGAGGGTTGCTGTTTGCTTCCTATGTTCGGATCCCTCCATACCGGCTTTTGTGTGTGCGCCATTTGGCTTTGTGTGGGCGCCTCGATTCCATAGGAGTCTTTCGGACTTGATCACCGGGTTACCACTCTAGTGCGTCTTTGTGTATTTCTCTTGTGAGAAGTTGGAGGTGATGACCAACTCTCCCAAGAGTGCTTATGTGATGATGAGGTTAGGTTGCCCTATCCATTAGATATAAAAAGGGCTCTAGGTTTAGATCAGTTTAGATAGAAACGGGAAGTTGGGTACTTGGGGAATCGGAGAGGGTCAACGATCAAAGGCTTTTCATCGACAATAAGTTGAGTGGGTGTTCAAGATCATAAGGACGGTTACAATGAGTGGGGAGGGGTCGAGCGAGCAGCAAACGAAATACCTAAGGTGCAACTTGATCCGGCAACGGCGGAGATGTTTCAAGCTGTTCACACTCTTCCTCCTTCAACAACAATTACAAGACCGAAGGGAGAGTTTAGCCACAAGGGCGTTGCAAGCTATAGTAGGGAAGATGGATCAGTTTGATGGGAGGGATGTCTCAAAGTACTTGAGATATTACGTCAAGGAAATGGAGCTGAACCGTGTCCCAAAGAAGGAGATGATCGAGGTGTTAGTCTTCTTTGTGCGGTGCCGGAGATTAGAGATCATGTGAGATCCCCTGGGAGCAATTTGGTGAGGATTGGGAGACGTATTCTCGTTTTAAGAGATGAGTACTTCTTAGAAGACTCTCGATAGAGTCACTAAGAAGTCCTTCATGGAGTGGGTCGAAAGGCCCAATAAGAAGTCTCATGCAACCGAGCTTTTAGGGAGTTTGAGAGACAATTCTCACAATTGTCTCGATTGGAGAAGATCACCTTGGAGTCACATAAAATGAAGTTGTTTCTCCGATCGGCTGATGTTGAGTTGCAAGAGAAGTCGGAGTTGCTTCTTGAAGACAAAAATGAGGAAGAAGGACTAACAAGTAGTTGGAAGGATGTGGAGGGGCGGTTGGTCTCTTGGCGAAGAGAGAAAGAAGGAGAGAGAAGATTGACGAGGGAGGCCTCTTCAAACGGCTACTTACATTGCCCCAACACCTATTACTAGGCGATTGTTCCAACCGCCAATGTCCAAGCTCCGGTTAGAACTCAAGGAAAGAGGAATCGACCCATTGATGAGATCGTGCGTGGGATGAAGGAGCTCAAGATCAAATTTGCAATGCTAGAGGAGAAGGATAGGGAGGGGAGAAGAAGACCCCCCACCAAGCAAGCGTATGTGCAACGGTGCATATGGTGTGATAGCACCGATCATGCACGAAGAGATTCTTGAGGGACTTTGCACAAACATTGCAAAGTGGAGAAATTTTTTGGAAAGAAGGGAAGGTAGCCCTCAAGGACAGGAGCAATCATCCAAACCAATTTTGGTAAAGGAGGGATGAGAAAGATTGTGGATGATTACCATAGTGCACATGCAAAGTGGCATCGGTTGAAGCTTTTAGCTATGGTGTTAAGGTTAGAGGAGAAGAAAGGGGTTTGAGGGACAACTACCACTCAATGGTCTATGGTCAAGTGCTCTCGCTACAATGGAAAAGGGGAAAGTAGCTAGAGAAACTCCTTTGAGAACAAAGAAGAGAGATTCGTGCTAACCTTTGGATGAGATGATCCAAAGAAAGCATGTCGGTTCATGCTTATATTGCCAAGACCCAATATGAAGCATCGGTGGAAGAAAAGCGACGGAGGAAGAGGAAGTTTCGGTGAAGGACTCTCGCTGAAGAGGTTGGCTAGAGAGCGTATCAGACCTGATACACCTCTTCCACCTGATCATGTTATGGAAGAAGCCGGTCCTTCAAGGTCCAAGGAAAGGGCCAAAGGGGGTGAGAAGGAGAAGGGGAAATCACCGTCTGGCGTACAAGCTACAATCGATATTGAAGTGGCGACGATCTGAAGGGAGTCTTGGAGGAAAGGATTTTTGAGTGCCAAGGTAGAGTTTTTTTGAGGGAGATACTTGGTATAGCCAAGAGGGAGTTTCATGATGTTATCATCGATACCATCAAGAGGAAACGGCGATTTCAATGAAACCGCTACTACTTCATGCACTAGGTACAAAGGTATCAAAGGATGAAGAGGATGCATTGGTGGAGTGTTGTGGGGTGAAATCTCAGAAAGTCCGTTTTGAGGAGGCCAAGGGGGAAGGTGCAAGGGTGTCTAGTCACTACACCCGCCGCATTGGGCAAGCGCGACTATCAAACGCTTTGTAAAGCTTGGGGATCTGAAGGAACCGGTGTTGGCGTTGATTGATCATGGATCAGAAATCAACATAATGTCAAGAGAGCTCTACAAGAAGGGAAATGGCCCATAGACACTGAGCATGGTTGGATGATCAGGGCAGCGAACAACACTCGAGGGGACTTGTACGGAGCATGCCCTGATGTTCCGGTGAAGGTTGGGGGATGTAGTAGGCGAACGAATTTCTTTGTCCAAGACTCTACATCATACCCATTGATTCTTGGGCAACCCTATATCATAGCACTCGGGATGGAGATAAGAGTGCTTGATGATGGATCAGCATATGCACGACTCCGCAGACCAAGATGGAAAGCGGTTGGTGCAGTTTTTTATTTGGTACAAGCAAATCATGAGAGGAATAAAGCGCAATTGAGAGAGGAAGCTTTCCCAAAATCTGAAGACTTTGAGGATTTTGGAGAGGTACTCTTGTAGAGAGAGGATATAGTGGTACGGAGAAGAAGGTACTCACCTACACGAGAGAAAGGTACCTATGTATAGGGTTGGTGGGATTTTCGCGAGATGGATATGCTACATACAAGGAGGTTTTCGATTTGAAGAAATGGGAGAAGAAGGAATTGCTGAGACATGAAGAGAAACTTGCAGATCTGAAGCTTCTTGAGGAAGATGAGTGTATATGGGAGTTTATGAGGAGTTTGGGTTGGGAGATCCATTGAAGGAGATGATGGAGATTGGATTTGGCGATGAGGATAAGATAGTGGAGGTTCACTCTAGAGAGCTCTATTCCACTATCGAGGCATTCCAAGCACCTGAAGTTCGAGTGGAGACCAGGTATAAAACAGTTGATAAGAAGGTGAAACCAATCGCTGTTCCTTTACCCAATGATACAAGGGAAAAGGTGCAAACAAGCGAAGTAGAGAAAGTAGCTTGAGGGATCCTAGTAAAATGGGACACAAGTTTACTGAAACCACTTTGAAGGAGTTGAAGATTGGATCAGATGGTTTCCTTCTTGCAAATGAGGAGAGATGTTTCAAAGAGATGCTTTCCAGGCATGGAAAAGCATTCGCTTTTGAAGCAAAGGAGATAGGATGTGTGGATCCTAGTGTGGTAGCTCCCATGATCATTTTCACTTTGTGCCTCATGCCCCTTGGGACTTGAGGCCGATTCCGGTACCTAGAGCACATTTGTCTAAACTCATGGAGCTTTTGAAGGAAAAGATGAAGATGAGGATCCTAGAGCCGTCTTTTGCACCATATTCTAGCCGCTGGTTTACAGTGCAAAAAAGAATGGATCACTACGATTCATTCAAGACATGCAACCGTGAATCAAGTGACTATCGAAATATGGGAGTGGGACCAATTGTGGACGAAGTTTTTGGAAGCTTTTTGCCGGGAGAGCTATCTACTCTATGGGAGATCTTTACTCCGGATATGATCAATTTCAACTATCGGAAGGAAGCGGGGATGTTACTACAATGAGAACACCATTAGGGTTGGTGAGAATGTGCACACTACCACAAGGAGCGACAAATTCTGTAGCACATATGATGAATGGGATGAATAGAGTTCTTCGGGACTTTATTCCGGAGAAGACTATGCCTTTTCTAGATGATGTGCCCATCAAGGGATGTATAGAAGAGAAGGATGAAACCAAGGATCAAAGGGGCTGTCGGAAGTTCGTGAAGGATCACATTGAAGATTGTGAGAGGATATTATCTCGATTGGAAGAGGTTCATCTTACATTGTCAGGGGTGAAGTCTACATTTGGGGTGCGGGAGGTTGTCATTGTTGGTCATTTGTGTGGATGGTATGGCCGAAAACCAGATTCCAGCAAGGTGGATGCTATCCAAAGAATGCGCGAGATCTGCACTTCCTTGACAGAGATGAGGCGGTTTTTAGGTGCTGTTGTGTTCTATCACATATGGATTCCTCACTTTGCTCATATAACGGATCCGTTATATGAGTTGTTAAGGAAAAATCAGAAGTTTGTATGGGAGGATAGGCATGTAGAGGCCATGAGGAAGTTGAAGAGGTGTATGTCATCGCCTCCGGTTTTGCGAAGGATAGAATATCATGGTAACAAGCCAGTGATATTGATGGTGGATACCAGTCCTATTGCCATAGGATGGGCTGTGGGACAAGATGATGAAGATGAAGACAGTAGATATGCGGTGAGATTTGGAGCCAAGGTCTTGAGTGAAAGACAAACGAAGTTATCCTCGGGTGAAGAAGGAGTTGTGGGGTGTTGTTTCTGACTATGAAGTCCCGAGAGAAACTACCTGATTGGAGCACATGTGATTGTTGAGACGGATTGTTTACCATTCTTTCGGGATGATCACCAATTGCAATACACCGATATTGCAATGTTGAGGTGGATAGCTTACATCAAGACACTTAATCCGGAGTTCAAGCATGTGGCAGGGAAGGATAACAAGGTGGCAGATATGTTGTCAAGAGCTAGATATGAGGGAGAAGAAGAGATGATTGATGATACCGATGATGTAGGAACGACGTTTTTATTCGTGGCTCATCGGCAAGGAGTAAACACAAGGTTTGGAGTTGTTTTTCGAGGATTTGTATGAGGATGAGTGGTTAGATATTGGAAAATATCTAAGTACACTTGCACGCACAGTGGTTGGAGTGATCACGAGTTCAAACATGTAAGGAGGAAAGCCTACAACTACATGTTGCGGGGATGGATACCTATGGAAGAGATCGAGCGGAAGGGTGATATGCCACAACGTGTGATTTGTGGACAAGAGGCTCAACGAGAATTGATGCGAGAGTTTCATGAAAGCTTATGGGCAAGCCATAGGGGTATATACGCCACTTTCATGAAATTGAAGGAGAGATATTGGTGGAAGAACATCTACAAAGATGTAGTGGGATTTGTGGAGACTTGTGAGGCGTGTCGGATGTATACGGAATCCGACACCGTGATGGTTTGCATCCTACATATCCACTTGCTATCCATTACAAGTGGGTTGTGGATTTAGTGGTCATGCCAATGGGAGTAGGGCATATAAGGTACCTGATGTTAGCGAGGGAGGATCTATCCAATCAAGTGGAGGGGAGAGCGCTATGGTCGAAAGCAACAGAAGGGGTTTGCAGATTTCTTTTGGAGGACGTCGTGTGTCGTTATGGATGTGTTGGGAAGATGACCGATCGAGGGAGTTGAATGCTCAAGAGGCACGTGACTTCTTTGAGAGATGTGGAGTCAAGTTGTCTCTCACCACTGCTTATAATCCAGAAGGGAATGCAAAGAGTGAGCGGGGTCATCCACCTATTGTCAAAGCAATTGTGAAGTCATGTAGGGGAAAAATTTGGACAATGGTCTCGTTTGTTACCATTTGCATTATGGGGGATCATTACAACCCATAGCTACGTGACCGGCTACATGCGGCGAGAGTTGATGCAAGGCAAAAGCCAATTATGCCAATAGAGGAAAACATTCCCACATGGAGTGTGTTGCCTTGGGAGGATAATATGAGTAGAGAAGATCTTTTGGCGATACGCATTCGACAATTGGAGAGGAGAACGGAGGATGTGCAATTGGCAATGGAGAGACTCAAAGAGGCACGCCTTAGAAATAAGGACAGATTTGACAAACGTCATAGGCTGAGACCAAAGGAGATCAAAGAAGGTGATTGGGTGTTGGTGTATGACAATAGTCTCGATAACCAACATAGCACCTTGAGGAAGTTTTTCGAAGAGATGGTTTGGGCCATATGTGGTAGTCAATGTCCATGACAATGCCACTTATTTTGAGAGAGTTGGATGGCACAAAGATGAAAGTCTTATTGCGGGGCAAACGAATCAAGATCTTCAAAAGCCGGAATAAGGAGATCAACATTGGCCAACTTGAGGAGGAGTTTGACCTTTTTGGTGAAGATGAGTCATATGGGGAGGATCTATTGGGATCGGAAGATCAGGTTGACATAATCGATGCCACGCACATTTTAGTTAACTTCTTGGTGCATACCGGAGGATGCATGGGTTTAGGGGTGTGGATGTCGTGTTGTGACACACGGCTCTTATGAAGATGATGACATGTGTCATCTTGAGTGTTGAGATGACCCAGTGATATTTTTGGCGATATTTTAGGTCGGGATGGCCGACGGCTCATTGTAAAAGGCGTTAAGAGGCCACAGTTGGATTGTCATCCTAGGGCGGGATGTAGATAAGGATCCAAGGGATATCATCTTGGACCTTATCGGATATAAAGCGTGGTTGGAGTCGAAAGGAAAGGGGGGAGGTCTAGAACGTCGCTGACTAAGGAGCTTATCCGATAGAAGTGGAGCCAACGTGGGACATGGGATAGAGGCGGTATGATCCTCCGGATATACCGATGCCCAATCCGTTTGTGATAAGCATCCGTGTCTACACATCGTGATCACTTTAGGGCATGGTTAGTGTATCACTTTGGAGATAGCTTTATGGAAGTGGTGATAAACTCCCCAGATCCTTTCATTCTGCCCATTGTTTCCTACGGCGCGACTTGGGACTTAACGGTCTATGTTTTGATTTGATATTAGCATTATGGACCTAAACTTGCCGATAGTGGCGCCTTTCAACACATGGGTCCCTGTCCATCACTACTTGTCTACCAAAGGCAAGTCATAGGGAGTTGATTGTTAGGAATTTTGGCGAGGAGTATTATCTTTCAAGTTATAAACTCCCGGTCCCTTTTGTTGTTCCGTTTATACTTACTTAGGTTTCGAAAGTGGTTATTTTGACTCTTTATTAGCAACAACTCGTATTACCTATATGATGGCTAAGTAGTGTTTTTAGGCTAGTTGTTAAGCTCTAAGTTAGTTGTGGCTAATTTGGCCCACTAGAGGTCAAAATGGGACTCTTCATTCTCATTGGTTGGGAAATTTAGACCAATGAGAGCACTTCTGGGCAAGTTCTTTGGGGTTTTGAGGAGTTTCGGGAGCCTTCGAAGGGAGTTTTCAGGATTGAAGGATACGGTTGGAGAGCTGACGAGGAGAGCTAGGATTTTGGCTCAAGAATGAAGGCGATTGAGCAAGTTGACACTCCGGTGTGGTGATTTGAAGTGGGAGAGTGAAATTTGGACCGATGGGAGAGTTTGAATGAATTCTGGCGTTCTATGAAGGCTTTGACAGATCGGATTCAATAGACACAGAGTTTACAACTCGAATTTGCGATTTGATTGAAATTTCAGCTCGATTGGTTGAGTTTTGAGTGCAAAGCAGTAGTTTAAAATTTATGTACACATGATGAATTGCGAGATTGCACAGACTGTTACAGATTTAGTTCGACGATCATAACTTATGCTATCAATAAGATTGGTCAACAAAACTTGACAAAGTTGAAGCTTGGATGATAAGTCGTTTTCTTGCGAAATTTGAGTGCAATTGGATCAAAGGATTGGAGTTTATAGTGGTTTTAGTGCGCAAGGGTCTGCATATCGCCTTGTGACACAGGGTATAGTTCGACATTTGTAACGAGAGATCTAGAATTGAAGAGCATGTAAAACTTTTCCGAGAGTTATGAATGGTTGCAAAGTACTTTTCTGCGAAGTTTGGCTAAGAGTTAACGGTTCAATCGTTGGTTACAACGATCCTCTTCCGCTGGAGTTTACCGGGTGCAACGAGTTGGGCATGGAGAGATGAGGAGATGAAAGAGAGGGTGATTGTCAGTTCACACGAGGACGAGGAGAGTTCTTCTACAGCCAGACGCTCAGGCGTTCTCAGAGTAAAGCTTTGTCCATGCGACAACGGGAGGTACGACATGAGTTCCCATCTTTTTCCTCTTTGGCTACCGATTGGACTAGGGGTCTACAGTCTATCTTGATGGACCGATAGTTTCAGGAGGCTCTACATTCACTCTTAGTGGATCCGGCCATCCCTCGTACTACTAGAGCTCGTCTCACGCTCTTCTTCGGGCAAAGTGCGGACTCGTGGATCTTGGCTCGACCATGGATCAAGGCTTTCCGACTCACACCAGCTACTTTCTCCACAGCGATGAGGTTCCGTCTTGGCTTGGTCCATCCATCTACATCTTCATTACTCACATGTGAGTGTGGTATCACTTTAGATGCAAAGCAGTGTTCATATGACTCGTTGTCCATTCGGAGGCGGAGGATAGCTACCAATGATGCCATTAGGGATGTGGTGTTTGCTATGGCGGGAGGGTGGATACCTCACATGGAGAGAGCGTTGGTATGCCTTTGCGATCGACTAGGGTTAGAGGCGGACTGTACTTGGTTCGGGAGGACCAGGTCCTTTGTGGGCGATGTGGTGGTTACCGATCCTACTAGAGACACAGTTTCAGAGGGGGTGATCACCCATCCTCTAGGATAGGCGGCGAGTGGAGCGGCAGCAGCCAAGGTCTCCAAGTATAGAGGTATGCAGAGAGGTCACGTCTTTGTTCCTCTAGCTTTGGAGTTATATGGAGCTATGGACACCGACTTCGACATGTTTGTGAGGGAATGCGCGAGAGCCTACCATACTATGCGACATGGGGTATCACTCTCTTTAGCTAATAATAGTGAAATAATTTCGAATTTCATTGGGTAACTGTAGTTGTATCAAAAGCAAGAACACACCACAGTTGCATGTTTCATAACTTTTACACAACATGTTTTCTACCTATCAATTCAAGAAATAGAGAGGTTGTTACTTGTCAGTCTTGAAAAATGCTAACTTTGCAATAAATATAAAAATAAAATTGTTGGTTATCTCCTCACATACAATTTATATATTTTTTTAGCCAGATGAAAGAAAACAATGATTCTATCTTAAAATAACACCCAACAACTAAAAATACATCACATCAATCTAGTCTTGCAACAAAAAAAATAAGGAGTTTTTAAAAACTAATTTTATCATCTTTTTGTAACTGCAAAATCAAGATAGTTATAAATATCCAATCGCACAAAAAATATATCTCCAATCAAATAAATCACTTCATTAATGATAACATGCAATAATATTAAAAATTAAATAAATAAATGACATAATCTTATAATTACAAAGTCAATATAATTCCATACCATCGTCATATTGAAAATTTCAAGAAATGTTAATACATGCATGTATTCACCTATCATAATTGTCCTATTTATTGTCAATGATCTTTATTCAATGTACACTGATTGGTTTTCATTAATCAACATCAAAAAAGCTATATGTGACTAAAATACAAATATGATTGCAAATTCTTTGGGTTGATATGTAAAAATTTAATATTCTCAATAAGATTAAAAAAGTGATTGGATGCCTACAAAGATTATAATTTCAAACTTAATGGTGATCTCATTATGGAGCTCATCTAGATGAACAACAACCTTGCTACCTTCACAATGTGTCTCATGCATCATTCGAAAGCTTAACCTTAATCTATTTGCATAAGAATTAATAATGATAATAAAATTTGGATCCCACTTCTAGCTAGTTCTTGTTAACCTCAATAACTTCACCTACCTTTCACTTGGTCAATCATTCATATCAACCATGTTTGTTTAATTATAAGAATTTTTTGCAAATCATAAACCAGAATTTTGACCCAATTATTCAGTGAGAATATCTAATTTGCCACATCTATTATAAGTTGTAAAGTAAAGTTGTCAATATATTTTTGACAACTTTACTAGTCACATGGGCGCTTACGAGAAAATCTGAAATCCAGCTTCAACCATCCATTCTCGTTACGCTTGGCTTGCTTTCACGAGCACTGAGATACTTCAGTTCTCACCATACCTGTCAAAGAATTGTTTGCCTCTCGTGCAATCGACATTTTGCTGCCTGCCAAGCTGTAAGCCTATAAGGCCTCCGCTTCCTTTGATTGAATCCATTTCTTTGGCAAATTTAGTTCATCAGAGTTGAAGTCGGGGTTCAGCAGCGGAAACGAATTGATCGCTTGAATTGAATGAGATTCGGAGATCGGAAAATCTACAGGTGAGATTTTCCAGGAAGCATAGGAGGTTGAAGATGAAACTTTGAGATGGATTTCCGCCATGTTTAAATCTCAGTCAAAGTTGTGACAATTGAATATAAGATCCTGTCTCCCAGTTTTCCTCTCAAATTTCACAAGTAGTGCCGGTGGCTCCGGGTGCGGAAACAATTGTGCTTTGTACTAAATATGCGCCCCCAAATCAGAAATAAGAATCGAATTTGCTGCACCGACTACCCATTGCATTGATCTAAAGTCTTGGACTTGACACTTTAAGCTTCACTGACGCTCAAACGACCTCTGTACTTAACGATCAAGCGGCTGAAGGGGATAATCAGACTGTTCTCCGGAATTTGAGACTTCACGAAATAACAGAGCTGTATCTATCTTTGTGTCATACAAATGTATCAGCCGTGGGACGCTGATTCCAAATCGAGCAGTTCCGGACTTTCTGGCACTGGCAAACACAAGCAAGCCAAATTCCAGATTGTCCTAATTATCCTGATTCGCTCCTCTTTCCGAGCCTGACACTTTTTCTTTTTCACCTACACGAAGTGTAGGACCTCATAATTTGACTTCCCAGGGTTAGCTCCACTCGTTGCAAAGCAGAACTATCGGAGTCAGAGGCTAAGAATAATCCGATATCTGCTTCGCGGAATGTGAAACCTGGCTTCCATCTCGCAAAATGTGCAGGGAATAGGTAGATAGTCCAAGCCAAGCCCGAGACTGAGTCCAAGAAGACTGCACCAAGTCTGACCATTGATCTGTACTTTCACTTGCTCTTCAGCAAGTGAAAGTACAGAATCTGAGCTGAGCTGCACTGCACTCGACAGCAGAGCAGCTGAATGAGCTTCACTCGATCATGCCCATGGGACAATTCGTCGGCATGGAAGCGGAGGTAATGCCAATGAGCTGTACAGCCTCGAGTGGCGGGATCTCACGCCCGCATCTCGTTTGCGACACGCAGCAGAGTGGAGCAACAGCGCGCACACTTCCGCATTTACAGATGCCGGGGGCAGGGCAGGGCCTCGTCTGGATTTGGGTCCGGGTTTGGTGGGGATGAGCAGAGTGTCAGAGAGCAGCACTCCTCTGTTCTGGGAAGCTTCGTGGGGCTTCTGTGCTCTTGAGATATCAAACTCTTGACGACCAAAAAGTTTGGTTGTGGGTGTCACCTGTTGACTACCGGTTTC
Organism: Marchantia paleacea; assembly: GCA_014180765.2. Classification (NCBI taxonomy): domain Eukaryota; kingdom Viridiplantae; phylum Streptophyta; class Marchantiopsida; order Marchantiales; family Marchantiaceae; genus Marchantia; species Marchantia paleacea. The sequence goes on from MUAA02000048.1 coordinate 425,327, forward strand.
CATCTCTCGTGAAGCAGCTCCCAAATTCCAAATTTACAGATTCTTTCGTCCGAAACCGGAATCCGGTTCGGGTCGCTTGGTCTGTAAGTTTACTGGATTGAGTGAGATTCGGCCATTATTGTCCAGAAGCTCGAGGCTGTCTGTCTCCCTGACATCGTCCCGGAAACACGACAACGTCTCGCTTTGGTTCGTCTTCGTCACGCTCTCCGAGGCTACACTTGCTTGATACATTCCCCGAGTCTCCTCCTCATCACTCGCTGCTTCAAGGTCTTCCGTGGTTCCCTCGGCTCCACACCTTCAAGGTTACAATAATTCACAGTTTTCACCGTAGAATCCCATTTGAGTTTTAAAAATATCATTTTTACTTTCAAAACATCTATAATGACACTATATTCATAGAATGAAAGAGATATTAGAGTCAACCCAGCTTCATTTTGAGTTTCAAAGACTAGTTACACTAGTTATTATCGATCGTAACCACATTCTCAATTTCAAAAACTTCATTCCAAATAACCATAATTCGAATTCTTGAACCCGGCATTGTGGACTGTAATAGCAGGTCCACTGGCGCTAACTACACTATAACCTAAAACTGTTGTATCTACTCCTCATGCACGCACTAGGGATGTCGTTATATAAGTTGTGACAGCTCCTTGGAGTTTCATGCACGCACTAGGGATGTCGTTATATAAGTTGTGACAGCTCCTTGGAGTTTCATTTTTCAAAGTTGAAGCTTTGAGAATGAGGATGTGATGGATAGTAGTTTATGCATATCATAAAATCTTTAAAATTCAAAGTCGATTTGGCTTGATTGGAATCTCTCTTTTATCCCATGGTAATGAGCAGAATATTTTGAGAGTAGAAAAGATTATTGTGGACCTTAGTATTTTCTCTCATTTTTTCAGTCTCTCTCTTGTTCGTGAGAATGAATTTCTCCCACAATATAAAAGCATGCTTCCAAGCAAGGCTGCAGACTGGAATTTGCTAGTGGAGGATCGAAAAATAATTCTTTGAAACTGTAAATTCAAAGTTTTGTCGCTGTGAATGAATGAGTGAAGTTTCTTTCTTTCTTCCATGAATGAAAGAGAGAAAGAAAGACAGGAAAAACGGGTTGACGGATTTAATAATGAGTTAATTTCCAAAGGTTTACCCTCGCTGAAAATGAGTGGAAACAGCAACTGTCTGCCCATGGTGCTTCAGATGCAAACAAAATGATACTGAAGACATGGGGAGTAGAAGCGAAGCAGGGAGTGAGGCAGACGGGAATGAACACCGTCGAGTTTCAGCAGCAGCGAGGAAACATTGACCGCCACGACGAAAGGGTACAATGAAGATGTAACTGAGAGGAGAACGAAATTGGGGAAACGAGTCATAGTGTTGGAGCCTGCATCATCACCTTGGACTTACAGTACTCAGCAGAAACGTCAGAATCATGAAGAAGGCTGAAAATACCGCTGGAAAACTTTCGGGGAAAACAAAGCTGGCCGAACGTATTGGTACGTAAAGCAAAGAAACCGTTCACCATGTATTTCTTCCTCTCTTTTTCAACTCAAGCCCAGTCTTTTAAACGCAGCTCACATCAGAACATGCAGTTTCCATGAAGAAAGAGGCCATAAGGATATAACAAAGATACTTCTGGAAAAAATACATGTGGGTACAAGAGTCACCAACATGAGAAAGTTCAAATATTTAAGAGAGAACAAGCTAAAAATTCATGATGGAATGGATGTGATCACTACCATGTGGGGTATGACACATGAAATTTTAACATCTGGGCTGACTCTCACTGTGCAAATTCATATATTGCCAAAATAAAATTAATATATATATATATATATATATATATATCCTCTGTACATGAATAACCTGACAAAACTATCTGTGAGAGCAAGGACTTGGTCTTTCCCATGGAACAAGGAAAGGAGATAAAAGTGTGACAAAAAGAAGAACGGCACAAATACGAAAGACATGGAATGACACATGGCTGGACACTCTTAAGTAAAATAACGATACTAACTTCTGTTTCAATGACAAGAAACACATAAGGTAATCCAGGTGTTTTAATATGTATCGAGCCAACTTTTTTCGCCCCTGAAGGAAGGGAAAATCTAAACTGAACCCCGAGCCTCCTGGACCTTATATGTGCAAGAAGAATTCGGTATAACCTGCCAAGACTGCCCATCCCACTGCCGTCATGAACCAAGCCATGAATGGTTAAGGGTAGGACCTCATGTACGGAGCAGGACCAGTTCTGGGCCAGCAGTGGGGTCATATGATGCAGTTCACAAAGATTTCTAATTTCGAACAAGAAAATAGTCTCTAGATAACATCAGATTGCAAATACAGCCCAGAATGTGACAGTCCACCGTCGCTAGCTCGCCTTCCCACCGACGCTGGTGTGTAATCTGGGTGCACCACTAATATAAGCGGTGCGCAAGCCATAATTAGGAGGTGGATTTTCCCCTCCCATGGATATAAAAGGGCCGGCACACAACATCACCAGGATCATTATCACTATCACTAGTCAAGGTTGTCAAACACACAGAGAGGTTGTCCTCACATGCGAGAGAGCAGTTTGCACTTAGAGAGGGAGATTGTTTACACATAGAGAGAGGAGATAGAGAGGAGGCTGGGCGACGGTGGCGTGGTGTTACCTTCCCAACGGAAGAATCACGTTCATTGTTTTTGGCAATTGCGGGTATTCTCCGAGCCGTCTACAAGTACTCTAAGCCGAGTTTGTTGTGGGGAGGTGGTTTCTTGGGGAGAGAGATTTGGCGGACGTAGAGGCGGTGCGTTTGTTTGTGGTGTGACAGTATTTGGAGCGGAGTCGGCGTCTTTGACATTTGGTATCGAGGCGGGTGCGGTTTAGAGATCGCTAGAATGGTTTCGCCGCCGAGGTCTTTGGCCGCACGCTATCGTTTACAATGGCTAATGTTCCGAACTCTCAAGCCGAGGAGCACACACACGCAGTTTAAAAAAAGCCGCCGATGAGTTTGACGTTGGTCCCTCCGTTCGAGACACAAAGTTGATAGCCTTGCATGCACAACTGAAAACTATACTAGAGAAGGTGGAAGCAATGGAAACAGAGCAACGAGCGTTGAAAATGGACTCGGTTGAGAGGGGGGGTAGTAGATGTCCGACTGACATCCCGCCTACTAGAGTACCTATTGCTTTGATTCTTTGCACTACCGGTAAGACAGGCGTAGAGTTATTTTGGATCAGCGGAGAAGTTCTCTCGGTAAGAGAGACCTAGCCGCCGAGATGTGGGTGATTGAGATGGAGAACTACTTTTCGTTACGGGTATGGAAGACGAAGCCAAGGTCTACTTTGCAGTTAGTAGGCTTAGTGGTGATGCTCGGGTATGGTATGCCACTATGGAACGAGAAAGGAATGGGCTAAGGGTTGGAGCCCTATGCTAGACTGGGGTGTGTTCAAAGAGCGATTAAAGCGTAGCCTAGTACCTAGTAACGGCCAAACGGATCAAGTTGGGGGAATTGGCTCGGTTGCATCAAGTAAGGGATCGGTGAGGGAATACATCACTAAGTTCCTAGATGCGTTGATGGAAGTAGGAGGCCTTGACCCGGGAGTGGAGCGGTTTTTTACTTCAAGGAAGGACTTTCACCCCAGTTACGCATGGAAATCGAGAAGTTCTTGAGAATCAAGATGACTTGGATTTTATGTACGAAGCCGAGAGCCTTGAGGCCGCATCGTCTGCTGGGTTTATGGTGAACCAAGAGGTGGAAAGTCAACTTGGGGAAATAGGGAGGCGGTTATTCTGAAGTACTACCATCCATCAGAGGCAAGGTTGGAAGACTAATCAACGTATTGAGGGGTCTGCTGGCAAGGGAAGTAACATGGTGAGGATTACTGGAGGGGGCCAGGTTGTGGACAACTCACGCTTGTCAGGAGATGGACGAAACCCGCCTATATGTTACAACTATGGTGGAGTAGGGCACCTCAAGCGTAACTGTACTGCCAAGAGCAAGACTGTGCAAGTACGGAAGATATCCACCCAGGAGAGTACCAAGGGACCAGAGTCATCCCATGCGACAACGAATTCCGATTGTATGGTACCCCAACCCTCTCCTTTATTAAAGTGCTTGCCAATAATTGTGGTGACTGTTCAAGGGTTGGAATATAGGTTCTTGTTGGATACCGGAGCGAGATGTGGATGTTTAGCCCCTCGTAGCCCGACATTAGAATTTACCTCTCAAGGTGGTGAAGAGTCCCCTTCGTGGGTTAATTTTGCCGGGTTACAAGTAGAATTGATAAGGAGATAGCTCGTGGAGCTTGACGCTAGGCACGTTTATGGCCAAGACTCCATTTTACATCATGGATATTGGAACCAAGCTAAGCTTTTAAGATCTTATCTTGGGATGGATGCAAAGACATCGAGGTGTGTTAGCGATCGGTGATGGTCATTCAGCCATCACAGATAGGTGGGAAAAGCAACACACTATTCCTCTACTTACGTTCGAAGAGGACCTAGACCATGTTATAGCTCATTTTCGGTCAATGCGTGTGACTTTTCATCATTGTAGCATAAAGCCGGTTTGCTAAAAGCCTTAAAGGAGCAGACGCAGCCTTGGGGAATTCATGGGGACGTGTGATTACCTCGAGACCACATCGGGAAGAAGGAGGTCGGGGTGAGGCAGGTGTGGCCACTATCTTGTTACACTTTCGCTAACTAACGATCAAAGATGACAACTTGAGTCCCACCCGGACTTGAGAGATTGTTAGAGAGTTTCTTCGATGTGTTGCCCGAGGCATTACCGCGGTTTTACCTCCTCGTCGAACTCTTGATCATCATATTGATCTGGTGGAAGGAGCTAAGCCATCTGTTGGTGCCCATATTCGTATGACCATTGACGAAGTTACCGAGCTCAGAAGCAACTCAAAGAGCTACTTGACAAGGGTCATCTACGACCGAGTGTGTCTCCCTTACGCAACTTCACTTTATTTGTGAGCAAAAGATGGCACTATCGTCTTTGTGGAGACTTTAGAGCACTCAACAAGATTACTAGGGAAGAACAAGTACACATTGCCTTTGATGGATGA